>CM077165.1:112948754-113360222 GCA_039583875.1 Platanthera guangdongensis | reverse complement strand
TTTGTCATCAAAACCTAGAAAGTTGTTTATAAAATTAACTAGGGTTTATGTTTGTTTTTCAGATTTAGAGTGCAATTGTTTTGATCGGGGAAGATTTTGAGTTGTCAGAATAATATATATATAGAGAAACATGCTGCTGCGTATGGTGTGCGAGCACCGCACTATCACAGTAAGAAATTCCACTCCTTTTAGTTAAACATATCAGATTGTTTTTAATTCATGATTTATCTATGTCGGTATACACACTTGAAAGATACAAATTCCTATTGTCAAATCAATCAGACCAACAACGAATGAATAAGTTAATATGATGGAGAATTTGTTTTTATTCAGTCAAAAAGCATGATTTAGATGATAAGAAAATTATTATAGCGGAGTATGGAATTAGATACTAGATAATAGTAATCCAAAGTCATAACCAAGTTAAAGGGTAAGGTACACCGTGACAAAAATATCAAAATCAGTTACATGGAAAACCTTAGCCTAGTGTACTTAATTAGAACGTTACCCTCATGAGTGTCTCATTGAGCACTAGGTTAGATCAATTCATAAATTGGTGAGAGGGGTTCACCTTCATATTTTTGGTGGAGGCACACCACTAGTTTTACAGGGCCAGCAAGCCACCATACGAGTTTCAGACTTAGGGTCAATGACCCTTGTTTACAGATATGGAGCTCCTTAGATAAGAGTCCGTGTTCCTCTTGAGGGACATTTAGATCAGGGCACCATCATGTTTGCCACTCGGACTATAGTTTTCAGTTTGTGCACGACCATCATTAATAATATGATTCAACAAGTCACTCATGAAATCTATTAGAACTTGCAACAGACATAATTTAGAAAACTCCAGAAATCATTAATCAGTAGAATTCAGAAAATGAGGCAGAACTCGTAATAAGTCGATTCCATGAACAAAACAAGTGTACAAAATGTGGATTAATAGTATTCAATTTTATATATTCTGTTTAGTAAAAAAATTATATTTTTTTATTGTTGCTGGGAGGAGTAGTCTTTCTTACTGTCCAGTGAGCTTTGCCCAGTTGGAACTTATTTTTACAGGGATCTCAGGTCAGGGGATTCACATAGGATAGACGGTGTAATCTTCACCGTTATCGGTTCCTTTCAGTTGTACCTCCCCTTTTGCTGTACTACCTTCTATTGTCAGACATTATGGATTTTTTACTTTATTCATACTTTGATGTATCAGATTATTCCGGGTTTTCAGTATTTCAATTTCATTGTATATTTTCATAACTAGATGGATCTGTAAATTTAGTTATTGAGTTACACTTTTACCCTTAGTTTTTTTTACTCTACTTCCGTTGTGAGCTTTCTTTTAACACTATTATTTATGTCCGCTATGTAGCAGTTTTAATACCGTTGCTTGGTTTACTTCTTATTGCGGGGTCCGACCGGACTATTGATTTGTTGTTAAACTAAGTTAGGGTGTTTCAAACAACCGCCCCTGATACCCCCTGAATAACAGCCGGCCACCTTCCACAAACCCCCCAGCCGCCTCCCCTGGCTCAGCTCAGCCGCCACCCCTTATAGGAAACCCCTCCCTGTGCTGCTCAGCCAACACCCCTTCATCCCTCCCTCCTATCTACAGGCCGCCAGCCCCCAAAACATCCCCCTTTGCTGTTTCCCCCCTAAACAGCCCAGATCCGGACATTTCTAGCCAGATGCCTTTCCCTTACCCGATCCGGTCCACCAACCACCGGAATCCCTCTTTGAGCCTCCTCAACATTCAAATTTATTATATTTACAACAACCCTTATTTTTGTGGCGTGTTATTGTATTGGTATTTAGTTGTAAGACATGGATATGGTTTGATTATTTGATGCTTGATTGAGATTATGGTTTATTATGTTATTCACTCTTGAAAAGTCTCTAACTGCATGAAGGATCGATTCGCCGCGCACTCGTGTTTTGACCCTCCACGCGGAGGAAAGTCTAAGCTTGATTTGCCCTAATAAATGTTTCTGCCTTGTTTTGAATTATCTGCGTGAGATTTTATTTCTTATTTTCTAATTTGAATTCACACTGTCAGATTTGCATGGCTTGTAGGGTTAGATCACCGTTTTTCCACCCCCTATAGATTCATCCCGCGTCACTAAATCTATCTTTAAAAACAGACGTAATGTTGCATTGTTGTCATAAAAACCAACGCAACATTGAACTTAAATTTGCAGTAAAATGTAACATTTGTATTGGCAGGCACCTATCAAAGCTTGAAGAAAGGGGAACATCTTAAACATCGGTTTGTCCAGCTTGTAAATAGAAATTTATCAGTTATGTTCTGTACTGCAGCAGGAAGGACTTCCTGGGTTGCAGGAAAACAAATTTGATAAAGCCCACAGGACAGATGCCACACCACTGTGTCAGAACACACATTTTGTCTCAGCGCGTATAAATATTTTTCTTTCTACACGTCCTATTGGCTGTTGTCTTTGATATTTTAATTTCCAGACTTTTTGAATTCAAGCAAAATTCTTCCACTTACTTTTCTCCTTGCCCTTGTTTATAGCTTTTAAGGTGACATTATCAAATTTGAAATAATGATTTTTAAAACCCTTTGCAGGTACGAAAAAGACATGCTTGCTTTTACTGGTTGTGGCAATAATTTGACAAAGAATGAAGAAGAGGAACTTCGGCAAATGCGCTATGAAGTGAGTCATTGGAAGGAGAAGGAGATTGATGGTTCCGAGAGAAGAATGCAGGTGGTTTGCCTTTAACTCCCAGGAAACCTCCTCTTCTTCTCAAAGGATTGGGATTTCCGTCGAGCACACGCATATACTTGGTGGCCGGAGAACCCTTTGGACAGGGTAGCTTGAAGTATCTTACAGATGATTTTCCGAACATCTTCTCCCATTTAACTTTATCTACAGAAGAGGACCTTCGACTTTCAGAGGCCACCAAAATATGCTCGCCGGGTTGGACTATGTTGTTGCACTTCAGAGTGATGTTTTTATTATACATACGATGGAAATATGGCAAAGGCCGTGCAGGGTCACAGGCGCTTCGAGAGCTTCAAAAAAACAATCAATCCAGATAGGTATGTGGTCATAAGCGGCTTGGTTTAGTTTTCTGCCTATTTATATACGATTATAGGTCTGTAGTTGCAATATCTTCACAAAAAACTGCATATACGATTATAGGTCTGTAGTTGCAATATCATCTAGTATTACTATAAGCCGGAAGTTCCCATCTACAGTGTCATATTTACTTTTTTACTTCTTAAATATCGTACTTGCTTCACATGCACAAGAGGGATGAAGGGAAGGTAGACAATAAAAGAAGAATAGAGAGTGAGAGTAGGTGGGAATCAAGTGCACAAGAAGAGGAGGGAGAGAAAGTGAGAAAGAGAAGTAACAAAAGACAGAGGTGCAACTTGTAATTATGCTAATACCTTTGAAAGAATTGAATGATTGTGTTTATATATATATATATATATATATATATATAAGCTCAAGCTTTTTTAAGACTAAAAAAACTTGAGTTGGTTATCACACAATATATATCGGAATTAGACAAATAATATATGCATTTTATAGCCAAAAACGAGATCTGCAACTTTCATATTAAATTTTTTTCCAAAATTTGCACGGTTTAGCCAGAATCTGACCCGAAAGGTTGCTAGCTTGAATTTTGAAATTTATTATTATTATATTCATTTCGGGCCAACAACTTTTGGATCACATGAAATGGAGGGGATCCATTTCATGCTTTAGTGGACAAGATAAGTCCAAGAAATATCTAGTGGACAAGAATTTTTTGATTAAAAAAATATAAAATGATTGGAAATGCTGAACCCATTGGATCAAAAAACAATCAATCATGGCCATGAATGCGCTCCATTTCAAGTGAAATGGAGAGGATCCTGATACTTCGGGCGAGATTCCGTCCAAACCGTGCAAATTTTGAAAGAATGTGCAACATGAAAGTTGCAGATCTCGTTCTTGGCTACAAAATGCATATATTATTTGCTTAATTCCGACATGTATTGTGGGAGAACCAACTCAAGTTTTTTTTGGCTTAAAAAACTCTTATATATGTTATTATATATATATGTATATATATATATATATATATACATATATAAGCTTCTTTTAGTTCCACTAAAAAGGAATCTTTCGTTTAAAGTTGTTTTCTATGTAGATTGTGTCCAATTTGTGTGCAGAATTCCCATGGGGTTCCGTAAAATTGAGTTTTCTATCTCATAGTCGGCCTGCTTGGCTTCCAGAGAATTTCATTTTTCTCCATATTGGAACACTTAATTTTTAAGTTCCTGTTACTTTTCCTTAGTTGTATGTTCTTCATACATGTGAAAACTTAGGTGGAGATACTACATGCAACAGATGGTATGACTTCATATTGAATATCTTAGTCTCAAATTGTGAAACTCCTGTAGTCTTGTGAAGTGTGAACTTTATATATTTGCCCACCTTCTCCTATAACCAATTAGTCTTGAGTTGATGCTAGTTCCTACGACTCACTTCCACATTACCTGTTAAAAAATATAATTTTACATATTAGGGCCCAAAGTTCTTACATGTGTGGGGTGCATCAAGAGTAATCTCACGTTGAGAAACTCATGTAGCCTTTTACACATAATATAGATCGTAGGCCCCCGCACCAGTGACCAATTGATTTTGACCTGAATTTTTAGGTTCTAACAAGTTTAAAATCATCCTTCCTTTTTGGTCCTCCTCAAGTATCCTACATGTGATGTAGAATATGTTCTTAATATAGATCATAGGACCCTTCACCTATATCCAATTGATTTTGGGTTTGTATTCTTAGATCCTAACAAGTTTAACGTCATCTTTCGTCCTTTTCATTCCACCTAATTCACGGCGCTTTTTGATGACATCCCCGATGCTAAGGAAATACAGCTGATTTCCGTGTTCGAATATTTTCTTGCTTTCTCATGCAATGTTCTATATAAATGGAGCTGATTTTATGGTTAAATGACCT
The DNA here is from genome assembly GCA_039583875.1 of Platanthera guangdongensis. NCBI lineage: Eukaryota > Viridiplantae > Streptophyta > Magnoliopsida > Asparagales > Orchidaceae > Platanthera > Platanthera guangdongensis. Next base: position 113,355,245 of record CM077165.1, on the reverse strand, counting down.
CATAGTTTCTGCAGAATTATATTTCAGCTAAAGTGGTGTACTAATTTCCGCAGGTTAAATATTGTGAAACTTGTTGATGATTTGGATGGAGGAAAAATCTCATGGAAGCAGTTCAGATCAAAAGTCAAGAAGTTGCACAGAGACCGAATCGGCGCTCCATACTACCGGGAGCCCGGTGAGCTCCCAAAGCTCGAAGAATCCTTCTACGCGAATCCGCTTCCTGGATGTATTTGTGAGAAGCCACATGAAAAATAAAGGCACCAGGGACATTCTTCCTCGTGCTGCTACCATTCATTGGAGAAAATGCGTGCACAAGCAATTTAATTCGCGGGGGGGCGGGGGGGGGCACATCATTCCAGAAATTGAAGCAGATCAATTATTTTACTCCCGGGTGTTTGTTCAAAGCCCAGGATCGAAGCATAGGCCAAACAAAGGAGAAATCATCGCCTTCGTCAATCTATTACGGTTGTAAATTTTTTTAACATAGAATCATGTGAAATATTATTATGATGATTTTCGTTGAAAAAAACAATGCAATTTAGATCATTTTTGGGTCATTTGATGTCGAATTCACATCCAAAGTTTTTGAAAGCAAATGATCCAAAGTGATTGATTCAAACTGCATTATTTTTGGAGCGAAAATTATTATGATAATGTTTCTCAAGATTCTATGTAAATACAAATTCAGACAATTTCTTCAAGCAAAAACTATATGTGCAACTCAGGTTTGAAGAGCAAGTAGAGAGCTGAGTGAGGATCACAAAAGAAGGGGGTATAATTTTTATTGTTGCTAATGAATGTATATCTTCTTGATTGTTTTTAATGAATGTCTATCTTCTCCAATCTGTTTATTGGTTGCTTTAGGGAGCGTGCTTGTTCTTTTGTAGTATGAATAGCTGGAGGTGCTTCATTTTTTCTGACCAAACAAACAACTGAACAATCCTGAAGTATTTTAATTTATGCTTTCGATTTTTTATTTTATTTTTCTATGCAGGAATCATTGCTGCCGAGTATGGATAAGGAATTATATGCTAGTGATTAGATTTATAACTAACCTAATAACTTAAGCCTCTCTCTCCTCTCTTATTTACCAGACCTGCATTCGTAATATCTACTAATTGAGCAGTATCCTGTAATGTTGCAAACTTAGCCTCCATTTGACATGGTGATGACAGTCGTAAATGCATGAATTAAACCGTCATTTGTTAAAGATCATCTAACAAATATCATCTGTTTGAACATAAAAGTGGATGAAGTTCTTTAGGTGGGCGTTAACGAATGATAGTGTTGGAATTGAGATTCGGCTCCACTTAGAGTTCGGATCTAGGGTGCAGCTCACACCTACTTCTCCCGAGCCGTCCCTTGGTGAGAGACTTGAATTTGGAAGATGATCCTTGGCTCTAGCGTGGAGGTCGCACCTCACACCCGGAAGACCTTTGAGATCTCCCACTCCCTAGCCAATGCTGAGTTAGGTGCCTTGGAGGATGAATGAAGAAGATGAAGATTGGTCCAAAAGCCTCCCTCTCTAAGGTACCACAAGGGTCTATTTATAGATTTTTTGGGGATGGTCTGCTAATAATGCAATCCCGCTGCTCTAAAATTACTGAAATACCCTGTGCTGGTCTGCCAACAGCCAAACTCTGCTATTTTGAACAGCTATTCGCAGCCCACCAAGGGCAAAATAGCAGATCCTCAAGCCGTGCGAGCTGCTCAAGCCATGCGAGACCCGGGGAGCTGTCTCGCCGAGACCCGGGGAGCTGTCTCGCCGAGACCCGGGGAGCTGTCTCGCCGAGACCCGGGGAGCTAGGCCTGACGAGACCCGGGGAGCTAGGCCTGACGAGACCTTCAAGGGGCCGGGCACTAGTAAGTTAGGCAAAATGTTTTATCCTTCTACTAGAATATCATGCAGGTCAACAATAAATTGGCCTCCAGGAGTGCAAAATCCCCTAAAAGCATAAAAATGTGTAGCAAGTCTTACCGCCTTACTTGGGGGGGGCCCCATTCCGCGAATACGGGGTTGTACACAATACCCACTTTTTTCGAGCGAGTTTCACGCTCGGAAAGAAACATCCAACCCAACGTATTCGCTGAGTGTAACGCTCTTGGTACCAAAAATATTTGGCCTCTCCGAGGGGTTAACCTGCCAATCCAGCTAATGGGAGCTTGGGTGAGGAGATCCTCTCGGGGTTGGTACCTTCTCTCCACTGAGGCACATTCGACACATCCAGCAAGTAAGAGCCTGTGTGAGGAGATCCTCTCGGGGTTGGAACTTACTTTCCACCGAGGCACATTCGATTCATCCAGCTAGTGAGTGCCTGGGTGAGGAGATCCTCTCGGGGGTCGGTTCCTTCTCGCCGCCGAGGCATATTCGACCCATCCAGCTAGTGGGAGCCTGGATGAGGAGATCCTCTCGGGACAAGAACTTACTACCGAGACACATTCGACCCATCCAGCTAGTGGGAGCCTGGATGAGGAGACCCTCTCGGGGTTGGAGCCTTCTCTCCACCGAGGCACATTGGACCCATCCAGCTAGTGAGAGCCTGGGTGCGGAGATCCTCTCGGGACAAGAACTTACTATCGAGGCACATTCGACCCATCCAGCTAGTGAGATCCTGGATGAGGAGATCCTCTCGGGGTTGGATCCTTCTCTCCATCGAGGCACATTCGAACCATCCAGCTAGTGAGAGCCTGGGTGAGGAGATCCTCCCGGGGGTTGGTTCCTTCTCGTCGCTGAGGCACATTCGACCCATTCAGCTAGTGAGAGCATGTGTGAGGATATCCTCTCAGGGGCTGGAACCTTCTCTCCACCGAGGCACATTCGACCCATCCAGCTAGTGAGAGCCTGGGTGAGGAGATCCTCTCGTGGGTTGGTTCCTTCTCGGCACCGAGGCACATTCGACCCATCCAGTTGATGGAAGCCTGGATGAGGAGATCCTCTCAGGACGAGAACTTACTACCGAGGCACATTCGACCTATCCAGCTGGTGAGAGCCTGGATGAGGAGATTCTCTCAGGGTTGGAACCTTCTCTCCACCAAGGTACATTCGACCCATCTAGCTAGTGAGTGCCTGGGTGGGGAGATCCTCTCGGGGGTTAGTTCCTTCTCGCCGCCGAGGCACATTCGACCCATCCAGCTAGCGAGAGCCTGAATGAGGACATCCTCTCAGGACAAGAACTTATTAACGAGCCATATTCGACCCATCCAGCTAGTGGGAGCCTGGATGAGGAGATCCTCTCAGGGTTGGAACCTTCTCTCCACCGAGGCACATTCGACCCATCTAGCTAGTGAGAGCTTTAGTGAGGAGATCCTCTTGGGATAAGAACTTACTACCGAGGCACATTCGACCCATCAAGATAGTGGGAGCCTGGATGAGGAGATCCTATCGGGGTTGGAACTTTCTCTCCACCGAGGCACATTTAACCCATCCAGCTAGCGAGAGCCTGGGTGAGGAGATCCACTCGGGGGTTGGTTCCTTCTCGCCGCCGAGGCACATTAGACCCAACCAGCTAGTGAGAGCCTGAGTGAGGATATCCTCTCAAGGGCTGGAACCTTCTCTCCACCGAGACACATTCGACCCATCCAGCTAGTGAGAGCCTGGCTGAGGAGATCCTCTCGGGGGTTGGTTCCTTCTTACCGCCGAGGCACATTCGACCCATCCAGCTAGTGATAGCCTCGGTGAGGAGATCCTCTCGGGGGCTGGAACCTTCTCTCCACTGAGGCACATTCGACTCATCCAACTAGTGAGAGCCTGGGTGAGGAGATCCTCTCGGGGTTGGAACCTTCTCTCCACCGAGGCACATTCGACCCATCCAGCTAGTGAGAGCCTGGGTGAGGAGATCCTCTCGGGGTTGGAACCTTCTCTCCACTGAGGCACATTCGACCCATCCAGCTAGTGAGAGCCTGAGTGAGGAGATCCTCTCGGGGTGAGATTAGGCACGTCATTCGAACCATACCAAATTCAACATCCTCAAATGGGGAAAATTTCAAGATACATGACCTCCTGACTCAGCTGGTTAGGGTTATAGCTCATTACAAAAATATAAGGGAAAAAGACATTACTGAAGCAAAGTCTCTTCAGGCTGCTTGGGCATGATGGCCGTCATTCACCTCCTTCTCCTCTGATACCTCTATCCTGCTCAAGCTCTCCATGATCTTCTCCATCTCCTCTGCCATGGCTAGCCAGGAGATGTCGTTGATGACCGCGACATACCACTTCCTTGCCATCCTGGGGTCTCCCCTGACCCTTACTTGGATCCCTCCAGTGTTAAGCTCGAGGCACTGGTGGAAGGATGATGACACACAACTGAAGGCGCTGATAAGGGGTCTTTCGAAGATGGCATTGTAACTGCTTGGAGCGTCAACAATGACGAACCTGCAGTTCCTTGAGGTCCCTCCCAACTTCACCTGGAGTCCGGCTCCACCTTCCACCTCCTTCCTTTCCCCTATAAATCCGAACAGGGGTCCGTCCGAGCCCAACACCCTACTTGGTTCCACCTTCATCCCATCAAACGCCTTCTTGAAGACGACGTTGATGGAGCTCCCTTGTCAACCAAGATCCGGGAGATGGCGTAGCCCTCAATGGCTGCCTGGATGACCAGCGCATCGCAGAACAGATCCTCATAATCCAGCATGTCTTTCATTGAGAAGGTGATGAAAGTGAGAGATAGATCTACATTACACTAGAGGGGTGGGGGGTGAATAGTGTATATTAAAAACTTTAGTTTATTTTTATATCAGATTAAAAGTAGTGGTATATATATAGAGAGAGAGAATAACCACAACACGCAAATAAGAAGAATAACAATCACAGACGACACAAGGAATTTATAGTGGTTCCCCAATAAATTTGGGTACATCCACTCTTCTACCACCCTGGTAGGAATCCACTACAGGTTTTTGATCAGTGCCCTGCCAGCAGAAGATCTATTTTCTAAGGGAGATCTAACAACCCTTTGAACTTTTGATCAAATGCCTAAAACCAAGTTTAAGTCTTTTGATCAGGTGACTTAGGAACCAAAATATAACTTTTGAAGGGAGTTAAAAACCCTGTACACAGTTTATGAACTAAAATAAAAGAAAAGATGTTGTCTTCTCTGTCAAGAGTCTCTGAGAAGACTAAGTGGATTAATGATGAAAAAAGCTCCCCCTGATTTGTGTAGAGATTATGATCAGGAGAGAGAGACTTTTCTTCAGGGTGTAGGCCTTCAAGAATATTGTTTCTCTCTAGTTGAAATTTCAGACAGATGTGAAATTGATTGTCTCTTGGAGAGTCAGAAGAAAGTTTTCCAAAATCCTTGTGTGTATCTCAGTCAGTAACCCCCAAAATCCACTTTTCAATAACCAACAATTTACTGAATATATATTCTCTGAGAAGAATTCAAACATTTGATTTTTAAAAACATTCCTTGAAATGTCTGAAGAATCTCTGAGGATTTGTAATGGCTAGATTTAAGTATTTGGAATAAAACCATTCATTAACTGCTCCGGTAATTAATTAGAATAATAACTATGTGATAATTCCATATTTAATGCTGTAAGAAATAGATATATTAATTAAAAATAATTAGCATTAAATACCAGAGTATAACTGAATGAAATTATGCCTGAAATCATTCTGCTTCTGAATAAATATAACTGCCCAAACACTGCAAAGAATTAGTCGAACTGAACCTGTAAATCATCTATCAAAGCCTGGAGTTTGTTGAGCTAAATATGTCATTCGTCGAACTGAGCTTGGCTATCGTCGAGCTGAGCTGCAGAGTTGAGGTCAGAGTTCGTCGACCGGAACTCAGCTTTCGTCGAGCTAAACTCAGAGGTAGAACTCTGAGTTCGTCGAGCTGAGCCCGATGATCGTTGAACTGCACTTAGCTTTCGTCGAACTGAATTCTGCGTTCGTCTAACTGCATTTCTCTGGAGTTCTTCTGAAGTAGCAACCCTGGAAAGAATAAGCTATGACCCTAGACTATACATATTGGGTCAAACTAATCATCATAAACAAATGATAATGATTCTAGCCCAAATCAGTAAAAGGGTTCCAACAATCTCCCTCTATTTGGGTGAGGATACTATTTACAATTGAAAAACACAAAGCAGAAAATATCTAGCAGAAAAACTTTCAGTAGATATAAAATAAAGTGCTTTGAGAGTTCAAAAACATAAACACAGTTTTAGAAACATGAGATCAGAAATCAAGTGTCTTTCTTAGGAGCATCAGAGGGAGAATCTGTAGATGGTTTAGTAAAGATCATCTTCCTGTTAGGATCTGCAGCTTCCCTTTGGCTCATCTTTAAATCCTGAGAGCCAATGATCTTGAAAGAGGTAGTCCTTGACACAACTGCCTCTAGATGCAAGCTCATGTACTTGTCCATATTGAACAAGTTCTTTACCTGATATCTGTCAAGCTCCTTCTATCTATAAAAGGACATGGTGGAGAACTGAGAGGTGTCCTTTCCTTCTGCTTTAGATTTCTTAATCTGTGATATAGCAACAAGCTCATTAAACCTTGTCATTCTAAAATTTGGATCCATCTCTGGATCATAAACTGGTGAAGGAGCCCTCTCTTGATCTGATTACTGTGAACTGCTTTGACTTGACTGCTGGCTTCTTTTCTTTGTTTGCTGCTGATGAATGCTTTGCGAATTTGACCTTGAAGGTCTATCCTTTCTGTCTTGAGAAGGTCTAGAATGATGATGAGAAGTAGGCCTATAAGAAACATTTCCTACTGCTCCTGCTATTGGAGGAGGAGGTCCTCTCCTAGACCTTGGAGGTGAAGAATATATCTTCATTTTCTTCCTTCTTTTCATTTCATTTTTGGAATATCTCATTCATTGCGGTAGGTCTGGAGTGAGGGGTATTACATGCAGAATGTAGTAAGGGATATCTGCATTAGAAGAAGGTTTAGGAGCAACCTTTGTAGGATCCTTCTTTAATTTCCTTTTCTTAGAATTAGAATCTTCTGAGTCATCTGACTCTGAGTCATCATTGGACTCTTCTACATGAAGATAATATAATTCATCTAACTGCTTAAGCAAATCAGACTGATCAAGAATTTGAACTTCTGGCTGTGTATGAACAATATCTGTATCAACTTATATATGTACGCTATCATCTTATTGTTCCATATCTTGAAAAAGAATATCATCAAAATTGGGCACTGGAGATTCATCCCATGCAAAAGTGGGAGGGGAAGAAACTTGCTGTATAATATCTATTATATTATCAGTTACTATAGTCTCAAAGACTGGATTATTACTGGTAGAAAAATCTTTAAGGCTGTTCCTTAGCTGTTCTAAAATGGAAAGATCAACAGGTGCAATATAACATACTATGGCTCTAGAAAGATCATGCTCAAAAACTGGAAAACCATTATGCAAAGTATCAAAATAAGATAATAAAGAACACAAGTTGACTGAGGGATGAATAAAGGCATCACCAACAATAACAACTTCTGGTACTACTGCTGCTTCTTCTTCTTCAACTGAACTAATCATATCTATATCCTGTGGTGGAATAAAAACTACTGCTGGACTGTTTGGAGCTTCTGCTATTGCTGCAACTATAACTGCTGGAGCTTCTTCATAAAGCATCTCCCCCTGCATAGATCCAGGTAAACCTGAATCTAGACCCCCAAAAGAAGGGACAGAATTGGAGGAGGCAAGCTGAGAAGATAGAGCAGAGACAGAGGCAGCACGAGGAGCCACTGCTTCAGCTATCAGTTGCTTTAGAGTAGGATTAATAAATTCAATGAGGTTTGAAGCAATGGAAGAAAATCCATGTACATATACTCAGATGGAGCTTGAATAGATGCAAAGGATGGATTGAAAGAATAAGGGATGAAAGTGTTAGTACAGTTTGATCAGAGATAGAAAGGTTGAGGAATGGGTGATGGAGGGATGACAGTATGAATGTCATCACGAGTGGCATCAGATATTATCTCCTGGATGGGTGAGTGTGGTGGAAATATTTGAGATGAAGTGGAATGTGGTGGAGATGAATGTAGAAGAGAGAAATGAGGTGGAGATGAAAGTAGTGGAGATTGTGGTGGTGACTGATGAATGGGGGAATGTGGATGGATTGATGTGGATGGAATATCCTTAATGAGGTGTAGTGGTGACTGAGGAATATGTGAATCAACATGTGGAGTTGAAGATGACTAATGAATGGGTGAAGCTGTAGGAAATGAGGTGGAAGGAATTTATTTTGGTAAAGTGGGTTGTTGAGAATATGGAGTGGAACGTCTAGGTGAGTGATGTGGGGATGGTGGAGGAGAAGAATGAGGAGGAGCAGAAACTTCTACTAGGGTTGGGAGAGTGGCTATAACAGCCCTTGTGCTTTCAAAAGCTGTACTGGAGGAGGTAGCCCTGGATGGCTTATGGATTACCCTCTCCCATCTTCCAAAGAGGGCAGAGGTTAGCCTCTTTGAAGCATTAATATAAATGGTCTGGGAGACCAAAAGTTCAGGACACTTAGCCTGTAAGAATATCCCCAGGATTCTACCATAACCAACATCTTTTTTATTAATTTTCTTCTTAATTGAATCAAATAAGATTGATCCCCAATTTCCTGATTTCTGATTTACCAAGGCACATATCAAGAGAAACTGGTGCCTGATTATATAATCATGAGCAGAATGTTTGCCTAATAAAACCTTACCAACAATATCAACTAAGAATTTAAATTCAATTGTGAAATTATTTTTCAGTAAATGGTTAGGGTTTCCTTGTGAATGACCCAACCTATCTAGCATCTCATCAAACTTAGAACTAGATAATTCTATGTCATCTTCACCATTAACAAAACCAAAAACTTCAGTAAGAATTTCAGGATTGAGAGGAACCTGATTTCCTGAAATAGATCCAATAATATTGCCAATATCTTGAACCTTGGTTATATGTACCCATTCTTTGATCTCTGTGACTGGAAGTTTGATCCTTGTAATCATAAAATACCGCAAATTTTGAGCCTCAAATAGTTTCAGTATGCCCGGGAAGATTTGATCAGAATGACTAAATGATTCAATGTCTATATCGAACTCTGCATCGAATTTCATGAAAGAGAGAGTCGCCTGAGAGATTGCCATGTTCCTGCAAAAACAGAAAGATCAAGTGCAAAGAAAATGAAAATGGAGAAAGCGCGGGGTTGAGTTCGATGAAAACCTAAATATAAGGTTTTCAGAAGTCGAAAAGGAGAACTCCGTCCGACGCAAGACAAAACATCGAACCTTGTTCGATGAAAAATTATTAAAAGAAATACATTTCGTCGATCACCGATCAACGAAAGTTTTGCGAAAGAAATATATTTTGTCGAGCTCCGTTCAACGAAAAATACTTGAAACTAATTCGTCGATCTCAGTTTGACGAAAGTTTCTCAAAGAAAGTTTGTCGATCTCCGTTCGACGAATATTTCACGAAGAGTTCACAGTTCGTCGAACTTCGTTCGACGAAAGGTGTCCAATTCGTCGAGCTCAGAACAACAATCAAATTAATGATTCTCCATTTATCATTCCTAACTGATTTAAGAAGAAATTGTGTTTCTTCTCATCTAAGGGTTTAGTAAAAATATCTGCCCTTTGTAAATCAGTAGAAATCAAAACAAGATTAATTTTATTTTTGTCTACATTATCTCTCAGAAAATGATGTCTTATTTTTATATGCTTAGTCCTAATATGATGGACTGAATTTTTTGCAATTGATATTGCACTGGTATTATTACAAAATATTGTTGAATTATTTAAGTTGTATCCATAATCTAGTAGCTGATTTTGAATCCATAAAATCTGTGAACGACAACTGCCTGCTGCAACGTATTCACCTTCAGCAGTTGAGGTAGATATAAAAGTTTGCTTCTTACAAAACCATGACACAAGCCTATCACCAAGAAACTGACAAGTTCCTGATGTGATTTTTCTGTCAATTCTGCATCTAGCATAGTCAGCATCTGAGAATCCAGTTAATTCATATTCTGACTCAGTAGGATACCAGAGTCCTAGATTAGGGCAACCCTTATATATCTCAAAATTCTTTTTACTAAAATTAAATGAGATTTTTTAGGATTTACTTGAAACCTAGCACAAATACAGGTAACAAACATTATGTCTGGTCTACTAGCTATTAAGTATAATAAGGACCCAACAATAGTCCTATATGTTTTCTGATCAACAGGTTTACCCTATTCATCATTATCAACTACATCATTAGAGAGCATGTGTGTTTTCATAGCTGAGACATCTGACATCCCAAATCTTTTAATTAGCTCTTTAACATATTTTGATTGGGATATAAAATATCATTAGGAGTTTGCTTAACTTGTAAACTAAGGAAGTATGATAGCTCACCCATGCTACTCATTTCAAACTTAGAATGCATTAAGTCTAAAAATCTTTTGCATAGTTTGGAATTAGTAGAACTAAATATTATGTCATCTACATATATTTGAACTAGCAAAATTTTAGATTTATGATGTCTAAAGAACAATGTTTTATCTACTATGCCCCTACTAAATTTATTTTCTAGAAGAAAACTAGCAAGGGTCTCATACCAAGCTCTTGGAGCTTGTTTAAGACCATAAAGAGCTTTGTTAAGTCTAAAGATATGATTAGAATGGGTTGGAGAGATAAAATCTGGTGGTTGTTCTACAAAAACTTCCTCTTTGAGCTCTCCATTTAGAAAAGCACTGTTCACATCCATCTGATATACTTTGAATCTCTTGAATACTGCAAATGCAAGAAAGATTCTGATAGCCTCCAATCTTGCAACAGGAGCAAATATCTGATCATAGTCTATGTCTTCCTCTTTTGAATATCCTTGAGCTACCAATCTTGCCTTGTTTCTTACAATGATTTCTTGAGCATCTAACTTATTCCTGAAGACCCATTTGGTTCTAATGACTGGATAGTCTTTGAGTCTTCGATCTAAGTCCCAAACTCTACATCTCTCAAAATGATTGAGTTCCTCTTGCATAACAATGATCCAGTGGGGATCATGTTCTACACCTTTGATGGATTGAGGTTCAATCTGAGAAATAAAACAAGCATGCATCTGATCTTGATTCAATTGATGCCTTGTTTGAACACCAGCTGATATGTCTCCAATTACTTGATATCTAGGATGATCTCTAAGTATGATAAAATCAACAGATAGAGTTGGTTCTACAGCTACTTGTACTAATTCCTCTTGTTGAATTTCATTAGCCATAATATTTTCAGCATACGTTTCTGAATTTTCTTCATCACTGACATCATCAACAATCTGTTGAGAAGGATGTATTGTATCCTCTTGTGTTAGGATTAAATCATCCATTTTCTCACACAGATTTGGTACCTAAAAAGATTTTATGGTAGAGATATCTCTCTCCTTTTAAAATATATTAGTTTCATCAAAATAAATATGTATAGATTTTCCATTTTAAGGGTAGATTTATTAAAGACCATATAAGCCTTGCTGACTTGAGAATATCTAAGGAAAATTTCTTCTGCAGGTTTGGCTTCAAATTTCCTTAAGTGTTTCTTATTATTGTTATGACTGTAACACTTACAACCAAAAACTTTAAAATAGTTTACTTTAGGTTTCTTATTTTAAAGTAATTCATAGAGAGTCTTACCCTTTAGTTTATGTATTAGACATCTATTAAGAACATATTTTGCTGTGTTTACTGCCTCTGCCCAAAAGGATAGGGGCAAGTGAGCATCTGCAAGTAATGTTCCAACAGATTCAATTAGGGTTCTATTTTTTCTTTCAGCTATCCCATTTTGTTGAGGAGTTGTAGGAGTAGAAAAACAATGCCTGATACCTTCCTTCTCATAGAATTCTTTCATCAGAAGAGATTCAAACTCAGTGCCATAATCACTTTTGATTAATACAATCTGAGTAGAGTACTCAATCTTGATGTTCCTAAGAAAGTCTGTAAGAATTTTAAAGTTATCTGACTTGTTTCTTAGAAAGAATACCCAAGTGAATCTAGATAAATTATCTACAATAACTAAGGTATATGACTTTCCTCCCAAACTTTGTACTGCAATAGGTCCAAAAAGGTCCATATGTAGCAAATACAAAATCCTGGGTGAATCACTTTTAGAAATGGATTTAAAGCTATTTTTAGTTTGTTTGCCTAATTGACAAGCCCTACAAAGTCCTTCCTTTCTTTAAGAACCAGAAGATAGTCCTCTAACAAGGTTGTCCTTAGATAGTTTAGCAATAGTCCTAAGGTTTATATGACCTAATCTTTTATGCCATAATTCATTTGTTTTACTTATATGGTTGAACAAACAAATTTCAGATTTTGCAGAGTTAAAGTTTACTAAGTAAATGTTATCTTATCTAACTCCAGTTAAAATAATTTTGTTATCATCAAATGTAATAGAACATAAAGATTTGTTAAAAGATACCTGATAACCTTCATCATATAATTGACTTATGAATATAAAGTTATGCTTGAGACCATTCACATAAGCTACCTTCCTGAAGGTAACTGCTCCAACCTTGACATTACCATAGCCTTCTGTCTATCCACATTTGGAGTCTCCAAAAATGACTTTAGGTCTAAGCATAGCTTTGAAGTCACTCAGGTTTTCTTTGCTTCCTATCATATGCTTTGAGCATCCATTATACAAATACCAATGTTCCTCTATGGTAGGATAGTTCCTTTTCTGCATAAAACAAAACTAGATGCTCTTAACCCAGGTTACCTTGGGTCCTATTTTTCTTTCAAAATTATTTGAAATATAAGAATACTCTGGTTGATCCTTATAACCAAGTGGATGATATCTTCTACGAGAAATAATCCACTGAGTAAAAGAATTTATAAATTTTTGAGTTTGATTATACTTTTGGAAATAATTAAAATTTCTATTTTGAAAAGCTGGGTTCGACGAATTATATTGAGTTCGTCGAGTTTAGTTTGACGAATGGGAGTGAGTTCCTCGAGCTCCATTCACAGAAAAATATTGTTAATGTTTTGTGTTCCACGACCGTCGATCGCAGTTCGACGAATCATATTATTTTCGTTGAGCACCATTTTCTGTGTTAATAGTTCGTCGTTCTCTGTTCGACGAAAAGTGTTGATTTCGTCGATCTCAGTTCGACGAATTTTGTTGAACATAAGTTTTATGAAATTTTTTATTTTGTTTAGGCTTTTGTAAAACTTCTGTAGTTTTATCTAAGTACTCTAAATTTTTTTACCTTTAGCAGAAGTGATTTTTATAGGTGTAGATAAAATATTTTTTTGTAAAAGATAAGGCTGTCTAGATGAAGCCCCCAAATCTAGTTTGTCATTTAGTCTGCATTAACTGTGCTTATGATATCTATCAGTTTGATTCTTCTCCCATTGAGAGGCTCTTCAAACTTTTTGCCCTCTGACAATTTGTGTTCTAATGAAATTATTTGTTCATTAGAAATTTTCAAATCATCTTTAAGTTTTATATTTTCAAAAGATAGATTATCTAATTCAGTTAATTTCTCTCTGAGTAGTTTTATTTCTTTCTCAGACTTTATCAAATCATTACATAATAATTTAATTTTTTTTAAAATTGTTCTGAAGTAAAGTCAAGGGTAGAGATTACCTGATGCTCTTCAGACTCAGATTCAACATCAGAATTGTTGTATGAGGCATTGATTGCCATCAAGCATGCTTCTTTAGCCTTTGCTTCTTATTCATCTTCACTCGAGCTGGATGAAGTTTTAGTTTCTGATTCACTCCAAGTTTTAACAACAAATTCTCTCTCCTTTTTTTGTTTACTGGAAGAAGGTTTGTTGGAGTGCTTCTTAGATTCTTTCTCTTTCTTCTTATCCTTCTTCTGATTCTCAGGACAATCTAAAAGAATATGTCATGGTTTCCTGCAAGCATAACACATAATTTCTTTAGTGGATTTTTGTAATACCTTGGTTTGTCATTGTTTCTGGAAGATCTTCTCTTGAAGTATTTTATTGCCATTTTATAAAATCTCTTAGCCAAGAGTCCTATAAGATCTTCATTCTTTTGGAAGAATTACTAATTCTTTTATTGCTTGGAAAGCTATGCTCTTCTGTTTCCTTACTGCAGGTGAATTCCTTTGTTCAGCTTCCTTTGTTCTGATGAACTGCTTATAAGATTTGAGCTTCCCAAACAAGGTCTCTGTTGTAATCTCATTTAAGCTTTTGGCTTCTTTGATTGCCCAGATCCTTGAATCTCATTTGTTAGGGAAACATATGGAGATCTTATCATTGGCTTCTGTCAATATAATGTCCTTCTCCAAGGTCTTCAGTTCGTTAATAATGAGACTGAGCCTTGTGTACATTTCAGTTACGGATTCAGATTCTCCCTTCTTGAAGTTCTTATATTGAGAGATAAGATGTGATCTTCTATCTTTTCTCTCATCAGCAGATCCAACGACCATTGTATTGAGGGAGTCACAAATAGCTTTTGCTGAAGTGCATTCAACAACCTTTTGGAAGATGTCATCTGACATTATTTGAGCTAAGATGTTCATAGCATTGACATCAGCAATTTTAGCTTTCTTCTGGGCTTCTGTCCATTATAGACGTGTTATAATACTGGTACTTGTTGTTGCCACTGGTAGAGGTGGACCTGTCAAAATAGAATTGTAGATATCTTCATAAATAGAGTTCATGTATAACCTAATCCTTGTCTTCCATAATGCAAACTTATTTAGATTGCACACAGGAGGTCTGGTGCTTGAATATTCTGTTGGGTATTGTATCCATATTAACCCAGATTTGATGAAGCCACCCTTGAACTAAGATGAATTAGGCTGTATTTGATGCTTTGTTTGAGTTATGTGGTTGCAGGATTCCGATGGGAAGTGTAGACCAATGTCAGTCTACAATGAGTCACCAGACACAAGACCATGCAATGTAATCCCTCATTGTATGACCCAAAGTGTTGACCCATGTGTAGCCTCTCTATTGGGATACACTTTATATTCAAGCACTTAGACTATGTGAATGGAGTTGGATGCTGATCTCACCAAAGAAGAAAGAATTTCCACCTTGAAAATTTTTCTAAGTATTTCACTCGTGTAGGTCATTAACTACTCGTGTGAAATACTTGCTTTATACTCGAGACAAAATTTTTATACTAGAGTAAGTATATCTCCCTCTCGTGAAGTTAAGTCCATATACTCGAGTAGACTGTCACATACTCGAGTAGCTTACTTAACTACTCGAGTAGATAATTCTTCTTACTCGAGTAATACAGATTTCCTCTCCAAGTTTTTCTAAGTAAAACACTCGAGTAAGTGTATATATACTCGAGTAGTTATAGTTTCTGACTCGTGTGACTGTTTTCTATTTCAAGAGTAAATTTTCCATACTCGAGTAGTATAAGTTACTTACTCTAGTAGTTCACTTACTACTCGAGTAGTTCAAGCTTCATACTCGAGTACACTAAATTTATCTTCTCCTTAAGTTATTCCAAGTCATTTACTCGAGTAAGTCTTTTTCATATACTCGAGTAGATTTTATTCTCTCGAGTAGTTCAGTCTGACTACTCGAGTAGCTCATTTTCAAGTGTTCAGAAATTTCTCTAAGTCCTATCACTCGAGTAGTTCATCAAACCACTCGAGTAGTTTTTCTCACCTACTCGAGTAGTACAACTTGTACTCGAGTAGTTCAACTCCACTTCCCGTGAAACTTTTCTGTATACTCGAGTAGATCTTCTAAGTACTCGAGTAAGTTGATTATATGTACTCAAGTAGTTGTTTTCTAGCTACTCGAGTAGTCCTGAGTTATATACTCGAGTTAGTTCCCTCTATCCACTCAAGTAGTTTTATACCTACTCGAGTAGTCATTTCTTCACTCGTGTATATCATTTCATTTTCTCTGAAATTTCGCTAAGTCCAGATTTGACAGATTTTCAAATTCCGTGACATGATTGATCCACATGTACGTCATTAAAACCAATTATGATCATTATTAGTATTCTTATATAAGATCATGTCTAATTGACAAACCCTAACAAGAATAACAAGCTTTCAAGATCAAATATTTCGAGAAATTTTTTGCAGCCGTTTTGTCTCTCCAAGTCGCTGTTTCCTCTCTCTCTCTTCACGGAAAGAAAGCCGCCGCCGCCGCTGTCTTTCTCCGGCAAGGGATTTGATTTTCAGAGGAATCAGACTAAAGAAGTTTTACAGATCGAGATCGTTTTTCAACTGCTCATCCTCTTCCCGATCGTGTAAGACAAAGAAAATTCTAGATCTGTTGCCGATATTTTCTTCATCTTTCTGAAAGTGTCGCAATGCTTACAAGAAGAAGATCCTGGTTGCTTGCTTGCAGATCTGACAGAGAAATCATTGTTTGTATTTTCTTAAACAATTTTTCATTCTTGTAAGAGAAGTTTTCTCCGAGTGTAGGTGTAAGACCCCATTTTTAAAAAAAAAAAAAAAAAAAAGGGGTCTTACAAATGGTATCAGAGGAAGAAAGTGAGGACTTGAAAGTGGAGAGTATATCAAATGCAGGTGACGGTGGACCTAAAACTAGCAATTTATATAGTAACTAAACATATTTGTAAACAAGTAAAGTAAAGTAACCTTAACTTATATGGGTACATATAAGCAAGGGGTCTTTTGCAAGGCTCCCATCGTATAAAGAGTCCCATACCAATTTATACGTTGGGGTGTCGGTTATTAACAACAATATATATATGTAAAGAAAATTAACCTTAATTTATAAACTTGCCCACACAAGCTTATAGACCAAGGGGTCGTTTTGCATGGCCTAATGTATAAGTGTCCCATACCACTTATATTTTAGGTGTCAAAGTGTTAAATGAATCGCTTATGCTATGACATGCAAGTGGGTATGATGGATCAAGCAAGTGCAACACACACACCCGACTCTGTGCACACAGACCTTTAGTTCCCCCTTTCTGGAGCCTCACCTCCCAGGATACCTCCGTAGTGGCAGACGGAAGCGGTGGGTTGGGCCTCGCCCACCTCTAAACCAGTATAGCACTACTGGTCAGACCTATCGTACGCCTCAACGCTGGTGCACTAAGCGGACTCCTGCGTACTCTTGCCGGCTGGCGCACCAGACTTCTGTTGGCGAAGTGCTATCACAACACTTGCCGAGTCAACGTATTGGTGTCTGTGCTAAGATCCTCCAATACCGAAGACCCACCACCTTAATTTCATTCCTTTTATGCACATGCAAATTTACGTACCAACACCGAGCCGAAGCTCACCGGGCCATCCTGCCCTCTTACCACAACGACCGAGCCTACTGCTTGATCATCTAGCCAAAATTACTTCCCGTAACCTCGGGGTGTGTGAGAGTGAAACCCTAATTATTCTAGTTACTCTTGAAGTTTCATTATTCCTATGAGTTGCGTTAGCCCAGGACTGCCCAAGGTATTCCCCGTGAAGGGCTCTCGAAGGCACTAGGAACTACGATGGGATTACGCCCAAAGCTCCCTTTCGCAAGGCACTTATTATTATTGGTTACTACACAAATCTCTCAATCCCTTAGGGTTATAATTGAATTCTAACCCAAGTGTATATGACTCCTTCTTTTCAACGAGGATGAGTGATCCTTTGTCGATCCCGAACCCCACACAACTCTAACCAACCTCCACTACTCATCTACACTTCTGATGACAAACCTAATTCACCTACCAGACTAATGCCCCATAATTCCAACTTCCTAAACTCATTGTGCACTTTAATTTGATTTCTGCTGTTTTTACTAATTGCAGACCTCCCTAAGCTAATATGATGTACTCAATAGGTGATACTCTAAATTCTCCTCCAATAACTCTACAAATTTTACCAGAGGACTATTATGATAAATATAGTCTAAATTCAGAAAATCATATTTTTCCCAATTAATCTACTATTTATTGAATTTTCCTCAAAAACTAGGCCATAGTCAATTTGAACATGAACCATAAGATTTTCTCAGGTAATGGCCTCCTAAAATTTTTATTCACTAAATAATAGAGAAATATTATTGGTTGCCAATTTTCATAATTTTCCAGATAGTTCTTGACCTCTAAAGGATTTATTAAAAATAATTCCTAAGATCAAATATAATGAAGGAAGTGCCACAAATATGTCTCCAATAATTATGTAAAAATTACTAGGGCTTCATAAGGAACTAGAAACATCATGATGAAGAAATTAAAATTTTTTAGACCATTTAAATGTCATTATTAAATTTACCAAAGTTCCATAGAATTAAATAATTAAAGAAGCAACTACTAAATATCATTCTTCAAAAATTTCATAAACTTTACAGAGATGGGTACCATGATTACAAGCCCCTTTGCTAAGTTTCATCAGATTTAATCAAGTATACTTTTCTCCAAAAATTCCTAAGTGAAAATTGTAAAACATGACTTTGTGAATAAAGTACCAAAAATATTCATCCAAAATTTATTATAAAATTTCCAGAGATATATATACCATAAACAACTACCCATTCAAAAACTCAGCCCTTTTCAGAAAGTTTTGGTATTAGATCTTATGATTTCAAAGCTAGTGCCCTAAACTAGGGTTATAGATTTAAGGGGTTTAAATTCTTCCAAATGCCCTAAAATTTTAACCACAGGACCATAGTAACCCTATGGACATCATTCCCAAGTTTCAAGTCCATCCAAGGTCTTTTGACACCAAATTCTTCAAACCCTAGAAATTTACCCTAAAGGGCCTACCCTAAAATTCTAGGGCTACCCTTGTCCAAACCACTCCAAACTTCATAAGTGAGTGTAATAAGTCAAATTATATCAGTGGCCAAAATTTCAGCCTCTGATGAGGGAATTTGGCCACTCAACCATCAAATAGTGGCTTTTGACCAAAATACCCTTATAAGGTTATATATAGGGTGGGTAAATTACCTATCCTAAACATCTCCAAATGAGCTAAAGTTTTAACCCTATACCTATCATGACATCTAAGACCGCCCACCAAAATTTGGGGGAGTTTTAAATTAATTAGGTCACATAATTAAATTAATCATGATTTATTAAATTTTTCTAAAAACTATAGAAAAATATTCTCGAAAAATTCTAAATTTTGGAAAGGTTCTAGATATGACTAAGACTTTCTCACTGCCCAAATTTCAACTTGTTTGGACAAGGAATGAAGTGTGGGCACCAAAAATAATTTCTGTTTAGGCCTAGGTATAGGTCCTACCAAAAAGGGGTACCCTGGTCTAACCAGTGGCCCAAAAGGGTCCAAGCAATTTTTGCTACAAACTAGACACCCGAAGCTACAATTTTGCATGTTGGGCAGATTTCCATTCAGGGTCCCTAAGTATTTTTAAAAATTAAATACATTAAATACATCTAATGTGACAGAAATGAAATGATATTTATTTAAATCCTAAAGTATCTGATTTGATGCCGCGCGAATCTTGGCGCAGATCGACGGCACTGGGTTATCGTCCCCGATGAGCCAACGGCCAGGATTGCTTCTTCCTGTGCCGACTTCAAGCGTCTGCCGCCGGCCACCCAGTCCCTTCCCCGGCCGGCCACCGCCACCATCACCTCCGTTGAGGTGGTGGCTATCGCCAGACGGCGGCACAGCCGCCGGAGGGGCGGATTCCTGCGATCCAACCAATAAAATTTTCGGCCGAAAGCCATGAATTTTGCGAATTGGATCGGGCTCAATTGTGCCCGAACCTTGGCCCTAATGAAACCTAAGATCTACCCATGAGAAAAGAGGAGGAGGAGGACCTTGTTGGCGGCCTGGAGACGAGCGGATCTGCGGGTTGACATGGTGGTGGCGCCGCCGATCGGAATTCTGCAATCTCCCAGTAAACTCGCCGGATTTCTTCAGTTAAGGATTGGGAAATTCTTCTCCAAGCTCACTGATGATGTTTAAAACATCAGAGGGGGAGAAGAATGGAAGAAACTGCCATGGCCATCATGGCCATTAAAGGCTTGTTTCGGCCATGATGGTGGAGGCTGTAACAGCCCCTTGACAGCCAGGAAAACGGCTGGAAACTCCTCCCCTTCACTGGAGGAGATGAATGCTGCCATCAATGGGGACCATTGGCCTTTCCTTGGCCAATCTCCTCCTTCAACTCTCTTTCCCCTTTTCTCTCTCCTCCATTAGTACGGAATGAAGCTTTCTCTCTCTTTCCTAGTCACCAAAGCTGACCATGCTGACTCCCCAGCCTATTGG
Source organism: Platanthera guangdongensis (assembly GCA_039583875.1). NCBI lineage: Eukaryota > Viridiplantae > Streptophyta > Magnoliopsida > Asparagales > Orchidaceae > Platanthera > Platanthera guangdongensis. Next base: position 113,335,132 of record CM077165.1, on the reverse strand, counting down.
CAGCCCTTTCCACCCATAATATTTCATTATATTGTGGTTAACTTAAAAGGAAAAAGGGGTTGAGCTTGGGTTGACCCCCCCCCCCTTTGCTAGGTTAATAATGTTGTGATGGGGTCATGGAGTCATGGTGAAGCCCTAATGCCCTTCTAAATTATTGTTTTGAATTTTACTATTTGCAGACCATGGTAGCTTTCATCCTCCTACCTAGGCCCACTTGGTCCCCAAGGTCTTCCTAGGGTTGATCTTGACCTAGCCTTGCCCAAAATCACCCTTAGGGGGGTCTAGTTGAAATTGGGATGTTACAGTAGGAGTTTTCAACTCCGAGTTTGTAGGAAGTTTTGCCTTCTGAGTTGTAGATCCAGTTGGTTGGATTGAGATTGTAGGAACTTTTGTTCCGAGGGTAGGATTGATTTTCAATCCGAGATAGTGGAGTAGCCGAGTCTAGTATATTGCTAGATCGGTGAGGGAAAGTGGATGTACCCAAGATCTGGGAACCACTATAAATCTTGTCTCGTCTGTGATAATTTGGTAGATAGATCTGTGCTCTGTTCTTAGATTTTTTTTATTCCGCAAAAGACGCACAACTCACCTATTCACCTCCCTCTAGGTGACTTAGGGTGACAACTATTATCTTTCAATTGGTATCAGAGGGAGGTTGATCGTTAAAAGGTTAACACCTTGATCAGTTCCTGCAATAGTTGTTATTTGAGATCTACCTATCATGGACAAGTCAAAGGATTTTGCAAAGCTTCCCTTATGCAACAAGAACAACTTTCTCATGTGGAAAGAAAGGATCAAATTCTTTATGGAAGCTGTGGATCCGAGGATCTTCATGATATTTAAAGAAGGTCCTTATATCCCTATGACTATTTCCATTATAGATCCTACCAAGAAGGTTCCAAAGAAGCTAATGGATTTAGACAAGGACGAGATTGCACTTGTTTCTCTAGACAAGAAAGCTAAAAACATTATAGCAAGTGCAGTTGTTGACTCAATGCTGCAAAACTTAATCCACTACCAATCTGCAAAGGAGATGTGACAGTCCTTGGTTACCTTGATGAAAGGAACATAAGAAGTGAGTGATGATCGGAGATCCATCCTCAATCAGAAGTATGAAGCCTTCCGACAGGGAAGCAAAGAGACCATTGCTGATACCTTTGAGAACTTTTTCAAGATAGTGAATGACCTAAGAGTCTATGGCAGAGTATTCACTAATGGAGAACTGAATGACAAATTCCTGAGATCCCTGACCAAAGAATGGGACAATAAGGTCTGTGCCTTCAGGGAGTTTGGGAAGCTGGCTGAGACAGACCCACAAAATCTCTTCGGGAAGCTTATGTCATATGAGCTTCAACTCAGCACCAGGAAAGCTGAAGAAGAGAAGAGCAGGTCTGCTCTCAAATAAAAGTCTATTGCTCTGAAAGCAGACACCTCTAGAAAGACAAATGCTGCCTCCCCTGCTCCAGCTCCAGAAATTAGTGAAGAAGAAGAAACTTCTGAGCCTAGTACCTCAGGCTCTGAGCTATCAGAAGGAGAGTTCTCACTGCTCTCACGTCAGTTCAAGAAATTATTGAATAAGAAGAAGCAATGGAAAGACAAGGATTTCTCCTACAAAAGATCACGACACGATGGTGATCGGCAAAGAAAAGGCTCAAGTATCCATGACAGGTATTCCTCTAAACAGAACAAATATGTTTCGACTGACATCATTTGCTATTGCTGTAATAAGCCAGGTCACGTCATCACCGACTACCCTCATAAGAAGGAGGGTGGTAGAAGAGAAGAAAAGAAATCCTCGTATAACAAAAAGAGGAAAGAGAAAAGCCTGATAGCCAAGAAGAGCAAGACGCTTAGTGACTCCGACTCATCTGAGTCAAGTGAAGAAGAAGAAGCTTATTTTGGGCTTATGGCTCAAACAGATGATGATCAAGAGCCCCAGTTCACTGGGAAGGTAAACTCTCATACCCCTCTTTCAGATTCTGAAGTCTCTGAACATGATTGTGAGGATAGCTCCTCTGACGATGAGTCAGAACTAATGACCCAGTACAAGGAGTTGATCATGGCTTACGACAAATGTCGTCGAGTCGTGAAGACTCAGGCTAAAGAGATCAAATCTCTAAAAGCCGAAGAGAGCATCTTGAGAGAGAAAGTCACAAAGACTGACTCCCTCAAAGAAAACTTCAATAATGCAATTGAAGAATATAACAAGGCTCTTGAGCACCTTGACCTCAGAGAGAAAATCATCACGGAATTGGAAGCCTAACTTGTTGCTGAAAAGAAACTAGTTGAAAGTTTCTCGAAGCCCAAGACAGTTATTCCATTTGTTGCTGAATTCTCAGCCAAGGCCAAGGGTGCCGGATTAGGCCATGAAGAAGCTCCTAGTAAATCCTCTAGGAGAAATAAGGCTCAACGTAAGAATAAGGCCGCCAAAAAGGCCTTAGCCAAAGAGAAGGGGAAAGCCCTCAAGATCAGACCACGTTCAAGAAGGTTATATTTCCTTCAAATGAGTTTGATTTTGACTCATCCTACGAGCACTTTGCTAGGCCTACTTATGTAGAGCCAAAGTCCCGCTATCAAGGATGGACTCGACCCAGAAACTTTGGCGAAAGTGTCTTTAAGGCAACTTATGAAGAAGTTATACTTTAGAGCTATGACCCTTTCAATCATGCGCATAACTTCAAGAAGGCACCAAAGACAAAGCCTATTGTAGAAAAGCCTATAACGGAGAAGAAGCCATGTGATTGCCATCATCATGAGGCATCCTCCTCCAAGAATGCTGCCCCTGCTAGACCACAATTCCAAAAGGTCAAGCAGGATATTATGAGGCAAAGGTACAACAGATTTGATTGTTGGTACTGTGACAAGGTTGGTCACTTCGCCATTGATTGCTGGTTCAATCCCAGAAACGCTGCAACTCCTCATGTCAGCAAAATGAGAAAGACCGCTCATAATGCTAACACTCGTAGGGGGAGTAATCTAACCCGAGACCAAGGACCCAAACGTGTTTGTGTTCCTAAGGCAAATTGATTATGATTGCAGGTATGCCTAAAGGCCAACAAAATGCCAATCTGGTATTTGGACAACAGATGCTCTCGGCATATGACCGAGACTAGAAGCCTCATTCAGAACTTTACTCCAGTCATGAACGGACCAAAGGTCATCTTTGGAGGTTCAGACCGTGGAATTACTAGAGGCTATGGTATGATCACTAACGACAATGTATACTTCTCGGATGTGGCTTATGTCGAAGTATTGGAACACAATCTCATAAGCATAAGCCAACTCTACGATAAAGGATACATAGTTGAATTCCATGCTGATAAGTGCTTGATAAAATCCGTTGACAATATGGAAACGATTCTATCCGGCACTCGAAGCAGGAATATTTTCTGTTTAAATTTCATTTGTATAGATTCCTCTACAATAGTGTGCCTTTTAGCAAAAGATAGTGCGTCTCTTGGTGACCAATGACACAAGAGACTAGCACATATTAATTTCAAAGCTATTAATAAATTATTTTCGATGAACTTAGTACGTGATGCCCCAAATGTCAAGTGCATCAAAGATAGACCTTGTCATGCGTGCGTAAAAGGCAAGCAAACAAGGGCTACTTTTAAAAGCGTTACTGGCAAAGACTCTAATAGATGTATCCATCTATTACATATGGACTTGTTTGGTCCACTGCAAATTAGAAGTTTGGGAGGTAAGGATTATACGCTAGTAATTGTTGATGATTACTCGCGCTTTGCGTGGGTGTTCTTTCTGAAACACAAGTCAGATACCTTTGACATCTTTACTAATTTTGTTAGGCAAGTCCAGAATGAGTATAACTGCTCCATAGTCAAAATCAGAAGTGACAATGGAACAGAGTTCAAATATGGGGCCATGGCAGAATTCTGTGAAAGCTTAGGTATCTTTCATGAGTTTTCCTCTCCTCGCACTCCACAACAAAATAAAGTGGCTGAGAGAAGGAACAGAACACTCATAGAGGCCTGCAGGACAATGTTGAGTGATGCTTCACTTCCGAAGTACTTCTGGGCTGAAGCCGTCAACACTGCATGCCATATGCAAAATCGAGCAATCATAAACAAAAACCACGATAAGACACCTTACGAACTTCTAAATGGCAGAAAGCCAACCATCTCATACTTTAGAATCTTTGGCTGTAAATGCTTCGTACTTAACAATGGCAAGTATCATACCACCAAGTTCAACGAAAAGAGTTTTGAAGGTATTTTTGTAGGTTATAGTAGTCATAGTAAGACATATAAAATATTTAATAGAAAAACCCTGGTGGTAAAAGAATCGATACATGTTGTATTTGATGAGACGAGCTTGCTGCAAAGCAATCCGTCTAGTATGCTCATTGAAGATGCAGGTGAAAAGCTGGAAGAAACTAGCTTGGATGAACCGTCCGAAGACAAATGCGAAAAATTCTTCAAGATCACATCTCCAACCCCTATTGGGGAGGTAGATGATCAAAATGAAAAGATCGTCCAAGTTGAAGAAATCACTTCGGTGATAGAAGAAAATCCAGATGTAAGAACTTTAGAGCTCAGACATCTGAAGGATCACCCCATGAACCAGATCATAGGAGATCCCCGAGACGGTGTCAGAACTCATAGAGGTACAACTAATGAGAATTTATATTTGAGTTTTCTCTCACAGGTTGAACCAAAGAAGTTTGAGGAAGCAAACTCAGATGCACCGTGGATATTGACAATGAAAGAAGAGCTAAATCAGTTCAAGCGCTGCAATGTATGGAAGCTCGTTCTAAGACCCAAAGGAAAGAACGTCATTGGAACAAAATGGGTCTACAGGAAAAAGATGGACGAAGACGGGACGATCATAAAGAACAAGGCCAGACTTATCGCTAAAGGCTATCGTCAAGAAGAAGGAATCGACTTCGACCAGACATTTGCTCCAGTGGCAAGGCTGGAGGCAATAAGGTTGTTCCTAGCATATATTGCATTCAAAGGCTTCACCGTCTATCAGATGGACGTGAAGTCTGCCTTCCTAAATGGTAACATAAAGGAGGAAGTGTTTGTGGAACAACCTCCAGGTTTCGTTGATCCTAACTTTCCTGATTATGTCTATTTCATGCACAAGGCCCTACATGGTCTGAAACAAGCTCCTAGAGCTTGGTATGAGACACTGTCTAGCTTTCTACTTGAGAACAAGTTCACAAGGGGAAAGATAGACAAGACATTATTTCTTAGGGAAATAAAAGGCAAGATTTTGCTAGTGCAAATCTATGTCGATGACATTATTTTTGGCACTACAGATGACAACCTCTGCAAAAAGTTCTCAAAACTTATGCAAGGGAAGTTCGAAATGAGCAGTATGGGCGAGCTGAAGTATTTCTTAGGGCTTCAGGTGAAACAATCTGAAGATGGAATTTTCATCTCGCAGACCAAGTTCACCAAAGAGCTGATTAAGAAATTCGGAATGAAGAACGCAAACTCTATGAGGACTCCAATGGGCTCAACTATGTCTCTAGACAAGGATGAAAAAGGGAAACCTTTTGATGAAACCAAGTACAGAAGCATAATTGGATCCTTGCTCTACCTACTGCCAGTAAACCCGACATAATGTTTTCAACATGTGTCTGCGCTAGATTTCAGGTGAACTCTAAGGAATCTCACTACGCTGCTGCAAAGCGGATTTTGAGATACCTTAAAGGTACACCCAATCTTGGCTTATGGTACCCAAGAAGTAATGATAGTGAACTAATTGGCTTTTCAGATGCAAATTTTGCAGGAAGCAAAGATGACAGGAAAAGCACCTCCGAGACGTGCCAATTCTTTGGAAGAAGGCTAATCTCCTGGAGTAGTAAGAAGCAGAACTGTGTCGCAATCTCAACGGCTGAGTCAGAGTACATCTCTGCAGGCAGTTGTTGTGCACAGTTACTCTGGATAAAGAATCAACTTGAGGATTACAACTTGAAGTTAAAGCATGTCCCATTGTTTTGCGACTCTTCCAGCGCAATTGCAATAGCCAACAATCCAGTCTCTCATAGCCGGACAAAGCATATCGAGCTAAGGTATCATTTCATCCGGGAGCATGTAGAGCATGGGGACATAGATCTCTAATATGTCTCCACAGACAGGCAAGTTGCTGATATCTTCACGAAGCCGCTGGACGAGACCAAGTTCACATTCTTCAAAACGGAACTTGGGATGCCCAACAAAGAAGATTAAAGAAGTTTGGATTTCAAGAAAGCAAAGAAATTAAAGGGTTAGTCAAAATCTGGCATTTCAAAAGTTTTTTTCTTTCGACTCGAGATAGACTTGACCTATTCGAGTAATCAAAGGACCTACTCGAGTAGTCCAGTTAACTTACTCGAGTAGGGCAATTCATGTACTCGTGTAGTACACTTCATCTACACGAGCCAGTCCATTCTCCTACTCGAGTAACTTCAATAGACCTACTCGAGTAACTCCCGATCTACTCGAGTACCTCTTTTATCTCTCGTGTATATGCCTCTTGGCTTTCAAATTTTTTTGTGCCGCCTCTTCTATAGTTTAAATTATTTCCTTCTCGAGTAATTAGACTTAAACATAGGGTTTATAAATACGAATTTCCGAAAAACTCTCTACACGAAATCATTTCACTCTCTCGTGTACCCGGGTGCCGTTTCGCATTCCCTCAAAAGGTTGCAGAGCCGCTTCATCTTCCTCTCCTCCCGTCAAGCAAGGATCATGGCCGCCTCCTCCAAGATCGACGTGGGATCGGAACTCGTTGCCACAGGGATTGCTGAACTTTCTGATGATTTCCACAACTTGATGATTCTTCTAGACACCGCAGGGCTATCCTTCATCCTGCAAGAACCATGCCGAATCCTCTTTCCTGAAGTAATAAAATTCTTCAAGAACCTCAAGGTTAAACAAAATGAACACGTGCTAAAATCCAAAGTAAAAGGTATGAAAATCAAACTCACCAAGACTATCGTCTGTCAACTTCTCAGATTACCGATAGTGGTCGAAGAAGACGACCTAGATGACGAAGATTCTGACAGAACTAGCTTATTCTGTGTATTTCGGCTGACGCTCAGTACATCAAATGCTCAGATATGAATGCAGAGGGAAAATTTCTTGTTGATGTAATCGGGAAAATCTTGCTCTGCAAGACCAATTCTATCAGAGATATTCCCCTGTACTTCTTTGACATTATGCAAGCTATAGTTTGTTGCAAGCAGTTCCAATTTGGGTTGATGATTCTTGACAAAATCAAGGACAGTGCTAAAACCCCAATTTTGCCCGGATCATCTCTCTCCTCCTCCATGAGTTAAACCCTCAGCTATTTAGCTTCTCCAAAGGGACCCCTCTTCACCACATAAAGAATGTCTCCATTCAGTCCATTCAGAGATGGGAATTAAAACTGAAGAATACTGCCCAAGCTGCTAAGATTTCAGAAGTTCCAGCTTTAGAGGACAGGACTCCATCTCCCTCTCCTCATCATGTGGTCAGCTCCTCTGGTGAACCAGGTGAGGGGGAGCCTACTCCATCTCTTTCTCATAGATTACATCCATCTCCACAAGAATTCCCCTCTTCTCCTGCCCTAGCTAACTCTCCCCTACCTAAAACTCAACCAACACCACAAAATCCTCCAGCATCTCCTTCAGCTCAGATACCTCCAGAATCCCTTCTCTCAACAGCTGCTGCTATAGCTGCAATGATTGCAAAACTCACTGAATAAGGGCTGCCTCTTCCTCCTCCTTCTCCACCAAAATATCCAGCTTCCTCACCAGCTCCAAATCTTGCTTCTCCTCAACCCCAGCCAGAGAGTATTCTCATTTCTGATGAGCCCTCTCCTGAGCCAGCTGAGGCTCCTCTCAGAAACCTAGATTTCTCTATCCCTCATGTTACCGAAGAAAGGGATGTTATCCTTCATAAAATAAGGGCTGCAAGCTCTATGATTATTGGAGAAATAGCTCCATAGGTAGCTCCTCCTCTTCCCTCTGCTCTTCCTACATCTGCTGCTCCTTCCACTGCTGCTACACTCTTCCTCCTCAGATTTTCTGCAACAGATTGCACTTCTTCTTCAATACTAGAGGACTTATTTTGATACTTGTCTAAATACTGTAACTGACAAGGTAACTGCTCTCGAGACTGAGATGAGTAGAGGCTTTGCTGAAATCCAGCATAACACTGACAAGCTCAAATACTTGTTTCAACTTGGTGGAAAAGCCCTATACCACACTATCACTAGTGTTGGAGAAGTTATGGAACAGGATGTCACCCTTGCAAATAATCAGATTGAACTGGACAAACGGGCTGAAGCTCACAAAATGAAAAACTATGAAGAAGTTGGTCTCTTTAAAGAAGATACTATAAAAAAGTTATCTGTTGAAATCAGAAAGGGGGAGAGCTTGGTCAAAGAACAATTAGAAAAATCAGCTGCTCTGAAGTCAAATTTATGGGAAACTCATGTGAAGAAAATTCATGATGATGTGCTAGCCCAGATACAGAGTGTCAAATTTCATACCTATGACACTGTTGTCTGGATGCATAACCAGATTCTCCCAGAGTTTGCTGCTGACCCCAACATCATTCCCCATCATTTAAATCCTCTAGCTACAGATGCCTCTGCTTCAGCTGCTCCTTTGTAACCTGTATTCTCTCCTAGGCCTGGGGACACAGTTGCTCCTCCAGACACCTATGTTCAAGGCTGGGAAGAAGATCCTGCAGACATATTCTTCAAAGCTCCTCCAGAAATTCAGACATCCATAAAGAAAAGAAAATATGGTGAAGGTGCTTCTGCCAGCAGATCCACTACTGCTCCTACTCCTGCTACTGAATTTGCTGAAGTTTGGTCTCCAGCCTCCAAATCCCTGATTCTGGATACTCTCAGATTAGTTATGGACTTCCATGAGAACAGGAACATTCACTACAGTTCCTATGAATGAGAGTTGTATGAGAAGTCCATGACCAAAAGGAGAATCTATGACAGAGAATATGGACGAAATAATCCAGCCGCTTCCCCTAGACCACCCAAATATTATCCTAAACCCTACAGCTATCAGAGAAGCCAGCAAGAGAAACTGGATAGACAACAACATCAAGGCTAATTTTTAAGGATTTTTGAGTGTGTGAAATGATTGACTGTAGAGTTGATAATTTTGGATATTCTTATTTATATAATTCTAAGTTTTTGCTCTTATTATCTTTTCTCGTAGTCTATTGCTTGCTTGCACTAATTTTTCTACTTAGCTTCTTTTTATGTCTATAATTTACCTTAGTGTAAAGGGTTTTGACTTCAACAAATAGGGGGAGATTGTTGGGTATTGTATCCATATTAACCCAGATTTGATGAAGTCACCCTTGAACTAAGATGAATTAGGTTGTATTTGATGCTTTGTTTGAGTTATGTGGTTGCAGGATTCCAATGGGAAGTGTAGACCAATGTCAGTCTACAATGGGTCACCAAACACAGGACCATGCAATGTAATCCCTCATTGTATGACCCAAAGTGTTGACCCATGTGTAGCCTCTCTATTGGGATACACTTCATATTCAAGCACTTGGACTATGTGAATGTAGTTGGATGTTAATCTCACCAAAGAAGAAGGAATTTCCACCTTGAAAATTTTTCTAAGTATTCCACTCGTGTAGGTCATTAACTACTCGAGTGAAATACTTGCTTTATACTCGAGATAAAATTTTTATACTCGAGTAAGTATATCTCCCTCTCGTGAAGTTAAGTCCATATACTCGAGTAGACTGTCACATACTCGAGTAGCTTACTTAACTACTCGAGTAGACTGTCACATACTCGAGTAGCTTACTTAACTACTCGAGTAGATCATTCTTCTTACTCGAGTAATACAGATTTCCTCTCCAAGTGTTTCTAAGTAAAACACTCGAGTAAGTGTATATATACTCGAGTAGTTATAGTTTCTGACTCGTGTGACTGTTTTCTATTTCAAGAGTAAATTTTCCATACTCGAGTAGTATAAGTTACTTACTCGAGTAGTTCACTTACTACTCGAGTAGTTCAAGCTTCATACTTGAGTACACTAAATTTCTCTTCTCCTTAAGTTATTCCAAGTCATTTACTCGAGTAAGTCTTTTTAATATACTCGAGTAGATTTTATTCTCTCGAGTAGTTCAGTTTGACTACTCGAGTAGCTTATTTTCAAGTGTTCAGAAATTTCTCTAAGTCCTATCGCTCGAGTAGTTCATCAAACCACTCGAGTAGTTTTTCTCACCTACTCGAGTAGTACAACTTGTACTCAAGTAGTTCAACTCCACTTCCCGTGAAACTTTTCTGTATACTCGAGTAGATCTTCTAAGTAGTCGAGTAAGTTGATTATATGTACTTGAGTAGTTGTTTTCTAGCTACTCGAGTAGTCCTGAGTTATATACTCGAGTTAGTTCCCTCTATCCACTCGAGTAGTTTTATACCTACTCGAGTAGTCGTTTCTTCACTCGTGTATATCATTTCGTTTTCTCTGAAATTTCGCTAATTCCAGATTTGACAGATTTTCGAATTCCGTGACATGATTGGTCCACGTGTACGTCATTAAAACCAATTATGACCGTTATTAGTATTCTTATATAAGATCATGTCTAATCGACAAACCATAATAAGAATAACAAGCTTTCAAGATCAAATATTTCGAGAAATTTTCTGCAGCCGTTTTCTCTCTCCAAGTCGTTGTTTCCTCTCTCTCTCTCTTCACGGAAAGAAAGTCGGCGCCGCCGCTGTCTTTCTCCGGCAAGGGTTTCGATTTTCAGAGGAATCAGACTGAAGAAGTTTTACAGATCGAGATCGTTTTTCAACTACTTATCCTCTTCCCGATCGTGTAAGACAAAGAAAATTCCAGATCTGTTGCCGAGATTTTCTTCATCTTTCTGAAAGTGCCGCAAAGCTTACAAGAAGAAGATCCTGGTTGCTTGCTTGCAGATCTGATAGAGAAATCATTGTTTGTATTTTCTTAAATAATTTTTCATTCTTGTAGCAGAAGTTTTCTCCGAGTGTAGGAGTTTTCAACTCCGAGTTTGTAGGAAGTTTTGCCTTCCGAGTTGTAGATCCAGTTGGTTGGATTGAGATTGTAGGAACTTTTGTTCCGAGGGTAGGATTGATTTTCAATCCGAGATAGTGGAGTAGCCGAGTCTAGTATATTGCTAGATCGGTGAGGGAAAGTGGATGTACCCAAGATTGGGGAATCAATATAAATCTTGTCTCGTCTGTGATAATTTGGTAGATAGATCTGTGCTATGTTCTGAGATTTTTTATTCTGCAAAAGACACACAACTCACCTATTCACCCCCCTCTAGGTGACTTAGGTTGACAACTATTATCTTTCATATTCCTCATTTTGTGCCATGATAAATTTCTAAGTAAAAATAAAATTTATCAGATCTTATGGTTCAGGTGTTAGCCTGTAAAACTAAAGAACCTGCCCTCTAATACCAATTGAAAGTGAGAGATAGATCTACTTTACACTAGAGGGGGGAGGGTGAATAATGTATACTAAAAATTTAATTTATTTTTATAGCGGATTAAAAGTAATGGTATATATATATATAAGTATATATATATATATATATATATATATATATATATATATATATATATATATATATATATATATATATATATATAGAGAGAGAGAGAGAGAATAACCACAACACACAAATAAAAAGAATAACAATCACAGACGACACAAGGAAATTTATAGTGGTTTCCCAATAAATCTGGGTACATCCACTCTTCTACCACACTGGTAGGAATCCACTACAGGTTTTTGATCAGGTGCCTTACCACCAAAAGATATTTTTCTAAGGGAGATCTAGCAACCCTTTGAGCTTTTGATCAGGTGCCCAAAAATCAAGTTTTTGTCTTTTGATCAGGTGAGTTAGGAACCAAAAGATAACTTTTGAAGAGATTTAAAAACCCTGTACACAGTTTATGAAATAAAATAAAAGAAAAGATGTTGTCTTTTCTATCAAGAGTCTCTGAGAAGACTAAGTGGATTGATGATGCAAAAAGCTCCCCCTGATTTGTGTAGAGATTATGATCAGGAGAGGGAGACTTTTCTTCAAGGTGTAGGCCTTCAAGAATATTATTTCTCTCAAGTTGAAATTTCAGATTGATGTGAAATTGATTGTTTCTTGGAGAGTCAGAAACAAGTTATCCAAAATCTCTGTGTGTGTCTAAGTCAGTAACCCCCAAAATCCATTTTTTAATAACCAACAATTTTTTGAATATATATTCTCTGAGAAGAATTCAAACATTTTGAAAGTGCATGTTAGATTTGAGATCTCTAGAGGGGGGGGGGGGGGGATGAATAGAGTATTGTGCTATCTGCAAAAACTTTTTACAACTATTGTTGTAATCCTAAGTGAACAGGTTAGTAAATAAAATAGTAAGCACATCAACCTAGAAAATCAATCACAGAACACAGTCAAAATAAAAGAAAAAGGGCAACCAGATGACACAAGAAATTTATAGTGGTTCCCCAACCTGGGTACATCCACTCTTCTACCACCCTGGTAGGAATCCACTCAGGTTTTTGATCAGGTGCCTGACACCAATGAGCTTTTGTTCAGGTGCTCAAAAACCAAAATCTCAAGTCTTTTGATAGGAGACTTGCAACCATGAATAATTTTGAAGGGAATTAAAACCCTGTACAGAGGATGGAAAAAGGGTGATGGAGTCTTCTCTTTCTCAATAATAACTGAGAAGACTTGTGGATTGGTGTTAGCAGATTGCTCCCCCTGAGATCTTGAATGGATCAGGAATGCTGGAGCACTTCTTCAGGATGATAGGTCTTCAAAGACTTGATTGCCTTAAACTAGAGATGCTTCATGAACTTCTTTGACTGATAGAAATTGTTGTCCTTCTGAATTTGTCCTGTAGGATTGAAGGAAGAAGACTCTTGATAGTGATTGTATGTTCTTCTTCTTCTTGATGTTGTTCTCTGGCTTAGGCTAATTTGCAGTATGAAACTTTAGTTTTCTGTAAGACTGTTCTTCAGTGCAATGTGTGTCTGTGTGTCTGTATGTCTGTAGTACTGCTTGTGTTGTAGCACTGGTTGATGTTTTTTTTTTGACTTGAGACTGACTGAAGAACATTCAAAATTTGAATGTTGAGCAGTAAATGCAATCGGCATGGGAAGGAAGCGACAATCAATGATTTCCCTAACTGTCCCATGGAAAAATGGCATGTAATAATCCATGATCAATGCACGTTCTAACGGTAATATTCTGAGAAGATTAAGCATTGATTACTCCAGAATCATCGCCAAGAAAAGGGACGGGAAACTGGAGAAGACCTAGTCTGGAATCGTCGAACGAAGAACACCAATCGTCGAGTTGAGTTCACAGTTCATCGAACTGAGCTTGAGTTCGTCGAGCTGAGCTTGATAAGTTCGTCGAGATGAGCTTGATGAGTTCATCGAGCTGAGCTTGAGTTCGTCGAGCTGAGCTTGATAAGTTCATCGACCAGAAAATAACAATAAGTCTTCCAGGGAAACTTATCAATTCTGTTTGAACATTCGTCGAACTAACAACCTTCATTCGTCGAGCTGAGATCCAAATTCATCGAGCTGAGAATGATTGTGGACTTAGAATCTGAGAAGTCTTTGACTGAGAAGGATTCAAGTCATAGTCCAGAAATCGTCGAGTAGAGTACTGAATTCGTCGACCTGAGAAGTTGACTTCGTCGACCTGAGAAGTTGTCAACTTGAGGTCCAAGTTCGTCGAGCTCAGATTCTTGTTCGTCGACTAAAGTCTGAAGTTGGACTTAGAAAAATCTGGAGTTATCCTGACTTTAGCTTATTGAGGTATCTTAGTCTTCGTCGAACATAGAATAAAGATCATCGAGCTCAGTATAGAGAAATGTCTCAAGATCGTCGAGCTCAGAACACCTTTCGTCGAGCTGAGTTCGACGAACGTCGAACTCATTTTACTTAGTCTTGAAATCTTCTAATTCTTGAGTCTCTGATGGTCTTGTTGATAGCTAGTCCATTTGAAGTTGACACTAAGGACTTGGCCTAGACTCTAGGACACAAATTGACCCTGGATATACATGATGGGTCACATCCTAAGATAGTGAACCTAACCCAAATCAACTAGGGTTCCAACAATCTCCCCCTATTTGGGTGAGGTCACTAAGAGACTCAGAACATAAACAAAGCAAGAAAAATAAATATATCTAGCAGAGAATTACTAACACATGCAACAGATATATATATACATAAGCTTTGTTTAAACAGATAACATAGTTTGAAAACAAATACAAAGAGAAATTGAAACAAAATAAAGATTACTTCTTCTTCTTTTTCTGCAAAGACTTGTCTTATGTTGTCTTCTCTCCTGGCTTTTTGAAGATAATTTCTCTGTTTGGATCTAGAGCCTGTGCTGCAGTCATTGTCATATCAGCTACCCCAAGCATTTTCTGACTGGAAGCTCTGGGGACAACTACTTCAGGATGAAGCTTTATATAATCATCAACATTGAAAAGATTGTTGCCATTATCAAATCTCTTTAATTCTTCCTTCCTGTACTGTGACATAGTTGTAAAACCTGAAATGTCTTTACCTTCAGCTTTGACTTTATTAATCAATGACAGACCAATAAGCTCCTGGAACCTGGCTATTTTTACAGTATTGGCTGTTTCAGGATCTTCAAATGAAATAGGAGGAGAGTATGGCCTTTCAGGATTTTTAGCCTTCTGTTCTTCAGATATATGTTGCTGATGCTGTTGATGCTGTTGTTGATGTTGATTTCCTGAAGATTGTTGACTCTGCTGGCTGCTTCTAGAGGATCTCCCTGAATGTCTCTGATATGTTTGCATGGGGGAAGATCTCTGAGAGCTAGAGCCAGTGGCACCAGCTGCTGGAGGAGGAGGAGGTGGATCCTTTCTATATCTGTGAACTGGAGGAGGAGAATATCTCCTACTTCTTTTCCTTTCCTTTTGTTGGTTCTTGGATAGCCACATCCATGCAGACGTTCCCTTATAAGGAGCAACATTGTGCAAAATATAGTAGGGGGTGTCAGCAGTTGGATTAGGCTTAGGAGCAGGAGCAGGAGGAGGAGGAGCCTTCCTTTTCTTGGACAACATTTTCTTCTTTTTCTTTGAAGCTTCTTCATCTGAATCATCATAATCATCATCATCATCTTCATCATCACTGTCAGAACCCTGAGGGTTATCATATAAAGCATCCAATGCTTTCAGTGTTTTAGCATTAATGACAGCCTTTTCAGAAGCAGGGGCAGAAGTTGAAGTTTCAACAACTGGAGTTTCAGCAATAATTTCAAAAGAGACTACACAAGAATCAGAGGTAATTGTGACAGAGCTTTCAGCTGCTGCCCTATTTTCCTCTTCAATATCAGCCAAAATTAACTCATCCAGATCAGGCATAGGAGAGTCATCCATAACAAAACTTGGTGTTGAGACATCTTCTGGAGGTGATGGAATAACTGTAGAGGTTGGAGCAACAACTGGAGGTGCAAAACTGTCACAGAGTTACTTAGCAACGACTGGACTTATTGGAGATGTATAAGGAACAATAGTCAACTATGGCTTAGTAAAGTCTTCTGGAAGAGACTGCATATATACAATATCAAAATTTCTTAACAAAACAGTCAAGTTAACTGTGGTATTTAAATGGAAATCAGCAATAGTTTTTATTTGCTCTGGAACTGACTCATCTAAGTCAATGTCAGTATCCATGAATTGAATCAATTCAATCAAATCTGAATCAACTTCTGTCAAAATTTCTGCATCTGCATCTGCTGCTGCTGGAGGAACTGCTACTGCATCTGCATCTGCATCTGATGCTGCTTCATCACAGAGCATCTCCCCCTGCCTTGGTTCAGGAGATCCTGGAGCCAGGCCCCTGAATGAAGAGGGGGCAGTAGAGAGGAGAGAAACTTGGGCAGATAAAGAATGAATAGAATTCACAAGAGGTGTAATGGCCTCTGTGATTAGGGATTTAATGAGGTGATTGAGCAGGGATATGATTGTAGATATAGTGGAGGGTTCAAAAGATGGAGAGGTAGATGGTGAAGGTAGAGAGGTAGATGAAGGGAGGGGAACAGATGGAGGAGATAGAGGTGGAATGACATCTGTTATGGTGGTTTCTGGTGGAGGTGGAGAAGGGGATGATATATGAAAATGTGGGATACTGGACAGATGAGGTGGAATAGGTGATGCTGGAGGAGTTGGGTTTGGATTCTCTGGAAGGGGGGTAGATGGACTGTCAGGAACTTCAAGTGGTGGAGAGGGAGGAGGAGTAGGGACATGAGAGTGTTGTTGGGATTGGGGTGCTGGAGGAGATGGAAGATTGGTTGAAGGTGGAAGATGGGTTGCTGGAAGAGGGTGTGGAGATGGAATAACCTCTTCTGCAGGGTGGGGAGTGGCCTTTACAGCCCTAGTGCTCTCAGAAGCATGGATGGAGGAGGAGGAAGCCTTGGATGGCTTGGTGATTGTCCTCTCCCATCTGCCAAACAAAGCACATGTGAGGCGCTTGCTGACATTGATGAAGATGGTCGGGGAGACCATAAGTTCGCCAGCCTTTTCTTGAAGGAAGATCCCCAAGATTCTTCCAAAGTAGACTTCTTTCTTGCTGTTCTTCTTCTTTATCAACTCAAAGAAAATCTGGCCCCAAGCAACTTGTCTCTTGTTGACCACGACGCACATGACAAGGAATTGGTGTCTTGTGATGTAGTCATGCGCAGAGTGCTTACCCATCAGCACTTTCCCAACAATATCTGCCAAGAACTGGTAGGCGGCAGATAGTTGTTTCTTTAACAACTTGTTAGGGTTACTTCCAGTAAACCCCATCAATGTCAGCATTGAACTGTACTCGTCAGGATCAACATCCACATCGTCTTCTCCATTTACCAATCCAAAAATTTCAGAAAGAATGGCGGGAGATAAAGAAACAGCATTGCTCCCGATATTTCCTGTCAAGAGGTTTTCCTCAGAAACAGAAGAAGTGTATACCCATTCTCGAATTTCAGTTGCATGCAGTTTAATCCTTCTGGTCATAAAATCTTTGAGACCAAGTTATTCTAGTAGTTCCAGAATGTATAGAAATATTGGGTTAGAGTGCTGGAACGAATCAAAATCCATGTCGAAACCGGTGTCGAATTTCATGGAAGCCAAGGTGCTCGCTGGAATTGCCATTGATGACCTGCAAGAGAAACAGAGAAAACGGCGATCAAGAGCAAGAGAACTGAAAGTGCGGGACGGAGGTCGAAGAAAACCTAGATATAATGTTTTATAGAATATGAATCGACAATCTCCGTTCCACGAAAACGAAAAATTCTTCGAACTGAGGTCGACGAAATAAATTATAGATAGATAATTCGTCAATCTCATCCAGAAGAATCGAAAACAGTTCGTCGAACATCGTTCGACGAAATATCTTCTGAAGCAAAGTTCGTCGATCTCCGGTCGACGAATATTGTTTCCACATAGAGAATTCATCGATCTCCGTTTGACGAGCATCTCTCAAACTTTCCCTAATTCGTCAAACTCCGTTCGACCAACTCTGGAAAATTCGTCGAATGCAGACAGAAATTAATTTAACTCTTCTCCATTGATCATTCCCAATTGATTTATAAAGAACAGATGATTTTTCTCATCCAAGGGTTTAGTGAAAGGTCTGCTCTCTGTAGATCAGCAGGAATGTGGGTTAGGTTAATTCTCTTTTTGTCTATATTATCTCTAATGAAATGATGTCTTATATCAATATGCTTAGTCCTAGAATGGTGAACTGGATTCTGTGCTATAGCAATAACACTAGTATTATCACAAAATAATATTGAATTATTTAAGTTGACACTATAGTCTAGGAGTTGGTTTTGTATCCATAACATTTGTGAACAGCAGCTGCCAGCAGCGATGTATTCTGCTTCTGCAGTTGATGTAGACACAGATGTTTGCTCTTTACAAAACCAGGAGACAAGTCTCATACCCAGGAACTGGCAAGTTCCAGAGGTACTCTTCATGTCCACTCTACATCCAGCATAGTCAGCATCTGAGTATCCAGTTAACTCAAATTCTGACTCTACAGGATACTAGAGTCCTAGATTTGGGCAACTCTTTATATATCTCAAAATTATTTTTAAGAAAATAAGATGAGATTCTTTAGAGTTCACTTGGAACCTAGCACAAAGACATGTGGCAAATATGATATCAGGTCTGCTAGCTGTTAGGTATAATAGGGATCCAACAATTGCCCTATAATGTTTCTGATCTACAGGTTTCCCTACTGCATCAGAATCCACAACAGCATTTGTAGCCATAGGTGTTTTCATTCCTGAAGCATCACCCATCCCAAACTTCTTAATAAGCTCTTTAGCATACTTAGCTTGGGAGAGGAAGATACCATCAGGGAGCTGCTTCACTTGGAGACCAAGGAAGTAGGAAAGCTCACCCATGCTACTCATCTTAAATTTGGAATGCATGAGGTCAGCAAACCTCTTGCATAATTTGGGATCAGTAGACCCAAAGATGATGTCATCCGCATAGATTTGTACTAACAAAATTTGGTCCTTATGATGTCTAGTGAAAAGAGTTTTATCTATGGTTCCTCTTGTAAATTTATGCTCTAAAAGAAAGCTTGCTAAGGTCTCATACCAAGCTCTTGGAGCTTGCTTTAAACCATAGAGAGCTTTATGCAATTTAAATACAAAAGAGGGTTGAGTTAGAGAGATAAAACCTGGAGGTTGTTCCACATAAACCTCTTCTTGAAGCACTCCATTCATGAATGCACTCTTGACATCCATTTGGTAAACTTTGAATCTCCTGTGAGCTGCATAGGCAAGAAATATTCTTATGGCCTCTAACCTTGCAACATGGGCAAAGATTTGGTCATAGTCAATTCCTTCCTCTTGCCTGTAGCCTTGAGCAACAAGCCTAGCCTTGTTTCTCACTACGTTCCCTTGAGCATCCAACTTGTTTCTGTAGACCCATTTGGTTCCAATAACTGGGTAGTTATGAGGTCTTGGAACCAAATCCCAAACTCTACATCTCTCAAACTGATTTAGTTCCTCTTGCATTGCAATGATCCAGTTGGGATCTTGCTCAGCTTCATGTATAAAGAGAGGTTCAATCTGAGAGAGAAAACAGGCATGCATCAAGTCTTGGTTGAGTTGATGCCTTATCTGTACACCTGCTGAAATGTCTCCAATCACTTGAGATCTGGGGTGATCTCTAAGTGTGACAAGATCAGTGGGTGAAGTTTGTTCAACAACAGCTTCTATAGTTAATTACTCTTGAGGAATGGTATTAGCTGTTGAGGGAAGTTCAGGCACTTCCACTTGAATCTCTTCTTCACTGTCTTCAGCAACTTGTGGAGAGGGATGGGTTGATACCTCTTGGGTAAGGTTTAGTCCATCCATAGACTCACACAATTGTGGAACCTGCAAAGAGCTATTGGTAGAAATCTCTTTCTCCTTATAAGACATGTTAGATTCATCAAAAGATACATGGACTGACTCTTCAATTTTAAGAGTGGATTTATTGAATACCCTATAGGCCTTGCTTACTTGGGAGTATCCTAGAAAAATCCCTTCTTCAGCCTTAGCCTCAAACTTTCTAATGTATCTTTTATTGTTTGTGTGAATATAACATATACAACCAAAATTTTTAAAATATGTGATTTTAGGTTTCTTCCCTTTAAGTAATTCATAGGGGGTCTTATTTTTCAACTTATGTATAAGGCTTCTATTCAGGACATAGTTAGCAGTGTTTACAGCTTCTGCCCAAAAGGATAGAGGCATGTAAGCATCTGCCAATAATGTGCCTGCAGATTCAATGAGTGTCCTATTTTTCCTTTCAGCTACCCCATTTTGTTGAGGAGTTGTAGGAGCTGAGAAGCACTGCCCGATACCTTCTTTCTCACAGAACTCATGCATAAGAAGAGACTCAAACTCTGTACCATGATCACTTCTGATCAATGCAACATGAGTAGAGAGCTCAATCTGTATGGTCCTGAGAAAATCTGTAAGAACCTTGAATGTATCTGACTTAGTTCTCAGAAAGGCTACCCAACTGAATCTGGAGAAGTCATCTACAATCACTAAAGTGTAAGACTTCCCCCCTAGATTTTGTACTGCAATGGGTCCAAATAGATCCACATGAAGCAAATAAAAAATCCTAGGAGAATCACTCTTATTAATGGATTTGAAACTAGTTTTAGTTTGCTTGCCTAATTGACAAGCCCTGCAAAGGTTTTCCTTCTTGTAGGGACCAAAAGGTAAACCTCTAACATGGTTGTCTTTGGATAACCTAGCTATATTCTTAAGGTTTACATGTCCTAATCTTTTATGCCACAACTCATTTTGATTACTAGTGATATTGAGTAAACAAACATCAGTTTTGACAGAAATAAAATCTACTAGATATATGTTGCCTTGTCTAATTATAATTAAAATAGTTTGGTTTTCATTATTAATAATAGAACAAGAGGTAGAGTTAAAGTGTACCTGATAACCTTCATCACATAATTGACTTATGGATATTAGGTTATGTTTGAGTCCTCTTTCATATGTTACTTTCTTGAAAGTAACTGTCCCAATATTTACTGCTCCATATCCTTCAGACTGGACACTGTTTGAGTCACCAAAGATCACCTTTGGTCCTAGCTTTGACTTGTAATTGGATAGATTGTCCTTGCTGCCTGTCATATGCTTGGAGCAACCACTGTCCAATTACCAGGTCTGACTCACCCTTGGACAGCTCTTCACCTGTACCTGTAAAGAAAAACAAAACTCAATTATTCTTGACCCAGGTTACCTTGGGTCATTTATTTTGTTGAAAAGAAAAGCTAGATATAACTGATAAAGCAGGTTGAGATTTATAACCTAAGGGGTGATATCTCCTAGGTGGAATAACCCAATCAGCTACTGGATTGAATGGTTTATTAGTTGACTTAGAATTTCTGTAAGAGAAATGATTTCTGTTTGGTCCTTCTGGGTTCGACGAATTCTTGTAAGTTTGTCGACTAGAGTTCGACGAATAGGGCTGAGATCATCGATCTCTCCTTAGAGAATGACAGTAGTCATTTTCTGCGCCCCAAGTTCATCGACCTCTGCTCGACGAACCATATAAAGTTCGTCGGTCGCAGTTAGACGAATTATTATAACTGAAGTTTGGGTTCAGAGTTCGTCGATCTGGGTTCGACGAACTGGCCACATTTTGTCGATCTGGGTTTGACGAATGCTGCTGAACCTTGTTTTTATTTGCTGTTCTCTGATTTCTATTGATCTTTTCTATGGGTTTTGGATTGTTTTTCAGATATTGGTTTGTTTATTATCTTTTCTTTACCTTTGGCAGAAACAAATTTAATGGGTGTGGTTAGAATATTTTTCTTAATTATAGGGGGCAAACCTGATGAAGTACCCAAGCCCAGCTTGCCATTTAATCTGGCATTCACTGTGCTTGTTATGTCCATCAACTTGAGACTTCTCCCATTGAGAGATTGCTCAAGTTGTTTGGCCTCACATAAGTCAGATTTTAATTTAATTATCTGTTCATTTGCTAAGGTTAGTTGATCTTTTAGTTTCAGATTTTCTGAATTAACAGATTCCAGGTTTCCTAGTTTTTCTCTAAGGATTTTTATTTCTTTCTCTGAGTTAATTAAATCTAAGCACATAGTTTTGAATTCAATTTTAAATAAATCAGAATTAAAATCAAAGCTTGAAAGAACCTAATCTGCCTCTGAGTCTGAGGCTGCCTCATCTTCAGATTCTCCTTCTGATCCTGAATTGCTCCTGGAGGCATCAATTGCCATAAGGCAAACCTCCTTGGATCTTGCTTCTTCCTCTTCTTCACTTGAGCTGGAAGAGGATGATTCTTCTTCAGTATCACTCCATGTCTCAGCAACAAAGCCCCTGTCTTTCTTTTTGTATTTGCTGGAGGAGGGTCTGCTGCTGTGTTTTCTTCTGGAGTCCTTTTCTCTGCATTTCTCCTTCTTCTAGTTTTCTGGACATTCTGAGATGTAGTGTCCAGGCTTTCTACATCCAAAGCACACAATCTCCTTGGTTGGTGTCTTGTCATACTTATGCTTATCATCCTACCTGGATGATTTCCTTCTGAAATCCTTTCTAGCCATCTTATAGAATCTTTTTGCAAAGAGGCTCATGAGTTCCTTATTGGATGTTGAGGTCTCACTTTCCTTAGATGCCTTGAAGGCTATACTGTGTTCCTTTCTCACTAGAGTTGTTGCTTTCTGTTCAGCTGCTTCTCTTGATTTGATCAACTGCTCATAAGACTTTAATTTGCCTAGCAGAGATTCAGTTGATATCTCATTTAGGCTTCTAGCTTCTTTGATAGGCCAGATTCTTGAATCCCAAGAGCTAGGGAAGCACATCAAGATCTTATAATTCACCTCTGTAAGGGTGATGTCTTTATCCAAGGTTTTAAGCTCATTAATGATTGAGCTCAACTTGTTGTACATTTCAGCCACTGATTCAGTCTCATCCTTCTTAAAATTCTCATACAGGGATATGCGATTTGATCTCCTGTCTTTCCTTTCATCTGCTGAACCAACTACCATTTGGTTGAGGGATTCCCAAATGGCCTTGGCTAAGGTGCACTCAGCCACCTTCTGAAATATATCATCTGACATAGTCTGTGCCAAGATGTTCATTGCCTTTGCATCTGCAATTTTGGCTTTATTGTAGGCATCATTATTCTCTGGAGGAGGTACTGCAGTCATGTTGGTAGAAGTGCTTGTAGAAACTGCAGGTGCTGGAGGTACTCCTGTCAAGATGGAAGCAAAAATATCCTAATCAATAGAATTCATATATAATTTGATTCTTGCCTTCCAGATGGCAAATCTGTTAAGATTGCATACTGGAGTTCTGATGCTTGCATAATCTTTGTTTTGAGCCATTTCTGTGAAGAGATAAATCTAATAAGGGAAACAACACAATCAGATCTAACAAGAGGGATCTTTATGGTTCGGGTGTTAGCCTGTACAACCAATTAACCTCTTAAGGTGTTGTAGATTAACCAACCTGGTAAGGTCTGGAGTTTAACCAACCTGGCAAGGTGTGGAGTTTAACCAACCTGGCAAGGTGTGGAGTTTAACCAACCTGGCAAGGTGTGGATTTTAACCAACCTGGCAAGGTGTGGAGTTTAACCAACCTCGCTCTGATACCAATTAAAAGTGCAGGCTAGATCTGAGATACTCTAGAGGGGGTGGGGGGGGTGAATAGAGTATTGTGCTCTCTACAAAAACGTTTTACAACTATTGTTGTAATCCTAAGTGAACAGGTTAGTAAATAAAATAGTAAGCACATCAACCTAGAAAATCAATCACAGAACACAGCCAAAATAAAAGAGAAAGGGCAACCAGACGACACAAGAAATTTATAGTGGTTCTCCAACCTGGGTACATCCACTCTTCTACCACCATAGTAGGAATCCACTCAGGTTTTTGATCAGGTGCCTGACACCAATGAGCTTTTGTTCAGGTGCTCAAAAACCAAAACCTCAAGTCTTTTGGTAGGAGACTTGCAACCAGGAATAATTTTGAAGGGAATTAAAACCTGTACAGAGGATGGAAAAAGGGTGATGGAGTCTTCTCTTTCTCAATAAAAACTGAGAAGACTTGTGGATTGATGTTAACAGATTGCTCCCCCTGAGATCTTGAATGGATCAGGAATGCTGGAGCACGACTTCAGGATGATAGGTCTTCAAAGACTTGATTTCCTTAAACCAGAGATTCTTCAAGAACTTCTTTGACTGATAGAAATTGTTGTCCTTCTGAAGTTGTCCTGTAGGATTGAAGGAAGAAGGCTCTTGATAGTGATTGTATCTTCTTCTTCTTCTTGATGTTGTTCTCTGGCTTAGGCTAATTTGCAGTATGAAACTTTATTTTTCTGTAAGACTGTTCTTCAGTGTAATGTCTATCTGTATGTTTGTATGTCTGTAATACTGCTTGTGTTGTAGCACTGGTTGATGTTTTTTTTTGACTTGAGACTGACTGAAGAACATTCAAAATTTGAATGTTGAGCAGTAAATGCAATCGGCCTGGGAAGGAAGTGACAATCAATGATTTCCCTAACTGTCCCATGGAAAAACGACATGTAATAATCCATGATCAATGCGCGTTCTAACGGTAATATTTCGAGAAGATTGAGCATTGATTACTCCGGAATCATCGCCAAGAAAAGGGATGGGAAACTGGAGAAGACCTAGTCTGGAATCGTCGAACGAAGAACACCAATCGTCGAGCTGAGTTCACAGTTCGTCGAGCCGAGCTTGAGTTCGTCGAGCTGAGCTTCCATGCTTGTGCTTCTCCCTTGACGGTTGGTTCTCGAATCAAGATTTCCTATGCACCTACAAGGCAATGCAAGATAAATAAGTTGTAAGCTTTTAAATAATTTAAATTGCAAGCTTAAAAAAAGAAGAAGTAATGTTTACCAGAAGTTTTGATTTTTTAAGTCCCGATGATTGCGTTGATGCTTGTGTGTTGGTACATCCTTTCTTGTTATGCCCTCTTTCTCCGCAATTCGAACATGTATATTTTAAACCATGCCTTTTGATTCCATACTTCTCGTTCTCTAATTCCTCGGCCTCCTTTCTTCGAGCATTTTTTGATGGTCTTCCAGGTTTTTTATGTATATTGGACCATGACACAATCAGATTCAAATTGGCTAAAGGCCATTCCTTTTGTGAATTGATAAGATTTAATAAATGTTCATAAGCTCTCATGAACATCTCCCTTTTGTACCAAATTCCCACATAGTCTTCAACGTTTTCTCTACGATAAAAGATACACGATGTTGCATGAACACATGAAATATCTGTGAGATCCCACTTTCTACAACTACAACTTCGTAGACCTAAATCCACCGTCCATTTATCTCCATTCCATCCTTGAACTTCAAATTTGTTATGGCCATTCCGTACTAAAATATAGTTGTGTGAGTTCTTCTTATTGTTCTCCACTATCCTTTGTATTGAAGGACAAACCTCTCCACTGAATTTCAACACATTGTCCTTTTGAGTGTGGAGTCTCTTCATGAGAATTACTCTTATTGTCTCTAACATTGATATTATGGGCTTTCTCAAGCCTTCAAGATAACCTTGTTAAAACTTTCGCAGAAGTTATTAAGCAACAAATCACACTTCGGCCAAACACTGAAATGAGACCGTGCCCAATGTCTTTCATTTCTTTCTCTAACCCAGTCATAAGCCTTCTTATCACATGTCTTCAACTTTTCCATCTCAACTTTTCCAAATACTTAACGATGTTTTGTTCTCCATCTGCATTACCTCTTGCATTGAACTAGCAGGCCATTCTAGGTTGCTCCTGATGTGGTGCTCATATTTTTGTGCAAGAAATTTTGCCTTGCATTGTTGAGAATTTGCAGCCCTGTAGCAGGTATGCTCCCCTTTGATTGTTTTGACTCGAAAGGTTTTTTCACTTTTTGATATAAAGAAGCAAATAAAACCCATCCACAATCACATGTAATTTGAATTTTATCGCTACAATTTTTGGTAAATTTGATAGGTCTTTCCTGTTTGGTAGCATACAGTCTGACAGCCTCCCGAAAATCCGAAGCGGAGTTGAAACACAACCCAACATCGAACTCAAAATCCGAATCATCAGCGTCTCCTTGAAAAACTTTAATTTTTGAAGATTTTTCTTTATCTGATTTAGACGCTAAATGACTACCAGGCTCTCTAATTGAAACTCCAACTTTTTTTCCGCAACCGTTTTGGATTCCCTTCTATCCACCAATTCTGTTTCGTCATCAATATTTTTATCATATAATGCATCATCTAACTCAAATTCACTTTCCACTAGGTCATTCGAAAATGACGAATCATTTGCTTCGGATGCCTCTTCCATTCCTTCCGAATCACTACTACTACTATTTAAAGAATTTTCTTCTTGAGGGCAATGATCCTCAATTAACATACTCTCTCATTCAAAGTCACCGGAACGAGACATTCTTAAACCCTAAATAAAAAACTAACATAAGACTACTAAACCCTAAGCTTAAACAATGCAAGTTTGAGAGGGTTAGGGTTTACCTCAACTGCTAAGCACTTGGAATCAGCACTGTCAGTTGAATGCAGAGAGCCGGTGGTTGGCACTGTCAGTTGAATGCAGAGAGCCGTCGGTTGGAGGCGGCAAGGGGAGGCGGCGCTGGGAGGTGGCAAAATTGGGCTCAGCAGCGTCTCCTTTCTTCCGATCGCGCGGGAGGCGATGCTTGGAGGCGGCCAAGGAGTGGACGACGAGGGGATTCAGTGATCTTAAACCGGCACGAGGAGCTGTGCGGTGATATAGCGCGGGGAGGCACGAGGGAGATTCGGCACGGGAGCGACAGGGTTCAGGGAAGAAGCAATCGGGAAGAACATCCAGTTTAAGAAAAAGAACCCTAATATCAAATCCCTCCATTTCAAATGACCAAAATACCCTCATGGTTCAAACAGCAGGGTGCATTTCGTCAAGCTTTTGTAATTTGGGGGTGCATTCCGCCAAATTTAAAGATTTGGGGTGCATTCCGCCAAATCTCTGTATTTCGGGGTGCATTCCACCAAAAATCCTTTTTTTATATACAGTTTGTTTCGCCGGTTCGGACGCAACGACGAGGAGAAAAATGGTTGAATCAGAGCTTTCTGCACAACTGGCTCCAGCCTCCTTTTCAACGCTGCGGTGTCGACGCGCCTCTCCCGTACAGTTAACTACCCGTGTGTCTCTCCTTCTCCGACAACAGATCCGGTGCCGGTGAAGATCGCCGACACTGAATATGTTTTTTTTTTTGCCCGAAAAAGGGCCTGCCTTGCCTTCTTCCATGGTGTTGGAAAGAATCCATTACCCGCCATGGAACAGAGAAACCAGGCAGCTTTCCTCCCCCTTCCTCACAACCATGGACGTCGAAGCTCTTTCTCCATTACCCCCTCCCGCCGGAGAGAAGCCGCACCCCCCCCCCCCTCCCGAAGGAGCTCCGCCGCCGTGCAGATTTCTGCCATGGCCGCCCCCTCTCCTCCCTCCTCCTCCTCCCCCTCCCGTATTTTGGATTCCTGATTATTATTATATTATTAAATTATATTATTAATATTATGAATATTAATTAAATCAAATGATTATAATATCACGATTAAATTATATTATTATTAGTATCATAATTATTATAATATTATGAATATTAATTATTTAATTAGTATTAATATTTTTAATATGATTATTATTAATAATAGATTAAATTTATAATAAATATTAATTATAATTAAACGTAATAGAAACACTACTGCTATTTTACCAAACTGTTTCTCTATTCTGAACAGCTCTGCCACCGCTGTTTTACCAAACTGTTTTGTTATTTTGAACAATTTCATTTCCACAACTCCATTCTCACAGCTCATTTTGTCACCGTCACTGCCGAAACAAACTGACCCTCAATTTATTAACCCCACAACTTCAACCATGAAGTTCCAGCGATGCTTTTCGCCCACTTCGCTCTCTTTCCCCCTGTCTTCTGCTGACCTGCAATTTTTCCTAGCTCAGCAAGCTCAGATTTTCCATTTTTTCCCATGATCATAAGGTTCCACCTTGAGGCTCCTTGTTCTTGCACTCGTCGACGGCCTGCAGGATTTCACAAACCCTTGCAGCTCTCTCTCTCTCCCTAAGCTCCAAGTTCTTGAAGAGAGGATGTTTTCCAACGACATCCAATCGAGGACGCCTGGGAGGTGCGGAGAGGGTTTTCTTCGTAACCACCATTTCTATTGTTTGTGCTTCCAAAAGCCTTGCCCTCATATAGGGCTGATATCGACTCGTGTTCGAGCGATTTTTGTTCGCCTCGAAATTGAAATTTTCGACTCGAAATCGATTTCGAGTCGAGACGGCTCGACTCGAAATGACTCGATTCCGAGTCGGCTCGAAATCTAATCGAGTCGGCTCGAAATCGAATCGGGTCGGCTCAAAATCGAATCAAGTCGGCTCGAAATTAAATAATTTTTCGTTTTATTTCTAGTTTGTTCAAAATTAAATTAGATAACCTATAAATTTAGCAAATGAAACACTTAAAACATTTTTTTTATTCATGTTTAAATTTTGTTATTTTTAACCTTAAAATAAGAATATATAAATAAATACATAAATGTTTTTAATTAATTCGAGTTTATTCGAATCATATTTCGAGCGATTCAGGGATGTCTCGAAATCGACTCGAAATCAGATTCGAGTCAAATTGAATCGACTCAAATTGAGTCGAATCAATTTAAACCGATTCCGAATCGGCTCAATTTTCGAACGATTTTCGAGCCTTTCGAGTTTCGAGCAACTTTCGAGCCCTACCCTCATACATGCGAAAATCTCTTGCAACATCTGCAACAATTGAACCAGATTGAGACATTCCCATTCTCTCGCATCTCACTTTTCGCTGCACCCACCAGGAGAGTCCTCGCCTCTGCTCTCCAACACGTCGGTACTGCTTTGGTTACCCTCACGCCACTTGGTTTGCACATTCAAAACTGATCTACCGATGTTGCTCTGTCGATAGCCATTAATCTCTACATTCCAAACTCCCTTTCACATTCCAAACTCCCTTTCACATTACACTGCTGCTCTCACTTCCATATATTTATTGCTCCTCCGGATGCAGGGAGTTCACACAACCTCTCTATCTCGTCTCACCATCATCACTACTTTGCTTCTCGGGTAGAGGGCGAGCAACCCAGAGTAAGATAGAGAGGGAGAGAGGGACATGGAGAGAGCCCAACTCTCTACCTCTTGGATTGATCCAATGCAGGTCAAGCTTTCACTGATGTGGTATTACGACTACGCATGCCGACGAGACATGCACATGCCGACAAGACGCCGTGGCAAGTCCGCACGTGGAGGGAGATGACGACGAGTCCGTCGGGAGGAGAGATCGAAGACGTGCTACCAACTTAATTATTTTTTTCTTTCGTGTTATTTCATGTCATGTTGTGTACACTTTTATTTTATTCTCACTTGCTATTTGCACCCCTCGCCTATAAGGGATGATGTTGTACTCCTTTGGATTATTCTTGGATGAATGAAAATTAGCGTTACTCTCTAAGGCTTTCCTCTCAACCCACATCCCCCTCTTCTCCCTCACCTCCACCGGCCCTTCCACTCACCAGATTTTTCTCTGGGATCGTATCAATTTGGTTTGACCTGCCTCATCCCCAGCCATCTCGCTATCGGTGCTCGAGTTTGTGAAAAGGATTTTGTGTGACTTTGATTGCTGTTGGATCACTAGTCCGGATCCACGACTTCCGCTGCTGCCAAAATCGCTACTTTTCGCCCTGTTATAGGGTCCGGTTCTGCTTGCGCTACAACATCTGATCCTATTTTCGCTCTTGCGCTGAAACCGTTTCCGCCTGCCCGCCACGCGTTTTGACATCCACGCGTCGCACTGGCGCCAATATGCCGCTTACAATGCTAGCATCTGCCTCTTCAAGTGCTAGCATCCGCCGACTTGCTCTCCGCACTTTCTACACACCAATCAGACATAGAAGCTTGGGTTCCACTGCCATCTTCATCAGATCCTCCCCCTACCAGCCACTCCCCATCAAATCATCCTTTTTCCGCCACTTCCGAGCATCATGATCTGATGTGAAAACAACAACGCCCCTTGTTTCCGCTGAACAACGGGTTCAAGCCCCTAATCCGCCGGATCTACCGCGCCATCTACCGATTCCAGCGACTCCGCGACAACCAGTGTTTCCGTATCGATTTGCCCTTCCAGCCTCTTCCTTCTGTTCCGCCGATTTCAGTCCATGGCTCCCAATGCTCACTCGACAGGAGATCTTCCTCCGAATGTGACCGTTGAAGCCTTAAGCCGACACTTGGCATCTCAAGAGCAACTCCACGCCTCCATGCGCACCTCGCTCCTCGCCCTCCACTCCAAGATCGACTCTCTCCAGGCTTCCACCAGCACCATCTCCGTCGCGTCCGACTTTGGCCCAACTGCGGACGACGACTCTCTCCTAGCCGCCGGTCCGCAGTCCATTCCTACAGGGACCGCTCCTCCGTCCACTCCGGGCCGGTCTGCCCTCTACCTCGACATTTCCTCCTTCTCCGGCGTTGACCCGATGGGTTGGATTGACAAGGTGGAGCAATATTTCGACCTCAACTTCACACTCGACAAGTTGTCTACGGAGGAGGTTGGCCTTTATGGCTCGACACTCCAATAGGCTCGGTGGCTCTGCCAAACCAACCCATGCCTCTCCTGTCCTGAGCTCAAGCAATAAATTATCTGGCGGCATGACAACAGTTACTCTGGTTCCTCTGCTATCGAGCGTCTTTGCGGCATCCACCAGACAGCCAACATGAACGATTATGTTGATGAGTTTGTCGCCCTGGTTTCCCACGTTCCCGAGCTACCACCCGATCATTATCTGGGCTTCTTTATGCATGGTCTACTGCCACATATCCGCACTCGTCTACGCACGCATCATCCTCACATAGTCTCCCACACCATGGACTTGGCGCGTCTGGTGGAAGCCGACATCTTTTCTCGGCTATCTGCACCTACGGTCGACCACCACCAGTCCCGGCCACCTTGGCGACCGCCAACCACAGCCCCTCCATCGTGGCCGCCGCCTTGGGGAAACCGACCGGGCCGCCAACTGGCACCTAAACGCCTCTCGAACAGTGATTACAATGAGCTCCGCAGCAAGGGTCTCTGCTTTCGGTGCCGCCACCCATAATCTCCCAATCATGATTGCTGAATGACTACTGTAGCTGGACCGGACAACGGATTAATAAGGCCAAATCTATGGTGCTAGCTAGTAAGGCGATGCCGGGGTGGTTGGGTGAACGGTGGGCCCGACTGCTGGGTTTCCGAAAGGTGGAGGATCTAAACTACCTTGGAATCAAGCTTGCCATGCAGATGCTTACTAAGGTGGACTTTGCCCCCACGTTGAGCCAGTGGCAACAAAAGATCCGCCAATGGGGGAACCGCCACTTATCCCTGGTGGGCCGTGTTGCTCTTCTTCGTTTTTATTTTTTGTCTGTGCCGGTGTATGTCCTGACCCACTCTGCCCTCCCCCGTGCGGTGATTGAGTCGGTGGAGCAACTGGCCCGCAAGTTTTTGTGGCAAAAGAGTGCGACCTCTAGGGGCATGCACTATGTTAAGTGGGACATCCTCTTCTCACCGGAGCAGGCCAGGGGCCTGGGTCTCCACCGTCTGCGGTGTTGGGAAGACCCTTTACAGGCACGTCTGGCCTGGGATTTGCTGACGGCTCCGAAGTCTTTGTTTGGGGTTGTCTTCCTCGGGAAGTACGACGGGCGAATCGGCGACCCCTCCTCTAAAGCCCGGCATGGACCACCCTTCGGCATGGACTCACCAGCCTTGCCCCCATTATCCGGTGGCGTATTGGCAATGGTAGACGGGTTCTGGCTCTGCAGGATATATGGATTTTCGAGACCCCACTAAACTGCTGGCCTACTTTTGTGGACAACACGACGATGGAAGGCCTCATGGTGGCTGACCTCATGAATGCTGATGATGAATGGAATTTGGAACTTCTTGATCAGGTCTTGGGACAAGAACTTCACAACGCTATACTGCAACTCCAGCCGGCCGGTGGGGGAGAGGACGCCCCGGAGCTGCTCTCGCAGCTAAGTGGCAGGGGCATTTCCTCCTTGGCTTACCCCCAACCGCTACCGTCTTCACCGGATATGGATGTGCAATGGCTAAAGGCTCTGAGGTTACACCCTCGGGAGAGATTCTTTTGCTGGCGGCTGATCTGGGACGCGTTACCCACCCGTGTGTGGCTTCACCGCCGCGGGCTGGCGGAGGACTGGCTCTGCCCTTGGGGGTGTGCTGAATTTGAGAACCGGGATCATCTCGTCGGTGGATGCGGCCGGCTTCGGGCGGTTGGGACTGAACTACACCGGTGGGGACTGCGACTCCCAATTGGCTGGTCGTGGCGGGATGTTGAATGTGCCGCCCGTCAAGGAGGCAAGACCTCCCTCCAGCCGCTACGCCTTCTCTGCTATGTGGTCTATCAATGCTGGCGGGCGCGGAATGCTAAGTTTTCCAACAGGGAGGTTAGCACCCCTTTGGTTATTGCGGCCACTGTCGTGGAAAACCTCACCCTCTTTGACCAAGGTCGTCACTTGGGATGTTGGGGCACCTCTCGCCCTTCGGGGCAATTTCCCTTTCCTTCCTGGTGCCCCCCACTGCTTGGGTGGATCAAAGTCAATGTGGATGATTCTCTGCTCCCTTCCCGATGTGCGAGGCTCGGTATTGTGGTCCGTTCTGAGGCAGGTGCGGTCTTGATGGCGGCAGGTTTTGCTTGGCAACATTGGGATCCGAGTCGCGTAGAGCTTGAAGCCATTGTAGCCATCCGGCGTGTGGTCTCCCGGCTCTGCTTGCGGCTAAGGGTATTATCATCGAGGGGGATGCGTCAAATGTTCTGGATTTCTGCAGCAAGACAACATGGGGGACGTCCCGGTTTCGCACCTACCCGGGGGAGGCGGATCTCACATTTCTCACCGACTTTGCGGTTGTGCGGTTCCATCATGTGAGCCGGGAAGTGAACCGCCTGGCAGATCACTGTGCGCGGGTGGCGGTTGGGGGGGGGACTTCATGTGGGATGCTGGCATTGGGGCGGATGACATCTTTGTCGAGTTGGCGGCCTCCGACTGTCGAGGCTTGGAGGGAAGCTGATTGTCCTTCTAGTGGTTTGTTGCAACTTCAAGTAAAGGAGTTCCACGCCATCATCTGCGACATCAACCCAGAAGTTACCATGACTGACATTGAGGCCCTGAATCTCTCAGCGGCGGATAAACCGAACCTCTTGACTCCACAACAGCTACGTTCCACCGGTTGGAGTTGTCTTGCGCCTCGACGAGTGGGATCTCCTACCAACAGACCATGCAGTTCTCGGGCACACTGCATGATCATCCGATCATCCGATCATCATCACGGTGGACAGCAGAGCAAGCCACAACCTCATCTCTGAGCACCTGGTGCGGCAGCTTCGTCTTTCCTAAGTTCCCTCTCCGGATGTTGCGGTCCGCTTGGGCGATGAATGCTGCCGACATACTCAGGGTCGTTGCACTGCCGTGCCTATTTCCATGGGATCATATTCCGTGACCGCGAACTTCTACGCACTCGACAATTGGGGTATCAATGTCATTTTAGGGGTGGCTTGGCTCCGCACGCTCGGTGATGTTCATGTCAATTGGGCGATTATGACCATGTAGTTCCTCCATAGGGGCCAACCATATCTCCTCGATGGTGACTCCCATTTACTCCGTTCTCCGGTCTTCCTCTGCATGATCCAGCAGACCACGGACGTTGGCCTCTCCGCGGGGACGTGCACTCTCTCAGGCCTGTCCGAAGGGTCGTTCCCGTCCCCGACGGACCACCAATATCTTTTTACTGCGCTCGCCGACGTTATCCAGCCTCCGACAAGATTGTCACCAGCCCAACCTTCTCTGGTTAGGAAGAAAGACTACAGTTGACGTCGTACTACCCAACCAAGCTAATTGATCACAGCTACCTCCTTCAGGGGGACTTTGGCTCACAGGAGATCCCTGTTGTTGGGTGTTACCGTCTGGAGTCCGAAGCCATGTTGCTGCCTCAGCATCACTTCTGCCGCTACCACTCCGACTATTGCCTTGAGGACAAATCATATTTCTCAGACGACAACATTGTTACGGCTACGCATGCCGATCAACGGGACACACACATGCCGATAAGATTCTGTGGCGAGTCCGCACACAGAGGGAGACGACGACGAGTCCGTCGGGAGGAGAGACCGAAGACGTGCTACTAGCGTGATTATTTATTTAATTCGCATTCTGTTATTTCATGTGATGTTGTGCACGCTTTTATTTTATTCGCACTTGCTATTCATACCCAACGCCTATAAGAGTTTGTGTTGTACTCCATTGAATTATTCTTGGATGAATGAAAATTAGGGATGCTCCCTAAGGCTTGTCTCTCAACCTAATCCCCCTCTTCTCTCTCATCTTTATCGGTCCTAACCCTCACTGGATTCCTCTCCGGGATCGTATCATGGGACATCATAGTTTTTTCTCACAGCTTAACCCCTTTTCTGCTTGCTCAAACCTTTGCAGCGGCCCCTTGACAACATAATTATCTATCTCACAGCCTACAAGCTCCTCTTCTTCTTATTCTTCTTTCTCCTCTCTTCAATTCTCTTTCCCACAGAGAATGATAAAGAACATACTGAGTAAAATTGTACAAATTGCTTCATCCACATCCAAAGTAGTAAGATAGCAATCAAATCTTAGGCTCCAGGAAAATCCACTGTTGCTTTTCATGGATTTATGGCGGTAGTAAAAAATGCAAAATGGGGTTTTAGGCATTTTTTGTGTATGTGCTGAAGCTGTCTTTTTGTGTATGTGCTGAAGCTGTCCTGTCCTGTCCTGCCGCCACCCCCATCCTTCACAACACTCCTATAACTCAATTTTGCTTTCACCAGAAGGCTTACCAATTGACGTTAGACGCATGCCACCACTGGATCATCAGAGAACTGACCACCGCCATATCCTCGCAATCCACCGCTAGACTCTAGCTGCGAGCCCAACCCTTCCTCTTGGAGGAGCTCCATAACTCCAAACTCTGAGTCGAGTCCGAATCCATGGAGAGGTGTCCGTTTCAGTCGACTTCAGGTGTCTCATTCTTCACTTCATGTAGCTGAAGCCCATTCCAAGGGTAAAGATCCGTATCCTCAGTTTTAGGGGATGCTTGTCCATTTAATGTTTGTTTTTGATGGCACGGGAAGAGTTTCCTCCGCTAATAAGTGGAGGAGTGCATGAACTCCTTTGATTCTCTAAAACTCCGAGTTGATTGCATCCGTCCCCCACATAAAATGATGTAGAAATCTGGTAATCTGTATGGACTAAAGCATTGTGTGTGAATCTTACCCGTGGTCATAAACCCGGATTAGTGATGTTATGGCTGACGTTGTTGTACAACCTCGTATCCTGCGAGTAGGGTCGCCAGGAGCCAGACCGGCCGGATCGAGCAGTCCAAGTCCCGGGCGAGCACCCAGGGGGCCAGAGCTCCGCAGCCCCCAGCTTGCCCAGGCGAGGTGGAATTACCGGGGGGCGAGTGGAGCCGGAGGGCGCGCACTCGCCCAGGCGAGCCCGACAAGTGGCAGGCGAGCAGGGTCAGCCGGGCCTGTACTCGCCTAAGTCCAGGGAGAGGCGGCGAGTGCCAGGTCCATCTAGCACGCGCCGCCCCAGGCGAGCAGAGGCTCCACGGGGCCACTCGCCCAGCAATCTATGATGCTTTTTTACCATTTTCCCAGCTGGCCTGCCCATAGCCTTTCAGAACAACGGAGTTATGCTGTTGGCAGGCCAACTTGGACTGCACATAGCTGTTTGGAACAGCGGATGTTGGCTATTTGCAGGCCGTTTTCAGAAATCTATAAATAGGACTCAAGGGGTACCTCAGAAGGCATGCTCACTGGTTCTCCAGTCTTCTAGCGCTTTCTGAGGTTGCCTTAGCCCGACATTTGTCTAAGGAGGGGGAAGTGATTTAAGATCTTCCGGGTGTGTGGTGGGACCTCCACGCCGAGCCCTTGGGTCCATTTCTTGTTCCATTTCCTTGGTCGTTTGGCTCGCAAGGGAGAAGTAAGTGTGCGATCACCACTTCCCTAAGGGTGAACTCCACAGAGACTGAATTTTCGGTTTCAACATTTTTGGTGCGGTGAGCGTGGAGCGTGGTCAGCACCAAAAATCTTCGACAAGCTCAATGATTGGTGGATCAGGGCAAGGCTCGGATAGGTCCGAATCGCCACCCCCTCCCCCTCTCGCCACGACGGGGATGTTCGAAGAATTCAGGCAGGTGGCGCTCGACCTCGTCAGGTTCGCACTCGGCGCGCGTACCGAGTGCTCGACACCAGCAGCACATGTACTCGCGGTCTAGGCCCTTGGTGAGGATGTTCATGGCAGGCGAGTTGTGAAGGAAGTTATAGAGGAAGGGAAAGGATGCGAGCTCCCCGGACTAGTTCTCTTCACGGGCTCAACGAGTGGGGGCCGGTTCGACGAGATGGGGGTGCGAGACACTCCAGCTCGCCCAGCCGGGGGAGTCAGCCCATTCAACGAGTTGGTTTCTTCCGCCCCAGTTCCAGAGGGGTTCAGGGAGCCAGCGATGTCTTACTACACCGGGAGGGGAGTGTTGGGTACATTGGAATATATGTACCTGATTTGAAGAAACCTCACCCTACTCAATGATATACATCAATGTGTATTTGATGTGCTTTGAGTTACTTTGTGCAGGTTAAGTAACTGTAGGTTTGCATGAAAAATTCTCTAAGTCCATGTGTCGACACCTAGAAGAAAAGTGTCGACATTTAAGAAGGCCTGTGTCGACACCTAGAGAAGCAGTGTTGACACTTGGAGTAATTGTGTCGACACCAGGAATGCAGAGTCGACACCAGAAGGAAAGTGTCGACACATACAGGCTGTGTCGACACACAATGAAGAAATGTCTAAAGTATCAGTGTCGACACTTAGAAGCAGTGTCGACACCCAGAGGAATTTTGTCAACAGCAAAAGTGTTGACACTATAAGGCTGTGTCGACACTCAGCAAAACATCAACAAAGTTCAAGTACAAGTGTCGACACTAGGAGGCTGTGTCGACACTCAGCAAACTTCAACAAAATCTAAGTACAAGTGTCGACACAAAGGAGATGTGTCGACACTCAGCAAAAGTCTCAACACATGAAAAATGTGTCGACACTAGGAGGCTGTGTCGACACTCAACAAACTTCAACAAAATCTAAGTACAAGTGTCGACACAAAGGAGATGTGTCGACACTCAGCAAAAGTCTCAACACATGAAGAATGTGTCGACACTAGGAGGCTGTGTCGACACTCAGCAAACTTCAACAAAATCTAAGTACAAGTGTCGACACAAAGGAGATGTTTCGACACTCAGCAAAAGTCTCAACACATGAAGAATGTGTCGACACAAAGGAGATGTGTCGACACTCAGCAAAAGTCTCAACACAGAAGGCATGTGTCGACACAAAGAAGATGTGTCGACACTTAACAAGTTTCAACACAAGAAGATGTGTCGACACAAAGGAGTTGTGTCGACACTTCGCAGAAATCAACTAAGTATTGAAGAAGAAGGACTTGTGTCGACACACAGGATCTGTGTCGACACATGCTGAAGAAGCAGTGTCGAGAAGCAGTTTCTACAACACAAGGAGTTGTGTCGACACCTTGAACGCTAGTGTCGACACTTAGACTACTTGTGTCGACACTTAGTCTATTTGTGTCGACACTTAAAGACTATCTGTCTCGACACTTTCAGACAGTGACAGAGTTTTCAAGAAGTGACTGGATGACTTGACAGCTGCCATTTCAACCGGTCAACTGCTACTGTCAGAGCTGTCAGAAGTTAGTTAGAAACCGGATCAGCCGGTCACCATGAAGAAAGCCTATATAAAGGCATATTCCTTCAACAGAGAATAGACAAATAGAGAGAAGTAATCATTGAAGTGAGAAACAACAAAAAAGAAGAAGACCTTCAAGTAAAGATCTAAGTAGTTGGAGAGAGAAAACTCCTTCTAAGAAGTCAGCTATTGAACCAGGCTGATAAAGAAAGTTTCAGATTGAGATCTGATTCACAAGTCAGCAGTTGATTGAAGATCATCTGCCTAGAGATTCAACCCTACTATGTTCATATTCAAGAAGCTTTGAAGAAAGCCAAGGGAGGTTGATCTCAGCAAAGTTCTTTCAAGAACTCATCAAGAAGCCAGTTAACTCAACTTTCTCAATCTGAGTTGTGGTTATATTCTTTGTAATTTTAAATTTCTCGTAGGATCCTAAGGGATCTGAGTTGTAAGCCTATATTATAAAGGCTGAGTGGTAGGGCCTTTGTGCCTGAGTGTAGGAGATACTTTTCTCTGAGTGTAGGCCTTGTTGAGGGCTGAGTGTAGGCCTTGTTGAAGGCTGAGTGTAGGTCTTTGTGAAGACTGAGTGGTAAGACATTATGCCTGAGTTGTAGGAGTGGGATCACTCTGAGTTGTAGGAACCTATTTGGGATTCTAAGCCGTAAGATCTGTGGATCTGAGAAGTAGTGGAGAAGTTAGGCCGAATCTAGTACACTACTAGATAGGCGAAGGGGGAAAGTGGATGTACCCAGACCTTGGGGAACCACTATAAAATCTGTGTGTTCTCTGTGTGTGCTTTATGCTGTGATTGCTGTGGTGTATGTGTTGTATTGCTGTGAAGAATTACATATAATTCTTTAATTCTGCCTTTAAAGTTTAAAAAGATTAAGTGCACCTATTCACCCCCCACTCTAGGTGTTTAGGCACTAGTTCTTTCAAGTGGTATCAGAGCCAGGTTGCTCAAAAAGGACATAACAGTCTGAGTGAAGATCCTGTAGGCAGAATCAGCATAATCAAGAATCAAGAAAATGGGTTCAACTGAGAATCACAAAGAGCTAGGATCCATGAAGTTGTCAATCTGCAGAAAGGAGATCTTTGACATTTGGAAAGAAAGGGTTAGACTTTTTATGGAAGCCTCTGACCCCAGAATTTACATTACAGTCAAAGAAGGGCCATATGTGCCAATGAAAGTATCAGTTCTGGATGCAAACCAGAGAACTCCAAAAGACTATTCTGAAATGACCAAGGATGAAATTATTTTGGCCACTATGGACAAGAGGGCTCAGAATATTATTGTAAGTGCAATTGATGATGCCACATTTCAGAATCTGATTCATTGTAAAACATCAAAGGAAATGTGGGACACACTGATAGTCTCTATGGAGGGTTCAGAAGAAGTTAGACAGGACAAGAAGTTTTTGTTAAACCAAGAGTATGAAAGTTTCAGACAAGGCAGATCTAATAGTATAACTAAATGCTACAAGAAATTCTATAGGATAGTCAATAAATTGATGTCCTATGGAAGAGAATTCAGCAATTATGAATTGAATGATAAGTTCTTGAGATCCCTGTCAAAGGACTGGAATACTAAGATTTGTGCCATAAGGAAAATAGCCAAATTAGCAGACATTCCTCCTCTAACATTGTTTGACAAACTGTTGTCCTATGAGATGCAGTTAATGGTAAGGAAGGAGGAAGAAAAGTCTACAAGAGTGGAGAACAAAGAAAGAGCAGTGGCTTTCAAGACAGAAGCCACTAGGAAATATAAAAGTAAGTCTCCATCTCCACCTCAAAAAGTTGCTGAGGCTGAGACAGATGAGTCAGAAAGCAATAATTCTGAAAGCAGTGAGAGTGATGAAGACTTTGCAGCTTTCACCGGACATTTTCAGAAGTTTCTAAAGAAGAAACAGTGGAGGTCTAAGCCATCCACTTCACAGAAGTTATCAAAGAATGAAAGAAGAAAGTCCAAGCCAAGTAAAACTACATCCTCAAAGATAGTTTGCTATTATTGTAATAGACAAGGACATGTAGTTGCTGATTGTCCAGAAAAGAGGAAAGAGTCAACATACAAGAAAAAGACTCAGTTCAAGGGCAAAAAGGAAAGATCATTTGTTGCTAAGAAGGACAAAAGTCTGTCTGATATGTCATCTTCAGAAACTGATTCAGAAGCTGAAGCTTATATTGGACTGTTTGCTGAAGAAGAGGAAAATGAGTTCATACAATTAATGAACTCAATATATGAGCATGAGGACAATTAGTGCCAGGGACTGATGGGCTTATCAGAAGGAGACAAAATCCAGGATCAACCTGGACCAAGTCAGGTACAAAATTGTTCTACTAGTTCAATTTCTAGTACTGAGTCAGATTCAGATACATCAGCATCAAGTGATGTTAGTGGATCTGAATCTAAAGGAGACATTCATCAGTTGATTGATGAATATAGAGTAGTGTTGCAGGCTTTGAATAAAAGCAAACTCTTGGCCAAAACTCAGGCTAAGGAGATTGCCAGTCTTAAAGTTGCTGCAACAGATTTTGACAAGTTGCTTGATCAGAAATTAAATGAAATAGCCAGACTGAAGCACATTACTGTTATTCAGATGGGGACTATAACATTTAAAAATGATCAAATTAGAAATCTGGAGATTAGTCTTCAGAAAGAGAGAGATATTGTTATAAGTTTTTCTAAACCAAAGTCTGTTCTACCTTTGATAGATGAGTTTGCACCTCATAAGGGTAAAACTGGATTGGGGTTTACTAAACCTGCCTGGACAGTAAAGTCCAAGTCTAAGGGCAAAGCCCCAGTACTCAACAAGAAGTCTGTTGTAGATAAAACAGCCAGGGTTATACCTAAACAAAGGTACAACAGATTTGAGTGCTGGTGTTGTGGCAAGATAGGCCACTTTGCCATAGATTGTTGGCACAATTCTAGTGCCAAGATGAGTAGCAAACTGCCTGCTAGAAAAGCTACAAGTGGTTTTGTTAAGAGTCAGACTAACTTGCACCAATGACCCAAGAATTATTTGGGTTCTAAGGTTAAGTAATCTGTTTTACAGGTGAGTCCAAGTGGCCATGCCCCAATATGGTACTTGGACAGTGGATATTCCAGGCACATGACTGGAACTAGGGGATTGCTGAAGGACTATACACCAATCAAGGATGATACTAAAGTCACCTTTGGTGGTTCTGAAAAAGGAATCATCAAAGGCTTTGGTAACATTTCTAGCAAACTTATTACAATTACTCAAGTGGCTTATGTTAAATGTTTGAAACACAACCTAATTAGTATAAGTCAGCTGAGTGATATAGGATATGACATCTCATTTATCAAGGATGGTTGTCATATCAAGAGGTCAAGTTATCAAAAGATCATTCTGACAGGATATAGGAAGAGAAATGTCTATTGTCTAGACATTATGTGTGAGAACATTGTTTCTCCTATTTGTCTTGTAGTTGATGAGAAAGTCTCACATTGTGTTAAATGACACAAAAGGCTGGCTCATCTTAACTATAAGACAATTGGCCAACTCTTTAGCAAAGAGTTAGTGAGTAATGGTCCTCAGGTTAAGTGTATTAAGGATGAGATATGCTCAGTTTGTCAAAAGGGCAAGCAGACCAGATCCTCATTTAATAGCATTGAGAACAAAGATGCTGTGAGGTGACTATACCTCTTGCATATGGATCTTTTTGGTCCTATGCCAGTTCACAGCCTAGGTAGGAAGGTCTACACATTTGTGGTTGTAGATGACTACTCAAGGTTTTCCTGGGTGTTCTTCCTTAGATAGAAATCTGAAACTCCTAGTATCTTTTATAGTTTTGTCAAACAAATTCAGAATGAGTTAGACAGTACAGTGGTCAAAATAAGAAGTGACCATGGTACTGAATTCCAGTCTGACAGTATGACAAAGCTATGTGAAGAGTTTGTGATATTTCAAGAATTTTCCTCACCAAGAACACCTCAGCAAAATGGTATTGTCGAAAGGAAAAATAAAACCTTGATAGTGGCTGGTAGAACCCTGTTGAGTGACACATCTCTTCCAGAATATTTCTGGGCTGAGGCAGTTAATACTGCATGTCATGTGATCAATAGGGCTACTATCACCAAGAGACACAATAAGACCCCCTATGAGATTGTGAAGGGCAGAAAACCAAATCTATCCTATTTCAGGATCTTTGGTTGTAAATGCTATATACTTAACAATGGTAAGTCTTATTTAACCAAGTTTGCTGCCAAATCCCAAGAGGGAATCTTTGTTGGGTACATCAACAACAGTAAGGCTTATAGGGTCTACAACTTGACTACTTAAGTTGTAGAAGAGTCAGTACATGTAGTGTTTGATGAAACTAGACTCATTAACAATGAATTGTCTAGAAGTGTTTGCAGCTCTACAGGTGTGACTGAGAAGATGGACAAGCTTACTATTGAAGAAGGTTCTACTGCAAGTCAGCAAGTGGATGATAGTGACTGCTGTCCTGGGGGAGTACAAGACACTCCTGTTGCTGAAGAAGACCAAGAGGAGCTGCTGAATGAAGAAGCTGAAGGTGTACAACCAGAAAACAGGATGCCTCCAGCAAATAGGCATTTAAAAGATCATCCAGCCAATCAAATTATTGGAGATCTCAGACAAGGGGTACAAACAAGGAGCAGGAATCTAAATTTAGTTCTCTACTCCAGCTTTCTATCCCAAGTAGAGCCAAAGAAATTTGAAGAAGCTATCCTAGACCCTCATTGGATTGAGGCAATGCAAGAGGAGCTGAACCAGTTCAAAAGATGCAAAGTCTGGGAGCTAGTTCCTAAACCAAAAGACCACAACATTATAGGAACTAAGTGGATCTTTGGGAACAAGTTGGATGAAAATGGAGTAATTGTAAAGAACAAAGCTAGACTAGTAGCTAAAGGATATAGGCAGGAAGAAGGTATTGATTTTGATCAAACCTTTGCTCCGGTAGCCAGACTAGAAGAAATAAGGATGTTCCTTGCCTATGCAACATTCCATGGGTTCAAGGTATACCAAATGGATGTTAAGTCAGCTTTTCTGAATGGAAATCTGAAGGAAGAAGTCTATGTAGAACAGCCATCAGGTTTTGTTGATTTAACTAAACCTAATTATGTTTATAGACTTAGGAAAGCTTTGTATGGGTTAAAACAAGCCCCTAGGGCTTGGTATGAAACCCTGTCTAGTTTCCTCATTGAGAATAAATTCACAAGGGGGAAAATAGACAAGACTCTATTCCTTAGGGAATCCAGAGGCAAGATCATTTTAGTCCAAATATATGTAGATGACATCATATTTGGGTCTACAGAAAGTAGTCTTTGCAGAAAGTTTGCAAAACTAATGCAAGGACAGTTTGAAATGAGCAGTATGGGGGAACTTAAGTTCTTCTTGGGTCTCCAAGTTAGACAGACTGAGGATGGTTTATCCATATGTCAGTCTAAGTTCACCCTAGAATTGATAAGGAAGTATGGTATGGAATCATCCACTACCATGAAAACTCCTATGGGGTCAACAATGTCTTTATGCAAAGATGATGCAGGGAAACCTGTAGATGAAACTTTGTATAGAGGGATAGTTGGCTCCCTACTATATTTGACTGCAAGTAGACCAGATATCATGTATGCTACATGTGTCTGTGCTAGGTATCAAGCTTGCCCTAAAGAATCTCATTTGATAGCAGTCAAAAGAATCTAGAGATATCTTAAGGGCACTCCTTATCTAGGCTTTTGGTATCCTAGGAATGGAGACTTTGAACTGACAGGTTATTCAGATGCAGATTTTGCAGGCTGCAAGGAAGATAGGAAGAGTACAACTGGAACCTGTCAATTTCTAGGTGGAAGGCTGGTGTCATGGAGCAGCAAGAAGCAAACAAGTGTGGCTATCTCCACAGCAGAATCAGAGTATGTTGCTGCAGGAATTTGCTGTGCTCAACTTCTATGAATTCAACATCAGCTAGAAGATTATGGTATTCAAGTAAGTAGAACACCTTTATTTTGTGATTCTACTAGTGCTATTTCTATTGCAAATAATCCTGTCTCCCATAGTAGGACTAAGCACATAGAAATAAAATACCATTTTCTAAGAGAACATGTGAAAAAAGAAGATATTTCCATAGAGTATATAAATACAGATAATCAGCTAGCAGATATGTACACTAAGCCCTTAGATGAAACCAAATTCAATAAATTTAAAATTGAATTAGGGATGATAAACTTAGAATAGTTTACCAAAATTGGCTAAGTAAAATGGCGTCGACACACAGAGTTGTCTGTGTCGACACATAGTAGTGGTGTCGACACTTTAGAGAAATGATGTCGACACATCTA
This sequence comes from Platanthera guangdongensis, assembly GCA_039583875.1. Lineage (NCBI taxonomy): Eukaryota > Viridiplantae > Streptophyta > Magnoliopsida > Asparagales > Orchidaceae > Platanthera > Platanthera guangdongensis. The sequence goes on along the minus strand of CM077165.1, from coordinate 113,291,465 downwards.
GGAAGTCTGTGTCGACACTTCAGAGAATTAGTGTCGACACATGCAGTATAGGTGTCGACACATCCAGGGTGGTGTCGACACTTAGGCTTTACACAGAATTAATCTAGTAGAGTCTCGACTAAGTGTCGAGCTGAGTGGTGTCGACACATATATAAGTGTCGACACAAATATTCTGTCGACTATACTTGTGTCGACACATAGTTGTCGAGACATTATAAGTAAGTGTCGACACTTTTCAACAGTGTCGACACAATTTAAGTATTTTGACGCGCCTTTTCATCTTCGATTCTAGAAAGGTATAAATAGGTTTACCCCAGTGTTTGTCGACACGCTCACCTTTGTCTCAAGACCAAACTTGGAGCCCAAGCTAGAAGAGAATGTTAATGAAGGATATGAACTCGTGCGACATGCCTTTGATGACGCGGAACCTGAAATCAAAGGTGTGGTAACCCTAATTGCCGAGACTGGCCTGGAATACCTTGTTTCTGAACCAATCAAGATCTGGAAGAAGGAGGTCCTAGAATTTCTGAGTGCAGCTTCACTTGACGACTCTGGCCTCAAGATTAAGTCCAGAGTTCATGGGAATAAAGTCAAGGTCACACCAAAAAGTCTGAGGAAGGTACTTCAACTACCTAGAACTAAAGAAGAAGAAGATGTCTCTGCTTCTAAAACTAGAGAGGCATTAAGATGGTGTGGACTGGATTCTAATCTGAAAATTGGTTCTGTTTTCAATAGAAAAGGGATGAACATCCAAGGGAAATTCTTATCTGAAATAATTGGCAAGGTCATCCTGAGCAAACCTGGAGGACATGACAGAATTTCAGCTCAGATGTTCAATTTGATGACAAGGATTATCTTCAAACTTGATACTGGCTGGTCTGCAGTTATATTTGAAAAGATAAAAGAAAGTATGAAGAAGCCCAATCTGTGAAGAATTCTAAGTCTATACTTTGTTGGAAGTATTCCAGATGTGATGAACCAAGCTGCAGGTTCAAAGATTAACCACATGAGGAAGATGGATATGAGAATCTTCTCTAGGTGGGATAGAGTACTAACCAAAGAATTGCCAATTCCTGTAAAAGACACACCACAGAAGAAGAAGAAAAAGATAGCCACAGTGGAACAAGAATCCTCCAGCAGCTCAGAAGAGCAAGTAGTGTTTACTCCTGATGATGAAGAGACAAGAAATGCTGGACAGTCTCCAGTAAGACATGAAGAAGCACAGAGGCAGGGGGAGCTACCCTCAGCAAGCCCAATTCACCTGGATTCACTCCAGGGGGAGCCTCTACTTGTGGAAGAGCCAACTCCACTGGAGAGTGAACAAGCTACTCAAACCATTCTAGAGGTAATCACTGAAATTAGTCAATTAGATTTCACTATTGAGGAGGAAGTTTTGACTGATTTATTACCTGATATTCATCAGCAAACATAGATACAACCTCAACCCCAAGATGTTGTCATGGAGGACACATCTATTGCTGATCAAGTGGTTGATGAGATAAGAGATTCTCCAGCCCTTCCTCAACAGGAATTTACATTAGAAGAGTCATTCCCTGATCTTCTACAAACAGATTTTGAGAAAGAGAAAGCTGCTGCTGAGGGGGAGGAGATCAATATTGAGGGGGAGCATATGGATAATGTAGAGGTAACTGCTACACAAGAGACTGAGAAGCCAAAGGATGCTGAAGGGATACCAAGGACTGAGAAGGATTCACATCCTTGTCCTAAGGATAGAGTGGATATTGCTAGCACATCTGCTTCAGAGGATGAAGAGGCTGCTAGAGCTAAGAAGAGGAAGTTCCAGGTCTTCAAGAGAAGAAGCCAGAACTATAAGAAAGCTCTACAGACAGTTGCTCCACAGCCAGCCCCATCTATTGATTACAGTTCACTAATGATGGCTTTACAAATTAAGCTGGATGAGCAAATGCAAGCTATAGAAAAGTATATAGATGAAGGGCATAAGTCACTGCAATTTGATCTGGCCCAAGACATCAAGTGTATTAGATTTGAAGTCAATCTCAACAAGAAAGAAATGACTGACTTCTTCCATAAGGGAGGAAATGAAGTAGTCTATCTGGCCACTCATCAAGAGAAAATCAAAAAACAAGTGGATGATATGACAGTGAAGCAAGGCTATGTCCTGGAAAATCAAATAAGAATGAATGAAAACTTGACTGAATCACATAATGTGGTAGTCAAAGAAATGAAGAATCTTGCTTCTGCTCATACTACAGCCCTGACTACAGCCAATGCAGAATTTGATCAGGCATTACAAGCAAGTCTCACTGCTGTTACTTCTGCCTTCCAGGATTCACAGAAGCTCATCAGTGAAAAGCTCCAAAGGCTGAAACCTTTCTACAAAGATGGAGTAAACTATCTGAATGCACAGATCAGGTTCCAGAAAGATGATCTCAGAGATCACATTGAGAGAGAAGTCATAAAGGGGGAGAGGGTATTAGTCAAGGCAGGCTCTGATCATGCCAAGTGGATTTCAAATTCCATCAGAGCCACCCTTGGATATCCACCCTTATGTGATGATGACAATGTGGCAGAGTCTAGAATCAATCCTGCATATTTTGGAGGAGAATAGGCTGAAGTGCCTCAAGTGATATATCCTCCACCAGACTTTGACATGATACATCAAGAGATACAGACTATGTATAGTCCTCCTGAGGGAAATCAGAACATTATTCTTGAGAAAGTTGTCCAGCCTGTGCCAAAGGCTATACTCAAAGAACAAGAGGCCTTATTAAAGGAACAAGAGACTTAATTGTCTACGAAAAGATTCAGAGAGCAAGCTGAATTGAGACCTGATTTTGAACAATGGAGCCCCACTTCCAGGAATATCATCTTGACTGCATGGAAAGCTGCTAAGGACAATATCCTGGATAGAGGCAAATGGTATTCTGACCTGGAGTGGAGGAAGCATGAGAATAGGCAAGAGGCCATAGTACAGTATAGAAGAAAGGCCAAACTGGGAAAGCTACCTCCTAATGCACAGGAGCTTAACAAGTATTTTCCCAAGTCTTATCACTATTTTTGAAAGGCAAAAGATCAAGGCTGAAGAGTTGAAAAAGAAGGATCTTAAAGGTAAGAAGCCTGCTGCTGCTGATGACACTGAAGCCCCAGTTCAAGCAAAGATTCAATCAGAAAAGGGGATTGTAATCAAGGAACCAGAGCAGCCTTAGGATAGCATTTTCTTAAGTTTACACATTGTAATCAATTGTATTAAGATCCTATGTAAACTTTTGACTAATGTAAATGTTGGACTTTGAAAGAACAATGTTATATGTTCATCTATTACATTAATTGCTCTGAGCTAATGGTATATACATGTTTTGTTCATGCATGTCTAAATATTTTCCCTGTCATAAATTACTGTTTTACATCATACTGTGAATTTGTTATGTATGGTGTATATCATTTGAATAAGGGTTATGACTTCTCCGAATAGGGGGAGATTGTTGGGTACATTGGAATATATGTACCTGATTTGAAGAAGCCTCACCCTACTCAATGATATACATCAAGGTGTATTTGATGTGCTTTGAGTTACTTTGTGCATGTTAAGTAACTGCAGGTTTGCAGTAAAAATTCTCTAAGTCCATGTGTCGACACCTAGAAGAAAAGTGTCGACACTTAAGAAGGCCTGTGTCGACACCTAGAGAAGCAGTGTCGACACTTGGAGTAATTGTGTCGACACCAGGAATGCAAAGTCGACACCAGAAGGAAAGTGTCGACACATACAAGCTGTGTCGACACACAATGAAGAAATGTCTAAAGTATCAGTGTCGACACTTAGAAGCAGTGTCGACACCCAGAGGAACTTTGTCGACAGCAAAAGTGTCGACACTAGGAGGCTGTGTCGACACTCAGCAAAACATCAACAAAGTTCAAGTACAAGTGTCGACACTAGGAGGCTGTGTCGACACTAAGCAAACTTCAACAAAATCTAAGTACAAGTGTCGACACAAAGGAGATGTGTCGACACTCAGCAAAAGTCTCAACACATGAAGAATGTGTCGACACTAGGAGACTGTGTCGGCACTCAACAAACTTCAACAAAATCTAAATACAAGTGTCGACACAAAGGAGATGTGTCGACACTCAGCAAAAGTCTCAACACATGAAGAATGTGTCGACACTAGGAGGCTATGTCGACACTTAGCAAACTTCAACAAAATCTAAGTACAAGTGTCGACACAAAGGAGATGTGTCGATACTCAGCAAAAGTCTCAACACATGAAGAATGTGTCGACACAAAGGAGATGTGTCGACACTTAGCAAAAGTCTCAACACAGAAGGCATGTGTCGACACAAATAAGATGTGTCGACACTTAATAAGTTTCAACACAAGAAGATGTGTCGACACAAAGGAGTTGTGTCGACACTTCGTAGAAATCAACTAAGTACTGAAGAAGAAGGACTTGTGTCGACACACAGGATCTGTGTCGACACATGCTGAAGAAGCAGTGTCGAGAAGCAGTTTCTACAACACAAGGAGTTGTGTCGACACCTTGAACGCTAGTGTCGACACTTAGACTACTTGTGTCGACACTTAGTCTATTTGTGTCGACACTTAAAGACTATCTGTCTCGACACTTTCAGACAGTGACAGAGTTTTCAAGAAGTGACTGGATGACTTGACAGCTGCCATTTCAACCGGTCAACTGCTACTGTCAGAGCTGTCAGAAGTTAGTTAGAAACCAGATCAGCCAGTCACCATGAAGAAAGCCTATATAAAGGTATATTCTTTCAACAGAGAATAGACAGATAGAGAGAAGCAATCATTTAAGTGAGAAACAACAAAAAAGAAGAAGACCTTCAAGTAAAGATCTAAGTAGTTGGAGAGAGAAAGCTCCTTCTAAGAAGTCAGCTATTGAACCAGACTGATAAAGAAAGTTTCAGATTGAGATCTGATTCACAAGTCAGCAGTTGATTGAAGATCATCTGCCTACAGATTCAACCCTACTGTGTTCATATTCAAGAAGCTTTGAAGAAAGCCAAGGGAGGTTGATCTCAGCAAAGTTCTTTCAAGAACTCATCAAGAAGCCAGTCAACTCAACTTTCTCAATCTGAGTTGTGGTTATATTATTTATAATTTTAAATTTCTTGTAGGATCCTAAGGGATCTGAGTTGTAAGCCTATATTATAAAGGCTGAGTGGTAGGGCCTTTGTGCCTGAGTGTAGGCCTTGTTGAGGGCTGAGTGTAGGTCTTGTTGAAGGCTGAGTGTAGGTCTTTGTGAAGACTGAGTGGTAAGTCTTTGTGCCTGAGTTGTAGGAGTGGGATCACTCTGAGTTGTAGGAACCTATTTGGGGTTCTGAGCTGTAAGATCTGTGGATCTGAGAAGTAGTGGAGAAGTTAGGCCGAATCTAGTACACTACTAGATAGGCAAAGGGGGAAAGTGGATGTACCCAGACCTTGGGGAACCACTATAAAATCTGTGTGTTCTCTGTGTGTGCTTTATTCTGGGATTGCTGTGGTGTATGTGCTGTATTGCTGTTAAGAATTGCATATAATTCTGTAATTCTGCCTTTAAAGTTTAAAAAGATTAAGTGCACCTATTCACCCCCCCTCTAGGTGTTTAGGCTCTAGTTCTTTCAGGGAGACCCTGTCCAACACGTCCAGTGATTTGAGGACGTGGTCTATATCCGACAGATGTCGGATGGGTTCAAGTGCAGGCTCTTCACCATCATTCTAAAGGAGATGGCGAGAGAGTGGTTCCACCATCTACCGGTTAACTCCATCTACTTCTTCGAGGACCTGTGCCGTGGGTTCATGCTGAGATTCACCACCTCCAAGAGGATGAAGAAGGAGTCAGAGTCCCTGTTCCACATCAAGCAGGGGGTGAATGAGACCTTGGGAAGTTACGTAGAGCGGTTCCCGGAGGAGGTCACCCAGGTCCAAGAGATGTCAGGGCACACCCTGATGATGACCTTCACCCTAGGGCTGCAACAGGGTTTCTTCAGGATGGAGCTGAAGAGGGTGCCCCCCTCCCCTACGGGGTGCTGATGGAGAGAGTGGCAAGGGAAGTCGACAGGGAGGCGTCGAACCCGGAGTTTGCCCAGAAGCTAGCCAGGTGGGCCGCAGAGGAGGAAAAGGAGCCAAGAGGTCGCAGAGGTCAGGAGGAGAGGAGAGCTAAACCCAGGCAGAGGGAACAACAACAACAACAACAGCCTAGGTGGTGGCGTCAGGAGCCGAATTATCGGCTAGGGTGGAGGCCAGAGTGGCAGGATCAGGGGCCGCAGAGAGGTTTCTATGGAGGAGACAACCTCCAGGAAGGCCAAGGACAGTTTCATCCTCCGGGTTGGAGGCAGGGCCAGAGACCCACTCTCCCCGATCAAATCAGGCTATGTCCATAGCCCCGGGGGAGAGAAGGAGAGCGACAAAGAGAAGGAGAAGTGAGGTTAGGGTGGAGTTACCCTACTGTGCCTTCCACCAAGAGGAAGGACACGCCACAACCACGTGCCCGGAGTTCCTCGACATGAGAGGAAATAGGGAGCAACAACAACAACAAGGCCACCAGGAAGTGCGAATTGGGGAGGTCCTGCCTCGGGAAGAGGAGGACATGTGCGAAGACCGGGCAGACGTTGGAACCCGGGGAGGGATCAGAGTGATCCATTGGGGGGGGGGGGGTAGGGATTGAGGCTTTCCGGAAGGCGAGCCTCCACACCATGTATCGAATGAGCGTTGGCTCCACATCCCAAAACCCACCCACAAAGGAGAAGACCACCTTCTCCAGAAGTGACATACCGGATCATGAGGATCCCTTTTGCGATGCGCTGGTCATCCAAACAACCATCGGGAATTTCACAGTCTCACGCATCCTCATTGACAACTGGAGTTCGGTCAACATCATCTTTAAGAAGGCATTTGACGCGATGAAGGTAGAGGCGAAGAGGGTGCTGGCCTCAGATGGGCCTCTGTTCGGATTCTCCGGGGAGAGAAAGGAGGTAGAAGGAGGAGTGGGGATCCATATCATTTGGGGGGGGCAGTCACATACTTGCAGGTTCGTCATAGTGGATTCCCCCAACAGCTACAACGTCATCTTCGGGAAGCCCCTCATCAACGCCTTCTGCTTCGTCCCCTAGTCCTTCCACCATTACTTGAAGTTTAGCGCCGAGGGTATCCAGGTCCGGGTCCGGGGCGATCCCAAGGTGGCGAAGGAATGCTACGTCACCGTCGTGAACTCCATCTCCTAGAAGGAGGGAGCCGAGGAGATGGAGCGGAGGATGGAGGAGACGGAGCAGGAATCCGTTGGAGAGGAGATGGAGGTTGAGAGCTGCACCCGGGAGGAGGTGGCAGGAGGAGTCCAGGAGGAATTGGCCGAGGCAATGGTCGTAGAGGAAGCGATGGAAGTCGATGAGGCTCTTTTCCCGGAGGAGGGAGATGTTGGAGTGTGGGGGGAGCAGTTTAGACTGGAGGCGGCGAAAGTGGTCGTGGAGATGGAAGTTCTCACCCAGGGAGGCAGGGTGGAGAAGGTTCGCATCAGTAGAGGGCTGACCCCGGTGGATCAGGAGAGGATGCTGACATGCATCCAGAAGAATGTGGACATCTTCTCCTAGAGCGCAGCAGGGATGCTAGGGATCGATGCAGACGTTGCCTGCCACTGCCTCAACCTAGACTCGGAAGCTCGCCCCATCTAGCAGAAGAAGAGCTCCATCATGGACATGCTGGCCGAGCCCATCAGGGAGGAGGTGGTCAAACTCCTCAAGGCCGGCTTTGTATCCAAAATATAATACCCCGACTGGGTCTCCAATGTAGTTATGGTCAAAAAAGGAGACGGCCGGTGGAATATGCGTGTCGATTTTTCTTTACTTAATAAATCATGCCCTAAGGACTGTTATCCCTTGCCTCAGATCGACGCGCTGGTTGACTCAGCTATCGGTTTCCTGTAATGAGCTTTTTAGATGCATTTTCAGGTTACCACCAAATCAGGATGCACCCCCCCGACATCAAACATGTCTCCTTCATCACAGGGAATGAGTGCTACTGCTACAAAATGATGCCCTTTAGGCTGAAGAATGCAGGGTAGACGTACCAAAAGATGATGGACAAGGTCTTCTGAGAACAGAAGGGGAGGAACCTGGAGGTGTATGTAGATGAACTTATGATCAAGAGTCGAGGTGTGGACTCACCTCCAGAACCTAGAGGAAACCTTCACCACCTTGCGCAAGTACAAGATAAGGCTGAACCCCCTGAAGTGCATTTTCGGGGCCAGCAGGGTGAAGTTCTTGGTCCATCTCCTCACCCCCGCGGGGGTCGAGCCAAACCCCGACAAGGTCAAAGCCATCATGAAGCTGGGTCCCCTCGGAACGCTAAAGAGGTGTAACGGTTGATAGGGAAGTGGATAGGATTGAGCAGGTTTCTCTCCCAGGCCGGAGAGAAGTGCTCCCCCTTCTTCAACACATTTAGGGGGGGGGGGGGCAGAAGTTCGAATAGACCAGGGTGTGCGAGGATGCATTCCAAACCCTGAAGAGGTAGTTTACCCAGGCTCTGCTCCTCCAAGGGCCAAAAGAAGTGGAAGACCAATCCCTATACCTTGGAGTAGGAGTAGAGGTCATGAGCTCCGTCCTAGTTCGGGAGGAGGGGAAGAAGCAGTTGCCCATCTATTATGTGAGCTAGGTACTGAGGAAGACAGAGCTTCGGTATCCCATCCTGGAAAAGCTGGCCTTCGCTCTGGTCATCTCGACCTGGAGGCTCCGACCCTATTTCCAGGCACACTCTTTCCGAGTGGGGACTGACCATCCCATACGAAACATCTTCGAGGGGGTGGTGCATTCGGACAGGTTGGCCAAATGGTCGGTAGAGCTAAGTGAGTTTGATATCTCCTTTGTCCCCCGCCTCTCGATCAAGGCCCAAGCAATGACTGACTTTCTGGCAGACTACGTGGTCGAGGTGGCGGAGGCAGAACTCACCCGCCAAGTTCCATGAAAGGTGATGGTAGATGGCGCTTTGGGAAGGCATTCCCTAGGGGTGGGGGTGATCTTGGAAAGCCCACATGGAACAAGAATCGAACAAATGGTGGTGGTGCACTTTCCCATCACTAACAATCAGGCTGAGTATGTGCCCGTGATAGTAGGGTTGCCCCTGGCCAGGGAACTAGGGGTGCTTGACGTGGAAGTCCTCACTGACTCCATGGTGGTGGCTTCCCAGATCAACGAGGAGTTCGAGGCAAGGGAGCCTACCCTCCATTTATACTTAACAAAGATGAAGGGAGTCATCGACATGTTCCAGACCTTCTCCATCTGACACGTGCCCAGGAAGGAGAATGAGCAGGTCGATCAGTTGGCAAAGCATGGTCCCCGAGTGGGAGGTACCATCACCGACCTATTCCGCCCTTCCATCGAAGTGGGAGAATTGATGGAGGTGGATCAACACCCCTTGTGGATGGACCCTTTCACAACGTTCCTTTCCACAGGGAGTACCCAGATGGGATGAATAAGATGAAGTTCAAACACAATTCAGCGTACTATCTCATCCGTGATGGGCAGTTGTACAGGAAGATCCTCTCGGGGATGTTGGCACATTGCGTGGCCGAGAGGGAGGTCCAGAGAATCTTGGAAGAGGTACACTCCGGGGAGTGTGGGAGTCACTCAGAGAGTCGGACCTTGGAAGTAAGGATTGTCAGGCAAGGGTACTTCTGGCCTACTTTAGGCCATGACGCTGCAAAATTTACAAAGAAGTGCCACAAGTGCAAATTATTCGCCTCCTTCCAACTATAACTAGCCCAGCGCCTCAGAAGTATCACGGCCCCCTGGCCCTTTGCCATCTAGGGAATGGACTTGGTAGGGCCTTCCCGCAGGCCAGCGGGTAAAGGAGGTTCTTACTTGTCATTATAGATTATTTTTGTAAGTGCTTGGAGGTGAAAGCGCTGGCCAAGGTGACCACCCAGGTTATCAGAAATTTTATTTTGGGGGAGATCATCTGCCGGCATGGGTTGCCGTAGGCCATCGTCACGGACAATGGGCCTCAGTTTGCCAGCGCTGAATTTATCAGTTTCTGTGGACAACTCGGGATTGATCTCAGATTTGACTCGGTCCATCACCATAGGAGCAACAGGCAGGTAGAGGCGGCAAACAAGATCATTGTAAACCTCCTGAAGAAGAAAGTTGAAAATTTAAACGGGAGCTGAGTGGAGCATCTTCCTTCGGTTCTTTGGGCCCTAAGAACCACTCCCAACATGGTCATAGGGGAGACCCCCTTCAAGCTCTCTCATGGCTGCGAAGAAGTGCTTCCCCTAGAGTTTGAAGTCCAAACACCTCGGGTGGCAGTCGCCCGGGAAGGCAAGGAGGAATGGAGAACTGAAAATGAGGAGGAGCTACGACTCTTCCTTGTCATGGTGGAGGAGCTACGAGATCTCTCCACCATCCAATAGGAAGAAGTGAAAAGAAGAATGACTAAGTACTTTGACAAGCACGTCAGGGTCAAACAATTCACGGAGGGGGACTTGGTCCTGAAAAAGGTGGATGCAGCGGGAAGATCAGCAGCCGTGGGGAAGCTCAACCCCAACTGGGAGGGTCTGTACATTATAAAAGAAACATTGAAATCAGGAGATTATCGCCTCCGGAATGTAGAGGGCGAGGCCGTAAGTCTCACCTGGAGCGGTGATGACTTGAAGCGCTTTTACCCTTAAACTATGTAAGTGATGTCCTTTATCTAATAAAGCTTTATGATATGCCAATTCTCCTGCAATGATCCATGTGAGTAGGTAAATGTCTCACTTAGTAGACCCCGAGCAGATCCTGTTGCCGGGCTCTCACCTAGCTGGAAGGGCTGGATGTCAATCGAGAGAGTCTACCCAGACCCCGAGCAGATCCCGCTGTCAGACTCTCACCTAGCTGGCAGGGCTGGATGTCACTCGAGAGAGTCTACCCAGACCCCGAGCAGATCCAACTGTTAGGCTCTCACCTAGCTGGCAGGGCTGAATGTCAATCGAGAGAGTCTACCAAGACCCCGAGCAGATCCCGCTATCAGGCTCTCACCTAGCTGGCATGGCTGGATGTCACTCGAGAGAGTCTACCCAGACCCCGAGCAGATCAAGCTGTCAGGCTCTCACCTAGCTGGTAGGGCTGGATATCACTCAAGAGAGTCTACCCAGACCCCGAGCAGATCCCGCTGTCAGGCTCTCACCTAGCTGGCATGGCTGGATGTCACTCGAGAGAGTCTACCCAGACCCGAGCAGATCCCGTTGTCAGGCTCTCACCTAGCTGGCAGGGCTGGATTTCACTCGAGAGAGTCTACCCAGACCCCGAGAAGATCCCGCTGTCAGGCTCTCACCCAGGTGGCAGGGCTGGCTTTCACTCGAGAGAGTCTACCCAGACCCCGAGTAGATCCCGCTGTCAGGCTCTCACCCAGCTAACAGAGCTGGATGTCACTTGGGGGAGTCCCACCCTCTCCAGATGTTACTTGAGAAGTTTGGCCTACTTCCTAAAAATAGGGGAAGAAGAATCCTCACACTCGAGTCGGGACTCGCGGGCTCAGCTCGGTAAAAAGATGACGAGCCGAGTCCTCAACATCCGCTAAAGAAGGCGAACTCCAGCGGTGTAGTCCACCCCCTTCAGGTTTAACATGTGAAATTCTAATAGTTTTTGTTTAACACTAGAAAGAAAGAAGGCAGCTCGCGAGCGAGTTGGGTGGTGGCGAGCCCAGCGCGGTGAGTGGTCCACCCCCGGATTGCCTAGGGCCGTCGAGCTGTCAAGGTCTACTCGCAGGTATGAATCCTAACATGCATTCTAATAGCGAGTTTTATTCTAGCGAGGTCACCCAAGGAGGAGAGCTCGCATGTGAGTGCGTCACAGAAAGAGGGTTCAAGGAAAAGAAGATAGACATTTTTCATTAAGTAAAATTTTATTATACAAGTGAGAACTCGCCTTGGCGAGATTACAAAAAGGAGGGGGGAAGAATTACACAGAAAAAAGAAAGCTCTCCCCCCCAGACTGGCGGTCTTCGCCCGCCCTCCGGAGAAATCATCCTTGTCATCCTTCCCGAAAAGCAGGTCGAAGCTATCCTCCTTCTCGCTGGGCGGCATGGATAGGAACATACTCGACATCAGGTACCAGGCTGTGATCTCCTCGCAGCCCTCCACCAGCACTCCCATGTCCTTCATAATCTGCAGGGTGCATTTAGCGGACTCGATTGAGTTGACCCCAGCCGCTCAGTGTCCTCAACCTCGCCAAAGATCCTCGGCCTCTTGTACGGAAGGGAGGGGTCGCTGCTACTCAAGGGAAGGAAGGCGTCCACCTGGCGGATGATCTCAGTGTTAAGACCCTTGATCTGGTCCTTCAGCTTCCCATTGTCCGCCTCCAACTCGGCAACGCGAGCCTCCAGCTCGGCGGCGCGACCACGCAGCTGGTTGTTTTCTTCTTCCAGCCCAGTGGCGTGAGCCCGTAGCTCACCAGTGGCCTTGGCATCGTGCAAAGCAAAGGTAAGTAAATCTATTGTAGGAAAGGTAGGAAATTCTAAGTAAAAAAGACAGAAGCAACAGGTACTCACCAGCCCGTCAGCAGCCTTGGCGAGTAGGTCTTTGGCAATGCCGAGCAGTCTCGCCAGATCAACAGCCTTGTCTTGGGCGATGTTGCGCTTCTGCTCGGCCTTCTGCATGTGATGGCTGAGGTTGAAGCCGCGACGGACCATCATATGGTGAAGCTCTAGGGCCCGCATGTGGGCTTACATGCCCTCATGGCCGAGCTGGCATAGGGTCATGCCCTTGAAGGCCTTTGCATCCTCGCTCCCGTAAAGGCTGAAGCCGAGTGCAAGGCATGACTAGTGGAGAGTTGGCGGTCCGTCCAGGAAGGCTGGAGGGTGGAGATGGAGACCCGATGGGCCAGCTCGTCCCACTGGACCATGGGCTCGGCGACCGAGTCCTTCCACCTCCCCCCGAAGTTAAAGAGGGGTGGATCTTCGACAGGCTCAGCTCGCGGGCCGCAGCCTTCTTAGCAGCAGGGGGAGTGGAGGACTCACTACCCCCCCGCCAGTTATCCGACTTCTCCTTCAGCAAGCTGTCTGGCGACCTGTCGGGGGTGGTCTCGGGCGAGCTCATGTACTTTGTTTTTTGTTGTTGTTGTCTCGCCCGTGGGACCACCACGACCATTTTCATCTTCTTTTGTGGCGGTTGGCGGCGGGGTGAGCTAGACCCCGTGGGATCAGGTCGTTTCTTGCTGGATGAGGGATTGGATGAGGCCAGCTCATCTCGGTAAGCAGCTGCTGTCACAACCCGCATTTGCTCAACGAGTACATCGTATCAGAGTAAGAGGAACTACGTGTTATGATGCCACGTCGTGCAGGGGATAACTGCACACGCTCAGACAAATCCTTGACGCTTACTTTATTAGTTGAAATCCATCAGTTAAATGCAAGAAAACCGTTTAGTTTGATGGCCGTATCCCTCGGCCTTATGGATCAAAACGTGTGTTTGTACGCGGCGGAAAATACGTTAGTTTACTTATGACGATTTCCTATATGCAATCTAGATTTACCATAATACAAGAAATCCTCTTTTTTACGTTGTTTGGAAAATATTTGATTAGTTGACCAAAACATGTTATGAATGATATACAATAGTAGGTTTTTTTAGCTTAAAAATACCTAATGCAACCTAGCATAAAACAGTCCCAAGAGCAAGTAGCTAGCATCCCAATGATTCATAATAGCAGTATATCATTGATATGTAGCCACTAAAGAAAACCACCAATGGGCGTCAACAAGCTGACACGAACCCACTGGGGCGTCTGTATGTCTGTACAACAAAGTAAAGAACTACCTCGCTAAGCAAGCTTGGCTAGCTCCAAGTAAACTCCACCAAATACCTAGCCGCTCAACCGGCTACAACCTGCACCTGAGGCATTCAAGAAAGAACACCTCAGCAATCATCAAAGCTACAACATAGGTCATTAAGTTCATAAAATATGACGAAGGGGCTTACCGACCCCGTAGAATTTTTTCATATAAAATGAGTGAAAAGAACAGGGTGGAAAACAAGTGTCAAACACTGCCAACCCAAAGTGTAAAACGCACCAAGTGCGTGAAATTCTCATCAAGTCTTGCTCAACCCGCAGGAGCAAAAAGGCAACATATATGCCCATTCCATCATCTTTATAACAAGAAACAACTATACTAGTGAAACATAAGCAGCGGTTAGGTTCGATTCCGCAAGGGTCTTTTGGTGGCGGCCCTAAAGTGGAACACACCAATAAAAGCCAGCCCAAATCATGGCCAAAACGGTGCTCTACACCACAAAACAAAACTCGGTGGCCACCAAGGCTGAAACCACACCACCCCTTACAGAATCCTCACACAAAAGCTCCTGCCATGGTTCACAATTCGCCTCGCAAAACCCACCATAATCCAAGCTAAACACGTTTCATTTCATCGTCCTCACTCATGACCACAAATTGCCCAAGTTATGTCAAACTTGATAGAGTTTGGGTCTCTACTTCACCATAAGCGAACCCCACAAGTAACAACGCCGACTAAACACAACAAGATCTCTAATCGTATGAACAAGAAAGGTAAATAATAGAGAAATACAAGGTAAAACATGTCAAAATTAGATGAACAATAGGTAAGCATATAGATTGGGAAATTCTTGAAAGACAAGATTATTCATGGGTGCATAATAGATAAAAGGTGAGATTCAAGACAAGATGAACAAAGCTAGCATAGTAGACAAAGGTGCAATAGAAACAAGAAGAGTAAGACTAACAAACTTGAAAGGGGAAACTAGCTACACTTGCAAGAATCAACAAACAAAGACAAGATTGGAAAACATCACAAAAATCATCTAACAAAAGATAAGATTAGCAAGGGCGAAGAACACCGCTTGCCTGAACCGAGACGACACTGCGACGGCTGCTCCTCATTTTCCTTTTTCTTCCCTTGCCTTAGATTTTCTCCCTTGCTTTCTCTTTGAAATGGGGAAGAGGATGAAGAAGGGAATAAGTGAGGAGGAAAACTCTTGTCTCGGCCTTATTTCCTCCAGGACAGAGGTGGACCGTTTGATCCAGAATTAGAGAAACGAACGGCACAAAAAACTGAAAAAGTCGATTTTCGGCCCTGTCACGCCCTGTGTCACGCCCGTGTCACAGGGCGTGTACCTTAAGCGGCGCAGAATGTCGACAAATTCAAGTTTATCCACAAGGTACACGGCCTGGTACACGCCCGTGACGGGTCGGTCACGCCCGTGACCTAGGGCGTGTAACCCGTGTCTCGACATTTCGTCAACCAAAAGTGTCAACACTTCGACAATGCGGGACACGCCCTGTGACACGCCCATGTCACAGGCCGTGTACCCCTCTCTCGACACTCGACACCCGACACTCGACACTCGACATTCGTCGACCCAGCGGGACACGGCCCGTGACACGCCCGTGTCACGGGGCGTGTACCCCATTCGTCGAGCTCAACTCGACGCAAGAAAATTCGTCGAATCAAGGAGGTCACGCCCCAGGTCACACCCTGGGTCACGCCCTGACACGCCCGTGTCGGGGGGCGTGTTCCTCCCGTAACTTTGTCGAACGAAGTTCGACGACCACAAAGCCAAAACGCATCCCGAGCTGGACACGCCCTGGGACACGCCCGTGTCCTAGGCCGTGTTACTCAAAAAAATGACTATTTAGTTCTTTCAACTCTCATCACCATGCTCGAACAACGGTCAAAGCCAACGTAACGCCCATCAAGCGTATGCAGTTATCCCCTACACGACGTGGCATCATAACACGTAGTTCCTCTTACTCTGATACGATGTACTCGTTGAGGAAATGCGGGTTGTGATAGCTGCGGCCGCCCTCTCGTGTACGAGTGAGTCAGGGAATAGTCCCTATTCCGCGAAGGGCGGGTTCGCGGAAATCAGTCGCTCCCCTGCATGAAAAAACTTAGTCAGAAAATTCTATTGATTCGGCAGGCTGGGCGATGAGGAAAAAGTGAGAGGAATACCTTCACCGGGAAGGACGAGGAGGAGCGAGTCGAGGCCCCTTCGGAGGAAAGCGACCTCGAAATCTTTGTGGAGGAAAAATTTGTGGAGATCGGCGTCGTTGCCGGACACGGCGGGAGGTTGGTACACCTCCTCGCCCTTCTGCAGGGGCGAGTAGGGGACGTTACCGAGATCGCCCTTGATGAAAACGATCTTGGTCATCCAGTTGTGGTGCTTGTTCGCGATCTCGCGAACTTTGATGAAGAAGACCCCGAAGTAGGCGATGCCATCTAGAGTCGCCTTGTAGGTGAAGAGTTTCCTGAAGATAGTCTGGTTGAACTCTATTCTCTCCCTGCAGAGGAAGCACGCGAACTCCACCATCATGAAGATGACATTCAAATTCAACTACGCGGACCCCGCGCCATAGTACTTCAAGATCTGACGGACTTCCGGCCAGAGCGGTAGGCGCAACCCCACCTCAAAATGCGAGATGGGGAAGGAAAACTTGTCAGGGTAGAATGTATTGATGGACTCGCCTACGCTGGGCCGGCGCGCATCGAAGCTGAGGGGCACGTAGTCGGTAAGGAACTCAGCGAACTCCCCGTCAGTTGTATTCTCTTCGAAAAAGCAGTAGTCGACGAAGTGCTGAGCATATTTGGAGCGACCGTCAGTGTTGGGGTTAGTCTTGCCCATACTCGCAGGAAGGTTAAGGCGCGAGTACGGGTAGGGGAAAAGGCGAGAAGAGGGGGTACGAAAAGCAATAAAGGCGGTGGACTAGGGTTGGTGAGGGGGGCTATTTATAGAAAAAGAAATCCAAGGCCAAGTTGACCGATCAGTCCAGCTCTCCTGACCCAGCTCGCCAAGCCCAGCTCGCCGACTTCCGAGGCTTGTCACATCACATGTCGAGCTGAACCTAAAGGGCAATATATTATTCAAATAGCAAACATCAAAATGTAAAAATATTTCAAGTTATTACAGACCAGGGGAGAATACTGTCCAAAGAAATTAAATGCAGAAGAAGAAATTAAAAATCCAATGAGCGCGAGCTGAGGGGGGAGGAGGCGAGTGCCGATAGGTTCAGTAATGGAGCTGTTTCTATCTACCCCGACCTCACATCTCCTTCCCCGCAGGTCACCGCGAGTTGTGGAGCTCGCGAATCCGCCCCGAGTTCCTCTGGGCGATCTGGAGGTTCTCGTCGATCTTATCCAGGAGTCGAGAAGGAGACATCGCCTCGCATGCCGGGTTGTACCTCACCACGTCAGCGAGCCGAACGTAGTCGCACTGCAGTGCCTTGTTGTCTTCCTGCACCTTGCACAACCCGCGCACCAGCTTCTTGAAGATGCCGATCCCCCGCCTCGTCAACTCGCCGTTCTCCATCTCGGAGCCCAGAAAGGAGTCTAGCGAGCTTTGAGAAGGGAGGGGCGAGTAGTGGGTCAACTCCGAAGAACCGCCAACCTCAGATTGGCTGAGAAGAGCTGCAAAAGCATTTAACTTAAATATCAGCATGAAAGGCGAGTACCCCAGGAAATCACGAGATAAGAACCGCTAAAGTTCAAAGCTTACCTGACGAGCTCGGCGCCACCAAGAAAGTGTGGGATGGGGGCAGGCTCAGATTCTTGTCGCGGCCCGGACGGTGTGTTTTTGGTGGGAGGAGGTTAAAGCCCGGCACGGGAATGGCTTCAACGCCTCCACCCGTAGTCCTGACAGGAGGTTGCTATGGGGAGGGGGTGCGAGCCGACGAATTCGGCCTCTGCGAGTCCAGCCGCAGGGTCCCAAAGGGGGGTGACGCGTCTCGCGGGCGATTCTCTAGAGTTTTAAGCCGCGAGTCGCCAGGGGGGTCTTAACTCGTGGCGTGGAGGCCTCGCCGTCATCCCGTTGACTGTCTGGGTCGGCACAAAGGTCGACAATCTTTTTCTCTTTCTCAGGGGCGGGCAGAGTAGAGGAGCCGGTCCCGTGCTCAGGGTGGATTTCAAGTCATTAAAGATAGGCTCAACCGCTTGGGGAAGTGGTTTCGCCCTCTTAGCGGGATTGGGTCCAGCCGGACCACTCTGTTGGACGCTATGAGGAACCGCGGTCAAGCTGACAACGCGAGCAGAGGAAACCTCGCGAGCTCGAGAAAGCCTTTCTTGGATCGCTTTGGGGATAGGCATCTCGACAGGTTGAAAGCAAAGGGAATGACAAGAGTCACCCAAGTACGCATGCATATATATAGCCGCAGGTGGACCCCACCTGAAGATTCTCTCTGGCTCCTGCCGCACTCGCCGAAAAATTGGTGTTGGATGATTCTTTCCGATCTTTGTCAAGCTCAAAAAGAGTGGGGATTGTGTACAACCACGTATCTGGCGAGTAGGGTCGCCAGGAGGCAGACCGGCTAGTGTGTTGATTGCTATCAACCCAAAAAGACAAGTATACCTATGGAATTGTAGTACCAAGGTCGTATTAAAACTCGGGGCTGTCAAGTACTGCTACTCACGCGTCTACTATTATCCTACCAAAAGATTGTTGGGACTTTGAGAATCTTTAAATTAAAACTAAAGATAATTTTTTGAAACGAAAACTTATAATAACAAGCTAGCATTCGATCAATGATTCACCATGGAATGAGACTAGAAGGAAAAATATAGATTTAAATTTGAAAATTAACCTCGACCGTGACGGATCCGATATTAGGAAGTAATCTCGGTAGAGCATTAAATCCCCTAACTTATGGACGTTTTGACCGAAATCTCTTTACAAGTCAAAATGGCCTAAAGTCGCATTACCGAAGTGACCAACACTATTGGATTTGAATCCAATCCGGAGGATTTACGTCATCCTATCTCTAGGGTTGCGATCAACTCCTTCCTTCTTTGAGTGATCTTTCAAATCAACGAGTCTCTCGACTACTATGAAATGAGATCAAATTGCCTACTACCGTATACCGAAAATACGGTGTCGACACGAGAAAAATCAAAGAAGGATCGAGAATAATTTTGACAAAAATAAAACTAAGAAGTAAAAGGAAATCTCATCTCATTTCATGGATCCTCATGATCGAACGCTAAAGGAAAATTAGCTACGCATGGTTAAAAATAAAACAAAAATAAGATGAAGAAAATAATTTTTCATTGATAATAGAAAGATGAGTACAAAAATATAAAAGGGACAAGATTATGCTACCAAAAAAAGATTATACTAAATAGAAAATGGTTACACTAATAGAAAAAAACTTAACAACAACAAGTAAGAAACATAAAAGAACTCTCTCTTGAACTAACTATCTCACTTGCTCTCCAAAATCCCACCCTCCTCAAAGCATGAGACATGGGTTCCTTTTATAGGAGAGGAGGAAGATTCTAGAAAGGGAAGACAAGGGGTGGCCGACCATGTATTGGGGAAAAGGTGCATGAATTGCATTTAATGATGGAGAGAGAGGGGGAAGGTTCATTGTATGCAAGGGGGGAAAAGAGGGGGGGGGGGGGGGGTGAATGTAAAATAATGAAGGGGGGGGGGGGGGGAAAGAGGGCGCCGGCCATGCATGAGCTTCATAATGTGGGCCGAAATATTGTTTGTGGGCTGCATGGGCTGCTCGGGTTTGGGCTTGGAGAGTAGCTCGGGCTGCTTCATGTTGGTGAGCTCGGCTTGCCATGGTGGGCTGCACTTGGACTACATCAAAGGCCTTGAACCTATAAATAAAACAAATAAACAAAATGTTAGATATATTTTATTACATAACACAATATAAGTTATTAAAAATAAAACTAACCATAATAACATAATAATAATTATTTTTCATAACAAAACACAACTAGAAATAGAACATAAAATTAAACATAAAAAGCATAAAACACATAATTGAATTAGGAATTAATATATTATAAAAAAACATTAAAACATGAAATAAAAACATAATAAGCATAAAATATAAATAAACTTAGGCATTTTGCATACTAAACTCCCCCCAAAATGATGACTAAAAGTAGTCATCACCGGCCGGATCGTACTATCCAAGTCTCGGGCGAGCACCCAGGGGGGCAGAGCTCGACAACCCCCAGCTCGCCCAAGCGAGGTGGAATTACCGGAGGGCCCGCACTCGCCCAGGCGAGCCCGACAAGTGGCAGGCGAGTAGGGTCAGCCGGGCCTGTACTCGCCAAAGTCCAGGGAGAGGTGGCGAGTGTCAGGTCCATCAAGCACTCGCCGCCCAGGCGAGCAGAGGATCCAGGGGGGCACTCACCCATCAATCTAGAAAAGAAAGGTTTTAGATTGAGTGGGGCAAAGATGGAGTTGATGGAGCTTACATTTAGCAGTGGAAGAAGGATGGATGACTTCGTTATTAAGTTGGGTGAAAAAGATATTCCTGTAGTGAGTGTTTTAAATATCTTAGATCGATAGTTCAAATGATGGAGGTATTGATAAAAATGTGAAACATAGAATCCAAGCAACTTGGTTGAAGTGGGGAGGCACATCATGGGTCTTATGTGATCGTAAAGTACCATTAAAACTTACAGGTAATTTTTACCGTGCTGCAATTACACCAGCGATGCTCCTATAAAAATTTGTGATAGCGGAAAACGGGACACCAGGCGCTGGAACACTCAACCATACTGAGCCCAAGCAAACCAAAAAATAACCAGAAGAGCAAGAGTCTTATACTTATCAAAGATCTTTATAGAGCACGGTATACATGGTGAGACATGATTGTCAATTTATCCGATAAAAGCAGGAAAAATTCAAAGCAAAAACAAATCGCGCTGACTCAAGGAGTAACCGCCGGCCCTGCGCTAACCACTATGGAGTCCGCTGAAGCCGCCTGGTCGCAAGACCGTAATAAGTCGCGCGGACTGCTTGTTATTCAGTGATGAAAGGAACTTTGTCTGCCGAACTACAAGCTGCTTGACCGCGAGGTCGCCTAGCCTCCAGATCATGGGGAATGCTGCCACCGAACTGAACAAGCCGCCCAGATGCGGACAACTTATTGAACAGGGAAACAAGTTACAAAATAGAGACCGCCGGGTCGCAAGCCGCAACCTGCTGCTAATCGCCGGTTGAAACCGCAAAAATCACACTGACTAGGGCGCCCAAAAAGTAAATGTAATTCTATAAAGAGCAGACAAAACGATTTCACGACAAACACTTAAGGCACCCAAAAACCTTCAAGTTAGGCGACCAAGTTCTTCTATATAATTCTCGTTTACGTTTATCTTCTGGAAAGTTAAAGTCTCGTTGTTCTGGGCCGTTTTCTGTTAAACAAGTTTTTTTCCATATGGTACTGTTTTAATTTCACACCTTGATTAGGACAATTTAAAAGTAAATGGTCAGCATATTAAACTGTATTTCTGTGGTGATGTCAGTCCGAACTGTATTAATGTTATTCTGCATGATCTGAATCTTGGAAAATTTAAGACTTTTTATTTGTTAAAAAGTTCAAATATTATTTTGGATATTATTATTATTTTGGACAATAATCTTTTGGACCATATTTTTTTGATACGTCGAGCTCAAACGATGTTTTAATCAAATGGCGCTCTTGGGAGGCAACCCAAGTTATCTTTTCTGTTTTCTTCATTTTACACTTTTTTTTTTGCCCCGGACAACTCCGACAAGCTGAAGCTTCTGCGATCGTCTTCTCCAATGCTGCTGAATCCATCACGAAGTCCAATGAAGACATTTTAAGAAGTTCCAAAGCGCTAGAATGGGGGAGCGACATCAATCAACTTTCGCGGCGCATAAATCCGGTAAAGTTCCTGTTTTCAATTTTCTACTTATATTTATGTTTTAATTTTTCTCTCCTTCCCCTCTTTTCTCCATTGAGGACAATGCCCATCTTAAGCTTAGGGGGGGGGGGAGTTCCTCTTTCTCTTTTCTTTATTTTTGTTTCCCTGAAAAAATCAATCAAAAATCAATAAAATTCTTGTGCTTTCTCATTTTTCTTCTTAAACAAAAATCTCAAAAAAAGATAATATCTTTAAAAATCCAAAGAAAAGAAAATATTTCAAAAAAAAAAATTATGTTATTTGTTTTACTTTAATAAGTTAAACTAATTTTGGTCTTTCATTAGTACTCATTGTTTTTGTTTTGTTTTTCTCAAAATTTCTTACAACAACTTAGCTAATTATAATATTTCTAGTCGTTCTTTTTAATTAGTAACCTTAACTCATAGCCTTTCAGAACAGCGGAGTTACGCTATTGGAAGGCCAACCTGGACTGCACATACCTTTTTGGAATAGCGAAAGTTGGCTATTTGCAGGCCATTTTCAAAAATCTGTAAATAGTGTTGCAGATTAGAGACCGTGCGGTCTGGCGGTCTGACTCTGGAGGGTTGCAGTCCGGACGGTCTTTCGGTTTCTCTCCTGCGTGTTGGTTGCTGTCCTATTGCTGTTGGTGCTCTGGCGATTTGTCAATCTGTCCCTGACGACTTGGAGACCGGGCGACCTGGCGGTCTAGTGTGGCGGCTTGGTGTCTTTCTCTTGTTGTTGCCGGGAGGTTTGCCCATTCATCAAACCGCACGGCTTGGCGACTTGTATTTATGTTAAATCTCTTGTACATGATATTTTTAGTCCCACATTATTTATTTGTAATCTCTCACATCTCCTTCATTCTATAAAAGGGAGGCTTTACCATGTAATTGATACTTTTTTTGGAATACAAAAATTTCTGTTTGTCCAATTTCCGGACTTTCTTTTTCTGTTCGCACATGGTATCAGAGCCCGCAATCTTGTCCTCCTGATTCAGTGCCTTCCTCTGCCCGCGCGACTTGATCTCCTTCTTGCCTCTTGTTCGCGCGACCTCTCCTTTTTGGTCGCTGCACTTTGTTTGTGCGGCCTTCTTCTTCTTCTTCTCCGCGGAGTGTTTTTGCGGCTTCTCGGTCTTCTGTTCGCGCGACCTGCTCTCTTCCCGCGCGAGTTCTTCCTTTTCTCTGTTGCAGATTCCTCTTCTGTCTGCTGCGATCTTCTCTATCCGCCCCGAGCTCTTTCTTCCCGCGCGGCCTTTCTCTCTTCCCTCTACCCGCGCGGCTTCTTCCATGGCCATTTCCAGCTCTTCTACTACCAACGCTACTCCTGTGACAATTCAACCTCCTCCTCCCATTTCTTCTGGGAATCTTGGCACTGTCTCCAAGCTTGTTGGTTCCAACTACCCAGATTGGAGCGTCTCCTTCACCTTCCTCCTCCACTCACAATGCAAATGCCACCACCTTACCGATGACCCTCCTGCCACCACTTCTGATGAATTTGATGACTGGGATGCTAGCGATGCGCTTGTCCGCACTTCGCTTGCTAACAGTCTTTCCGATGAATGTCTTCCTATTATCCGTCATGATGAGAAGGTCAAGAAGGCATGGCTTCATCTTGCTGCTATGTACTCAAAGGGGGCTCAGACGTCATGCATTTATACTTTGTATGCGGACCTCTTTGCCCGTCCGTCTATGTCCCCTACTGCCGCTTATCAGCAAGCTCAAGCTCTTGGGGCTGAGATCCTTCAACATCGCCCCTTCTCTGCGGATCTTGCCGATCAACACAAACACTTTTAAGAACTGCTTGTTGTGTGTTACCTCCTCCGACTTCCTGATTCCTACGACATGATCCGCCAACAAATCTTGTGTGAAGCGGACTCTCCCAACTTGGATACAACGGCCCACGCATTACAGCGGTTACATCTCTTCTTCAGCGTCCGCTTCTGTCTTCTCCTCCTCCAGAACAATATGCTCACCAGACTCAACGAAGCGGCTCTGGTAGTCACAACCATCATTCCGGTTGTTGGAGTTCTTCCCGCTTCCTCTGCTCTCACTGTGGCCGCACCGGGCATCTTATGGATCGATGCTGGTTGAAACATCCACACCTTCGCCCTTATGGTGATGCTTCCACCTCCTCTTCCAAGCCGCCCGCTTCAGTGGTCACTTCCTCAGGTAGTGCTCACGTGGTTACTCAAGGTAAATGGCTCATCGACTCTGGTGCAACTAATCACATAACGGGCAATCCACAATGCTTTTCTCTCCTTGAAACACATGATCGGTTGCCTCCGGTCCTTGTTGCAGACGGCTCTCCCTCCTCGGTTCATGGGACGGGAGTGGTTCATGTCACTCAGTCTCTTCGCTTGGCCGACACTCTCTATGTGCCCAAGTTTCCCTGCAATTTGTTGTCAGTTACATCTTTGTGCAAGCAACTTCAATGCTCCATCACATTTACTCCCACTTCTTGCTCTTTTCAGGATCCGATCTCCCAACGGACGATTGCTACTGGGACTGAGAGCGGCGGCCTCTACTTCCTCGACAACATTTTTGCTCTCTCTGCCTTCTCCTCCTCTTCTACAGGTCTCCTTCAATGGCATCTCCGTCTTGGGCATCCTCCTCCACGGCTACTTCATCAGCTGATACCTCACCCCCTCCGAACAGCTCTCCTCTCAACTGTGATGCCTGTCAGCTTGGCAAGCATCACCGTTCCTCCTTCCCGCCAAAGCAAGGTCGTGGTTCTACCCATCTGTTTGATCTTGTTCACTCCGACATCTGGGGCCCTGCTCCTACCCTCACCGTTGGTCGGGGTAGCTCTTATTTTGTTACTTTCATTGATGATTTCTCACGATGTACTTGGGTGTATCTCTTACGAGAATGCTCTGAACTATTTGATGTATGACAATCTTTTTATCATTAAATCAAAAATCAGTTTGATGTTTCTATTAAAGTATTACACTCTGATAATGCCAAAGAATACGTTAGTCAAGCTTTTTTCTCATTTTGTATGCAACATGGAATTATTCATCAAACCAGTTGCGTTTACACCTCCCAACAAAATGGGGTGGCTAAACGCAAAAACCGTCACCTCCTTGATGTTGCTCGCACCTTACTTACGCAGATGCATGTCCCCCGCTCCTACTAAAGCTATGCTATTCTCATTTCTGGCTACCTCATCAATCGCATTCCCTCCATTGTTCTTCGCGGTCAAACGCCCTTCTCCATTCTCTATCCAGGAAAGGATCCCTTTCCTCTTCCTCTACGTATCTTTGGCTGCACGACCTTTGTGCATGCTCCCTCCGCCACCCACGACAAACTCTCCCCTCGCTCCACCAAATGTGTCTTTCGGGGCTACTCTATCACTCAGAAAGGCTACTGTTGTTTTGACCCTATCCTTCGCAAACAGTTCGTCTCCGCGGACGTTACCTTCTTCGAGAATGCTCCTTATTTCTATACCGACTCCTCTCCTCTTCTTGTGGAATCCATCTTCATCCTCCTCTTCCCTCCAGACCATCCCCTCCTACCGTGGTCTTTCCTCCTCCACCATCTCCATCCTCCCCTCCTCCCTCTCCACCTCTGCAATCTCCCTCCTCTTCGTCGCCATCGCTCTCTCCTCTCGGGCCTACTCTCTCCACCACGGATGCTCCGGATACTGAGGCACCTGTTGACCTGGACCTCCCCATTGCCCTTCGCAAAGTGGTTTGGGCTTGTACCAAGCATACGCTTGCTGCATTTGTTTCCTATGATCGTCTGACGCCTACTCGCAGGGACTTTGCGCTGGCTATCTCTTCCACTTCCACCCCCTGTTCCTATTAGGAGCCCCTTGCCATTCTGCATTGGAAGGCTGTCATGGATGAAGAGATTACTACTCTCACTGAAAGGGGTACCTGGACCCTCGTTCCTCCTCCTGTTGGCACAGATGTTGTTGGCTGTCGCTGGGTTTTTGTGGTAAAATTCCTCCCCGATGGCAGTGTGGATCGTTACAAGGCTCAGCTTGTTACCAAGGGCATTACCCAGACTTATGATGTTGATTACTTTGACACCTTCTCTCCCGTTGCTCGTCTCAGCACTATTCGTGTCCTTCTCTCTGTGGCTGTCAAAAGAGATTGGCCAATTTCACAACTTGATGTGAAGAATGCCTTTCTTTATGGGTATCTTCAGAAAGATGTCTATATGGAGAAACCTCCAGGGTATGTTGCTCAGGGGGAGACACAGGTTTGCCGACTCAAGAAGGCTATCTATGGCCTAAAACAAAGTCCTCGCGCTTGGTTTGACAAGTTTATTCTTCAGGTTCTTCTTCAGCAACAGCTATTAGCCCAATGTAGGCTTCTTCTTCTTCACTGTCTGACCCGAAGGAGGAGTCAGACCAGGTCTTTTCCTTCTTAGCCACAAGGGACTTCTCTTTCTTCTTTCCCTTGTGGTGCTTCTTCACTCCTTCTTCTTTCCTCTTCACTGGGCAGTCAACAACTACATGCCCAGGTTTACTGTAGTAGAAACAAATAATATTAGAGGAAGATTATTTATTAGAGTTTGGAGCATACCTGTCCTCCTTAGAGGATTTCCTTCTGTGCTGTGAGGAGGAGGATGGCCTTCTATTATTCCAATGCCCCTTCTTCATAAATTTCTGGAATTGCCTGAAGAAGGCAGCAAGGTGCTCATGAGACATATGGCTGTTAGAGGAGATTTATCTCCGAGTTAGTAGATCCGTTTGTTGATCGAGTGAGTAGATCCGTTTTTGGATCGAGCTTGTAGATCCAGTTTGTGGATCGAGTTGTAGAATAGGTTGTTCTCCGAGTGGTATGTAACGAACTGGCCCGCTAGGAGCACAGCGCCGCCCAACCCACCAGCAGGCCATGGAGGATCCATGGCACCACGGTGGTATAGCCGAAATATATAAGGCCTGCAGGCCGTACATCCCAAAGCATCTCTGGCCTATTTTTCAGCATGGTGCATTGTTGCCATGGGGTCTCGAACCTGCAACCTTGATAAGAAGCCTTTAATACCACCGTGCTGATAAACAGGCAACAATGCCTCTCTGCACACGATCGACCCAAGGTTGCATAACATATGTGTGTCGTCGAAGCTCTAGTGTCGATGCGCCTTATCTTTGGCCGGTATTTGCATCGAAGAGCTCGTAAAGTCTAGGGGCCCGCCTGTATCAAGCCGACAGCATCCCCTTTCAACAGTAGCGTCTTCGTCCTCGACGATCCTGTCAGTGTCGTCTCTCTTGCATGCGACAACATTATTATCGAGCCGCTCGACACTGGAAGAGTAGAGCAGCTCACGCCTTCACCTCCTTGAACCGCCGACACATCTTGCACGGCCACCTCGAACCGCTCACACGTCTTGCACGGTTTTGAGGTTGTCTGTTTCACTTGACACCAATTTATTAAACCTACTTATGTAATTGATTAATCAATTATTAATATCCCCAAAAAATTAATTAGATCATTACAAATTAATTAACATGGGTGATTTCTCCGCCAATATGGGTAAACTTCTGAACCAAATGCGCACTTTTTTGGCTGTCGCCAAAGCACGACACTAAGAAGCGCAATCCTAGAATCAGCCACCGAGCTTGATGATTGCTCCACTGCAACACATGTTGTCATCGAATTTTTTGCTCCTCCAGCCACAACTTTCTTCCTAACCATCATGGATCTCCGTGACCGTGAGCTCTGTGCCATTCATTCTGCCAGCCGCTTCTATCCAGCATCCTCCGCTCTAGTTATAACCTCTGTCGGCTATGTTCCCTGCTCCATTTGCGAGTGCCACTCCACTGGCTTCACCATGTCCCATTGTGGTTTGCGTTCCATAAGATAAGGGGTCCGCCTCGAACATTCACAAACTCCAGATAGTCATCACGTTGCGGTTACCAAGCCGCCCACGGTGGTGTTAAAGGCTTCTTATCAAGGTTACGGGTTCGAGACCCCATGGCAACAATGCACCATGCTGATAAACAGGGCAGACATGCTTTGGGGTGTACGACCTGCAGGCCTTGTATATTCTGTCTGTACCACCGTGGTGCCATGGGTCCTCCATTGGCTACTGGTGGGCCTGGAGGCGCTGTGCTCCTAGCGGGCCAGGTCGTTACAAAAAAAGTGCAGCTCAGTTGGTGATGAGGAGTGGTATTAAAGGCTCCTTATCAAGGTCTCGGGTTCGAAACCCCGTGGCAACAATGCGCACGACCAATAAACAGGCGCGAGATGCTTTAGGGTATACGGCCTGCAGGCCTTGTATATTTCGGTTGTACCACCGTGGCGCCTTGGGTCCTCCTTGGGCTGTTGGTGGGCCGGGTGGCACTGTGCTCCTAGCGGGCCAGGTCGTTGCAAAAAGTGCACTTTTTTTGTAACGACCTAGGAGGACCCCTGTTGCAATTTGTTAAGTTAAAGTGGGTGATGGAGCAGGCCGGGCGGTCTGAGTGGTCTGAGTGGTCTGAGTCCGCGGCTTGGGCGAACTGATGGTTGCGGCCTTAGTGACGACCTGGTTAGATTTGATGGCTTGGCTGTTCTTGTGGAGCGGCCTGTGCGGCCTGTGTTTCTGACCTGGGCGGACTGGTACGCGGGCTGGATGATCTATGGGCAAGAAAGTCTTAACGGCTTGGGAATCTAGTGGAGCGGCCTAAGCGGACTATATATGGCGGTCTGTTGGCGGTGCTCAGCTTGGTCTGCGGCCTTGCAGTTAGCCAGCTCTTGTGGTAACCAGGCGGATTGGAGTTGTATCCACGGTGTTGTGGCGGACTTGCCTTGCGTCCGCGGAGTCCGCTTTTGCGGATTGGCTTTGGAGATCGGCTTTGGTCCTTGCCAAGCTCTCCGATGATGCAGTAGGTGGTGGCCACATTCTTTGTGGCAGACTGTCCTGATGATTGGCAGTCTGGGTCTTCTGTGTCCGCCATGCTCGCGCCAGTTGCTTGATGGGCTGCTGGACTTGGTCATTTTCTGTGACAATTCCATGTTGTTCGCAATGTCCGCAGAGTCTGCTGTTGACCGGGCGAACTGCCTATTGGTCGTGGACTCGTGGTGGACTGTGGCGTTGTTGTCGAGCTATGCGGGCTGTCGCTTTGTCCGCATATAGTGTGCGGGCTGTCGCTTTGTCCGCATATAGTGTGCAGACTGATGCAACACGGGTTGTGGCTGTGTCCGCGTGCTGTGATAAGTTGCGGCTATGTCCGCGTGCTGCGTTGCGTGGCAGACTGGCACTATGCTTGCATTGGGCGGATAGGTACTGTGCTTGTGTTGTGCGGGCTAGCTTTGTGTCAGCATGATGGCACACTAACTTTGACCTGGCGCCTGGCGGGTTTGAAGTCTGTCCAAGTCTTTGCGGACTTGATGGACTGGGTAGTGTTAGCGCGCGGGCTGGGGCGGTGACTCTATTCACTAGGGTGGTGACCACACACCTCACCTCGCCTATAAATAGACCCCCCGGCAAATCTACAGTAACTGAGTGAACAGTAAGTTGAGTATTGGTTAAGAGTTGTGGTCAGGTTTTTCCTGTCCGTGCGAGTTGAAGAGAACTGTTTGTTGTTTACAGGTTGCGCGGCTAATACTGAGGAGCCAGGATTTTGGCTTTGACTGCAGTCAGCATCAATGAAGTTTGCAGTTTCAATCAGCGGTCTTAGCAGGTCGCTTCTGCGGCTTGTCAGTTCTCTGCTTCAGCTTTTCCAAGTTCAATAACCTGTCCTCCAGACTCGGGCAGGTAGGCGGTCTGTTCTTCAGTTCAGCAGCAGCTTGTAGCAGTCAGCGAATAACGTGGTGTCCGCGCGACCTCGCGGTCTCGGCGGACTCCGTGTTCTACTCGTCGTCTAGCAACAACAGCAGTTCGGGCGGCCTCGGCGACTTTGGCGGACTGGTCGGTCTCGGCGGTCTCCAGTTCTGTCCGCTCGAATTATTTTTCTTGTATTTTCCTATGTTTCTGTGTACTGGAGAAATCATGTCTCGCTATGTATACCTCGCTTTGTAAAGAAGAAATACAGGAATATATGATATGCTTGCCCCTGTGATTGCATTTGGTGTTTGAGCTTGCTTTCCTGGTTTCCGCATGATCAAGATGTGATCTTGATAGTTCTGAGGATATTAATTTGGCATTAGACTATCTCGTTGACCACTTTGAGAAAATTCAACATGGTATCAGAGCCAGGTTCAGTTGCTTGAGTGGTGATCAACTTGTGTTGTTGCTATGTGCTCTGAAAGCTTAACCAACGTTGCTGCAATGGAAGGGAACTATGGAAGAGGCCTGAGTATTGAACTCTTGACCACGACTAACTTTAAGAAGTGGAAGTCGTCCATGAAGAGTTTTCTTCTTGGCGAGGAGCTATGGGAGGTCGTCGGTGGTGACGACAGACAAGAAGTTACTGCCGCGTTTGGGACTGCTGAGCAGGTGAGAGTCTAGAGGAAAACAAATGCAAAGGCTGAGTTTACCCTCAAGAGGGCTGTTTTACCTGAGCTTTTTGATCACATCATTGGATTGTGGCGGCTGTTGGTTTTACGAGGAGTTCTGCTGATCACTCCTTATTTACTCGTAAAACTTCTCTGGGTCTAGTGGTGCTTGCATTATATGTGGATGATATTCTTCTTACTGGAGATGACCAAGCTGGGATAATCTTGACAAAGAAGCATCTTCAGCAACACCTGGTTACAAAGGATATGAGCTCTCCAAAATACTTTTTGGGGATAGAAATTTCTCGGAAGCCCGCTTATCTTGTCCTCTCCCAACGGAAGTATGCTCTTGACTTGTTAAAAGAGGCAGGGTTGACTGGGGCTAAACTTGGCCGATGTCCCATGGAGACTGGAGAAGATAAAACATGGACAGATGACTCTCCACTTCTTTCTGATGTTACGAGGTACAGACGTCCGGTTGGTAAACTCATATATCTCACAGTGATCAGACCCGATATTACCTATGCTGTTGGCAAGGTTAGCCAATTCATGCAAGCTTCCATGGAGTGCCATCTACAGTCGGCCCTGAAGATATTGGAGTATATTAAATCAGCTCCCGGGAAAGGACTTCTCTTTCAGAAGAATGGTCATTTAAGGGTTGAAGCGTACTCCGATTCAAGCTATGCCGATGACAAAGGAGACCGCAAGTCAACTTCAGGTTTTTGCACCTTTGTGGGGGGGGGGGGGGGAACCTTGTGAGCTGGAAAATCAAGAAATAGTCGGTAGTCTCCAGGTCCAGTGTAGAAGCAGAATACTGAAGTATGACATCGACCATGTGTGAGCTGAAGTGGTTACGGGCTCTCATGCTTGATTTAGGAGAGGTCTACGACCATCCTCTACCTATGTTTTGTGACAACAAAGCCGCCATATACATCTCTAAAAATCTGGTCTTTCATGAGAGAACCAAGCACATAGAAGTTGACTGCCATTTCATTCGAGAGGAGATTCTTAAGGAACAAATTTGAACTCCGTTTGTCACCTCCGATAAAGAGTTGGCTGATATTTTCACCAAGCCAGTATCCGCCTCTTTTCGTCACATTTGCGACAAGCTGGTCATGATCGATATGTATGCTCCAGCTTGAGGGGGGAGTGTTCTAGATTAGAGACCGGGAGGTCTGGCAGTGTGACTCTGGCGGGTTGCAGTCCGGGCGGTCTGTCGGTTTCTCTCTTGTAGGTTGGTTGCTGTCCTGTTGCTGTTGGTGCTCTAGCGGTTTGTCAATTTGTCCTTGACGACTTGGAGACCGGGCGACCTGGCGGTCTAGTGTGGCGGCTTGGTGTATTTCTCTTATGGTTGCCGGGCGGTTTGCTCATTCATCAAACCGCACGACTTGGCGACTTGTATTTATGTTAAATCGCTTGTACATGATATTTTTTAGTCCCACATTGTTTATTTGTAATCTCTCCCATCTCCTTCATTCTATAAAAAGGAGGGTATACCATGTAATTGATACCTGTTTTGGAATACAAAAATTTCCGTTTGTCCAATTTCCAGACTTTCTTTTTATGTTCGCACAAATAGGACCCAAGGGGTACCTCAGAAGGCATGCTCACTCGTTCTCTAGTCTTCTAGCGCTTTCTGAGGTTGCCTTAGCTCGACATTTGGCTAAGGAGGGGAAGCGCTCTAAGATCTTCCGGGTGTGTGGTAGGACCTCCATGCCGAGCCCTTGGGTCCGTTCCTAGTTCCATTTCCTTGGTCATTTGACTTGCAGGGGAGAAGTAAGTGTGCGATCACCCCTTCCCCAAGGGTGAACTCCACAGAGACCGAATTTTCGGTTTCAACAATTGTATTTAGGTTGGACCTAGTATGTATGCCAGAGAAATACTGCATGAAATGCATCATATTGTTTGAGGGGTTTGATAATAAGGAAACTCTTGCGGTCCATTCGGCCCCCTGGAATTGGAATTAGGAATTGGAATTGGGGCAACAGAATTCCAATTCCGGTGTTCAGATGTTAGTAATTCCATCGGAATTGGAATTGGTCTAATTCCATGGAATTCAATTTTGTACTATGACCAATTCTTAGGGGTAAAGACAGATATTTCATGGAATTTAGTTTTTTACTATGGCCGTCGTTGCCCGATCTCGCCGCCGCGCGATCTCGCCGTCGCCGTCCGATCTCGTCGTCGCCCTCCGATCTTGCCGCTGCCACCCGAGCTCGTCGTCGCCGCCCGAGCTCACGGCTGCAGCCCGATCTCGCCACCGCCCGATCTCGCCGTCGCCGACGCCCGATCTCGCCGCCGCCGATGCCCGATCTCGCCGCCGCCCGATCTCGCCGCCGCCACTGCCTGATCTCGCCGCAGCCATCCTATCTCCCCGCCGCATCCCGATCTCGCCGCCGCAGCCCGATCTCGCCGCCGCAGCCCGATCTCGCAGTAGCCGCCCGATCTCACCGCCGCAGCCCGATCTCGCTGCAACTGCCCGATCTCACCGCCGCCACTGCCCGATCTTGTCGTCGCCGCCTGATCACGCCCCCCATCTCGTCGTCGTCGCCCGATCTCACCATCATCGACCGATCTCGTCGCCGTCACCCGATCTCGTCATCACCGCCTGATTTCGCCGTCGTTGCCCGATCATTATTAATTATTGGTACACTACTTGAAGTTGATTTCTCTGGTGTTGTGTTTCTTTTTTGCCAACTTTTATATTCTCTTATAGATTGTAAAGGAACAATTTCCTCCACCACTTGGTTCTGTTACAATAACTTCCTCCCAAGTGACACAAGACTACAACTTCAAATTGTCTTGTCGCCCGATCCTGCATGCATGAGAAAAAAAAGAAATTCTAAACTAATTCTAATTCGAATTCTAGAAATCCATCATGCGGCCAAACAACTGCATTAGAATTCAGACCAATTCCAATTCTGACAAGGATTGGAATTAGATGAATTCCAATTCTCACAAGGATTGGAATTAGATGAATTCCAATTCTGCAATTTCAATTCCAGGAGGCCGAACGGACCGTTGGTGTTCCTATCGAAAGACCTAGGGTGGAAACCTCTTATTTGGCCCTTAGAAGTTACTGTTGGGGTCCAGCTCCTAAAGAGTTAGCGGACGTAGAAAAATTAACAGATCAGGTCTAGAGTTGTGTCGGAAGCAATTTTGAGCTCTCTGTCTCCAGGCGTCGAGTGGTGCAAGCACAAGCCAGGCGTCAAGTGAACTGGCGTCAAGTGAGGTTGCGTGGCGTCGAGTACAACAACTAGGCATTCAGTGCAACAATCTGGCATCGAGTGGCGTCGTGTGGAACTGAGTCGGATGCTAGGTGTCGAGTGAAGATGTTAGGCGTCGAGTGATGCTGATAGGCTTCGAGTGAAGCTGGCAGGCGTCGAGTGCTGGTTGACGGAAGCTGTTCCGTGAAATCATAGATTTCTCTATCGTCTTATGGCTTAGAGCTTGATCTAAGGGATGCGATAGCCTCTCCCTTTGTCATAAATAGGCCACGAATTATTCCAGAAAGGTATATAGCTATTATTCGGCCGTCAGAACATGAAGATCGCTGTTCTCGGGTTCGGAATTCTGCCATTACTGCTACCAGAGTCCTTCTTCAGGAAGAAGAGCAGAAGATTCTCATATTAGTGTCTTGTCTTTGCTGTAAAGGTATTTTTTGCTCTCTTTCTCGTTTTCGCTTTACTCTAGGAGTTTTGAAGAGA
Organism: Platanthera guangdongensis; assembly: GCA_039583875.1. Lineage (NCBI taxonomy): Eukaryota > Viridiplantae > Streptophyta > Magnoliopsida > Asparagales > Orchidaceae > Platanthera > Platanthera guangdongensis. The sequence goes on along the minus strand of CM077165.1, from coordinate 113,257,768 downwards.
GATTTGGAGTTTGTGACCTTTTGCTTGGAGAAAAGATTTTTCTATAATATGAGAAGTGGATTCAATCTGTGAATCTAGGGGGATTTAGGTTGGACAAACCTAGTGTCTGTTGTTGTAATACTTATTATTATTCATAGTGAATTTCTGTGTGCCCCGCTGTAACGCCCCAGATTTTTCGATAATTATTTAATTATCGTGGTGACATCATTATGATGTAAGAGCGTTACATTTCCGTGAGTTGATGGCACGTCGCAGTTAGTGCGTTTTCGCGTCCGTTAGGTCTAGTTGACCAAATTTTGGGATTTGCTTCGAAAGTGGAAGATTTTACGTCAGAAAATTAGATTAGTTAATTTCTGACTTGCTCATCAAATTTCGTTGCGATCGAAGCGTTATTGGAGCCTCGGCGAATTTCCGAAGTTCTGTATATTTAACGTTCGCTGTAAACTTTGGAAATTTATATCTCAAGAACGGTGCGTCGGATTTTGATTCTGTGTTCGCCGTTGGGTTTGTAGCGTTGGTATTCGCCTATGACGCTAATTTCGTAGGATTAGGTGCTCGTTTGGCCCTCCGTAACGATATAATATTTATCATGTATTATTATTATTATTACTATATTAAAACACTATTCAAAAATAAAATTTACAATTCATCCTTAACTTTATGAAAAGATATATTTGCAATTTTCACTATTTATGAGGACAAAAGGGCCACTGTTCTTACTATTATTTGCAATTTTCACTCTTCTCGCAAAATCCGTCTTCCTCTCTCGCGAAATCCCTCTCGCTCTCGCGAAACTCATTTCTCTCTCGCGCGAAATTTCACTCTCTCGTCAAATCCTCTCCCTGATTTCTAACTTACTATTGTTAGTCTCAATTATTATTATTAGTATTATATATATATATATATATATATATATATATATATATATATATATATATATATATATATATATATATATATATATATATATATATATATATATAATAATAATAAGAAAAGCCTGACTCATCTTCCCCTTTCTGGTGCTCGAAATTTTCGCCCGAGCATAGATCCGGAAATCTCTCGACGAGAGCTTCGCGTGCACGGTAAGATTTCTCCGTTTCGTGGATTTTTGGCGCTAGGGCTTTTGACTTAACCCTCGTTTTGCTCCAAAAAGTTTCAGGAATCAGAGACAGGGTGTTCTTGCGGACGGTCCTCGAAGCGGAGCGCGCGAGTGGACATTTTTTGGACGTTTTGAGGCAAGTGATGTTTCGTTCGTTTTCCTCTTTTCCCGTTCTCAACTCCGATTGTTAGCTTACTAGTAGGAACTGCTAGGATATTTTATCTATACAGGTTAGTTTTTTTTGTGTCGTGTATGTCCAAATCCATCGAGTCATTTAATAAAATTTGTCGGGTGTCGTGTCTTGCGCTACACCTGTCCAATTCGTCAAGTGACCTTTAAAATTCATCAAGTATGCCCAATTTCGTCGACTTTGTCAAATTTCGTCGAGTGAATTGTCTATACCAGACCGAGGGACACAGTCAACAAATCTAATAATGTAACAATGTTTTAAAACATAATTCATAAGTATTTTTATAAAACTAAATGAAAGGACAGGGTTGCCTGAATGTCTGTAGTTGTCCATTGCAAGGCGTGGCATCACGATCACGTATTTTCTCTCACTCTGATAGTATTTTAATACCGATAAAATGCGGGTTGTGATACCCGCCCGTGGTTTTTCACTCATTGATTTGGAGAGGGTTTTCCATGTAAATCTTTGTGTTCTCTAGTTGTGCAATTTTTCTTGTTTTGCATGCATTTATTTTTCTTCTATATGCTCGGTTACGCAAGTGCAGTGAGATAATTTGTTTCCCAGCAGCTATTGCATAACAAATCTTAATTTTGTACTAGTCATTATCGCCGACCTGAGATTAAGAATGTGATTGGAGGGGAACTTAAACCCTCACCACATTTTGTGGAGGAGTTAAATTTGACCTCCTCCTTTGGGATGCACATATGAAGCCTATGTTGTAGTGTCAAGAATTAGGTGCGTATTATGTTAACGTGCGATGAATATTTACAGGCTATGGTAAAGCCGCTCCCACATCGTGTAGGCAATCACAACGACTTGAGCAATGACTAAAAGCTAAACCGAACCCAAACTATGCAGTTCCCTATAAGGTAAAATCCTTATGAATGCTGATGGATCATGAGATAGGCAGTGTTACGTGAAATTCTCTTGACTGCAAAAATGCTTGACGAAAGCTCGACACGAGTTTGTGGTCAGCTCATAAATGACCCTCGTTTATCTCTTACTCGTGTTTGGTGCATGTGCCGCAGAGCGTAGCGGAGTATATCGGGCTTTAAGCACAAAGCTAAAATTGCAAAAGGAAGCTTCTTCTTTTATTGTTTTCTTTTACTAGCCCAGCATGTGTGTCAATGTTTGATCATGTATCTGTATGTTATTTATGATACTCTTGATGTAATAGAAAGTGTTGGATCCCTAGTTGATTTGGGCTAGGTTCACTGACTTAGGATGTGACCCATCATGTATAGTCTGGGTCAAGTTTTTGTCTTAGAGTCTAGGACAGTCCTCTTTCTCAACTTCAGATGGACCAGCCTTCTTCAAGACCATCAGGAACTCCAGATCTATCAGTTTTTCAGACTAAGTGAAATGAGTTCGACGTTCGTCGAACTCAGCTCGACGTTCGTCGAACTCAGCTCGACGAAGGGAGTTCTGCGCTCGACGATCGTGAGACAATTCGCAGTACAGAGCTCGACGAACTATATTCTGAGCTCGACGAACTTGGACCTCAAGTTCACAGCTTCTCAGGTCGACGAATGCTAATCTCTACTCGACGATCTTTGTACTCAGAGAATCTATGTCGACACTTAGGGTTTGTGTCGACACTAGACGATTTGTGTCGACACCAGGATTTCAGTCGACACCATCTTATGTCGACACCAGGATTTCAGTCGACACCAGCTTATGTCGACACCAGGATTTCAGTTGACACCAGCTTATGTCGACACCAGGATTTCAGTCGACACCAGCTTATGTCGACACCAGGATTTCAGTCGACACCAGCTTATGTCGACACCAGAGGATTTGTATCGACACCAAGATCAATCTGTCGACAACAAGTTGTGTCGACACAGCATTTCAGCAGATGCAGAGTATTTCGTCCAAGTCCAGAACTTTTCTCAGTTCAACGAATTTTAGTCTCAGCTCGACGAATTTGGTTATCTGCTCAACGAATAATGTTTGTCTGATATTGAAGATTGTTTGTTCAACGAATGAAGACTGTCAGCTCGACGAACTCAGCTCAGCTCGACGAACTCAGCTTAGCTCGACGAACTCAAAACTCAGCTCGACGAATTATGTTCTTCGGTCGACGATTCCAGACTAGGTCTTCTTCCGTTCCCGTCTCATTCCATGGCGCTGATTCCTGGACATTTAATGGCAGTTCTTCACAGTATACTACCGTTAGAATGCGCAGTTAATCCTGGATTATTACTTGCCATTTTCCCATGGAAACAGTTGGGGAAATAATTAATTGCTGCTTCCTTTCCAGGCCGTCTGCCATTACTGCTCGAGATTCAAAATTCGAATGTTTCTTATGAGACAGAGATATATACAAAAATAGTGAGTAATACAGATATACATCACACAACATACAACAAGAAAACAAAAAAAAGGACAGACAGTGATTCAGACAATACAGAAAAAGGAATTCATTCTTGGCCCAGAGAGAAACTGATCAAGAAGAAGAAGAAGAAGAACACTACATCAATATCAAGAGTCTTCTTCATCTGCTTTTACTCAGGATAACTTCAAAGACAATCCATTCATATCAGTCACAAGAAGTTCCTGGAGACTTTCTCTGGACCTGGAATTCTAGGTCTTTGAAGACCTATCACCCTGAAGCAGTGCTACAACATTCTTCCTGATTCATTCTACATCTCAGGGGGAGCAAAGCTGCTAAACAACAATCCACAAGTCTTCTCATTTGACTTGACAAAGAGAAGATCTCATCACCCTTTCACTCCACCTCTGTACAGGGTTTTAATTTCCTTCAAAATTATTCTGGTTGCAAGTCTCCCACCAAAAGACTTGAGGGTTTGGTTTTTGGGAACCTGATCAAAACCCCATTGGTGCCAGTACACCTGATCAACCCCTTCCTGCAGTGGATTTCTACCAGGGTAGTAGAAGAGTGGACTACCCAGATTTGGGGAACCACTATAAAATTCTTGTGTCGTCTGGTTGCTTTCTTTTCCTTTTGTTTTCTGGCCTTGCTCTGTGAATGTGCTGTGATTAGATAATTGCTGCATCTTGGTTTATTGTATCTGCTTCCCTGCACACACACACACACCTAAAATACAACAGCAGTTGTAAAAGTTTTAAAAATCACCATATACTCTATTCACCCTCCTCTAGAGTATATCAGATCTAGCTGCACTTTCAATTAGTATCAGAGCCAGGTTGGTTAAAAATACCACATCTTCCAGGTTGGTTAAATTACTATACCTGATTGGTTGTACAGGCTAACACCTGAACCCAAAGATCCCTGAGTTAGATCTATTTGTTTTTATTCTGTTTTTGGACTTATCCTTCTCACAGACATGACCCAAAACAAGGATTATACAAGCATCAGACCTCCAGTGTGCAATCTTAATAAGTTTGCCATCTGGAAGGCAAGAATTAGATTATATATGAACTCCATTGATGAGGACATTTTTTCTGTCATTTCAACATGTGTTCCTCTAGCTCCTGCAACTTTTGCCAGCACATCAACTAATCTGAGTGCAGTACCACCTCCAGACAATACTGAAGCCTATAAGAAAGCCAAGAAGGCTGATGCAAAGGCTATGAATATTCTGGCCCAAACAATGTCAGATGACATATTTCAGAAGGTGGCTGAGTGTACCTCAGCCAAGGCCATTTGAGACTCTCTCAATCAAATGGTAGCAGGCTCAGCTGATGAAAGAAAGGATAGGAGATCCAGTCTCATTTCTCTCTATGAGAATTTCAAAAAGGATGAGACAGAATCTGTGGCTGAGATGTACAATAGATTAAGTTCAATCATCAGTGAACTCAAGACTCTTGACAAGGACATCACCTTAACTGAGGTAAATGACAAAATACTGATGTGTTTCCCCAGTTCATGGGACTCTAGAATCTGGCCAATCAAAGAAGCTAGAAGCCTCAATGAGATTTCAACAGAATCTCTCTTAGGCAAGCTGAAGTCATATGAGCAGCATGTCAAATCAAGAGAGGCAGTAGAACAGAAGGCAACTACCCCAGTTAGGAAGGAGCACAGCTTGGCCCTCAAAGCTTCTGAAGACAATGAAACATCTACATCCAATGAGGAGTTAATGAGTCTTTTTGCCAAAATATTCTACAAAATGGCAAGAAAGGACTTTAGAAGAAAATCATCCAGGCAGGATGATAAGCCCAAATATGACAAGACACCAACTAAGGAGGTTTTGTGTTTTGTATGCAGAAAGCCAGGGCACTATATTTCAGAATGCCCAGAGAATCAGAAAAAGGACAAGGGCAGGGACAAGGATTCTAGAAGAAAACAAAGCAGCAGACCCTCCTCCAACAAGTATAAAAGGAAAGACAAAGGATTTGTTGCTGAGTCCTGGAGTGACACAGAAGAGGAAACATCCTCCTCCAGCTCCAGTGAAGAAGAGGAAGAAGCCAGATCCAAGGAGGTGTGCCTAATGATAATAGATGCCTCCAGAAGCAACTGTGGATCAGAAGAGGATTCTGAAGATGAAGGTGCCTCAGACTCAGAGGCTGATCAGGTGATTTCTAGTTTTGATTTCAATTCTGACTTATTTAAAGTAGAATTTAAAACTATGTACATGGATCTAATAAACTCAGAGAAAGAAATAAAAACCTTGAGGACTAGACTAGAAAACTTTGAATCTGTCAGCACAGAAAATAGAAAACTAACTGACCAATTGACACTAGCTAATGAACATATAATCAAGTTAAAATCTGAATTATGTGAGGCAAAACAACTTGAGCAATCTCTCAATGAGAGAAGCCTCAAGCTGATGGATATCACAAGCATAGTAAATGCCAGATTAAATGACAGGCTGGGCTTGGGTGCTTCATCAGGTTTACCACCCATAATAAAGAAGAATATACTTTCTACTCCCATAAAGTTTATCACTGCTAAGGGTAAAGAGAAACTAACTGAAAAACCCAGGTCAGAAAACAAGTCAAATCCCCTAGACAATAGAAACAGAAAACAGAAGAAAGCTGTTAAAAACCAAGTTCAGCAGAATTCGTCGAACCTAGATCGACGAAATCTCGCAAGATCGTCGAACCCCGATCGACGAACGCTGAACGCAAACTTCAGAAATAATTATTCGTCCTACTGCGATCGAAGAACTGTGTATGGTTCGTCGAGCAGAGGTCGACGAACGTGGGACGTAGAAAATGACCATGGTCATTCTCTGAGTGGAGGTCGACGATCTCATTCCTATTCGTCGAACTCTGGTCGACGAACTTACAATAATTCGTCGATCCCAGAACGACCAAATTTAAATCATTTCTCCTATAGAAATTTCAAAACAGCTAACAAGACATTTAATCCAGTAGCTGATTGGATAATCCAACCTAGGAGATATCACCCTCTAGGGTATAAGTCTCAACCTGCCTTATCAGTCATTTCTAGTTTTACTTTTCAGCCAAACCAAGGACCCAAGGTAACCTGGGTCAAGAATAATTGAGCTTTATTTTTTGATGCAGGTACAGGTGAAGAGTTGTCCAAGGCTAAGTCAGACCTGGTACCTGGACAGTGGCTGCTCCAAGCACATGACTGGCAGCAAAGCAAATCTCTCCAGCTATAAGTCCAAGCTAGGACCAAAGGTGATATTTGGAGACTCAAAGAGTGGTCAGTCAGAAGGGTATGGAAGAGTAAGCATTGGAGCAGTGACCTTCAAAAAGGTGACATATGTAAGAGGACTTAAACATAACCTTATATCCATAAGTCAATTATGTGATGAAGGTTATCAGGTACATTTCAACTCTACCTTTTGATCTATTATAAATGATAAAAACCAAACTGTATTAATTGGACTTAGACAAGGAAACATATATTTAGTAGATTTCATTTCTGCCACAACTGATATTTGTTTACTCAATATCACTAGTAACCAAAATGAGTTATGACATAAAAGGCTAGGACATGTAAACCTTAAGAACATATCTAGGTTATCTAAAGACAACCTTGTTAGAGGTTTACCTTCTGGTCCCTACAAGAAGGAAAGCCTATACAGGGCTTGTCAACTAGGCAAGCAAACTAAAACTAGTTTCAAATTCATTAATAAAAGTGATTCACCTAGGATATTGTATCTGCTTCATGTGGATCTTTTTGGACCCATTGCAGTACAAAGCCTAAGAGGGAAGTCTTATACCTTAGTCATTGTTGATGACTTCTACAGATTCAGTTGGGTAGCCTTCCTGAGAGCTAAGTCAGATACATTCAAAGTTCTTACAGATTTTCTCAGGACCATACAGATTGAGTTCTCTACTCATGTTACATTGATCAGAAGTGATCATGACACAGAGTTTGAGTCTCTTCTTATGCATGAGTTCTGTAAGAACGAAGGTATCAGACAGTGCTTCTCAGCTCCTAGAACTCCCCAACAAAATGGGGTTGCTGAAAGGAAAAATAGGACACTCATTGAAGCTGCAGGTACATTGTTAGCAGATGCTTACATGCCTCTATCCTTTTGGGCAGAAGCTGTAAACACAACTAACTATGTCCTGAACAGATGTCTTATATATAAACTAAAACATAAGACCCCATATGAATTACTTAAAGAAAAGAAGCCTAAAATCACTTACTTTAAAGTTTTTGGTTGCATATGTTACATCCACACTAATAACAAAAGATATATTAGAAAATTTGAGGCTAAGGCTGAAGAAGGGATTTTTCTAGGATATTCCCAAGTAAGCAAGGCCTATAGGGTTTTCAACAAGTCATCCCTTAAAATTGAAGAATCTGTCCATGTGTCTTTTGATGAAGCTAACATGTCTTATAAGGATAAAGATATTTCTACTAATAGTCTTTTGCAGGTTTCACCAATGTGTGAGTCAATGGATGGACTAAACCTTACCCAAGGGGTTCCAACTCATCCCACTCCACAGGCTACTGAAGATAGTGAAGAAGAAGTCCAAGAGGAAGTAACTGAACTTCCATCAACAGCCAGTACCATTCCTCAAGAGGAATTATTTATAGAAGCTATTACTCAACCAACTCCACAAACTGATCTTGTCACACTTAGAGATCACCCCAGATCTCAAGTGATTGGAGACATTTCAGTTGGTGTACAGACAAGACATCAGCTCAATCAAGACTTGATGTATGTCTGTTTTCTCTCTCAAATTGAACCTCTCACCATCCATGAAGCTGAGCAAGATCCCCACTGGATTCTTGCAATGCAAGAGGAACTAAATCAATTTGAGAGATGTAGAGTTTGGGATTTGGTTCCAAGACCCCATAACTACCCAGTTATTGTAACCAAATGGGTCTATAGGAACAAATTGGATGCACAAGGGAACATAGTAGGGAACAAGGCTAGACTGGTTGCCCAAGGCTATAGACAAGAGGAAGGAATAGACTATGACCAAACCTTTGCCCCTGTTGCAAGGTTGGATGCTATTAGAATATTCCTAACCTATACAGCATACAAAAAGTTTAAAGTATTCCAGATGGATGTTAAGAGTGCCTTTCTGAATGGTGTACTTCAAGAAGAGGTTTATGTAGAACAACCTCCAGGTTTTATCTCTCTAACTCAACCCTCTTATGTTTACAAATTGCATAAAGCTCTCTATGGTTTAACGCAAGCTCCAAGAGCTTGGTATGAGACCCTAGCTAGCTTTCTTTTAGAGCATAAATTTACAAGAGGAACCATAGATAAAACCCTTTTCACTAGACATCATAAGGACCAAATCTTATTGGTACAAATATATGTGGATGACATTATTTTTGGATCTACTGATCCCAAATTGTGCAAGAGGCTTGCTGACCCCATGCATTCCAAATTTGAGATGAGTAGCATGGGTGAGATTTCCTACTTCCTTGGTCTCCAAGTGAAGCAGCTCCCTGATGGTATCTTCCTCTCCCAATCTAAGTATGCTAAAGAGCTTATTAAAAAGTTTGGGATGGGTGATGCCTCAGGAATGAAAACACCTATGGCTACCAATGGTGTTGTGGATTCTGATGCAGCAGGGAAACCTGTAGATCAGAAACATTATAGGGCAATTGTTGGATCTCTATTATACTTAACAACTAGCAGGCCTGACATAATGTTTGCCACATGCCTTTGTGCTAGATTCTAAGTGAATCCTAAAGAATCTCATCTTATTTTTCTAAAAAGGATTTTGAGATATATAAAGAGTTGTCCTAGTTTAGGACTCTGGTATCCTGCAGAGTCAGAATTTGAGTTAACTGGATACTCAGATGCTGACTATGCTGGATGTAGAGTGGACAGGAAAAATACCTCTAGAACTTGCCAGTTCCTAGGTATGAGACTTGTCTCTTGGTTTTGCAAAAAGTAGACATCTGTGTCTACATCAACTGCTGAGGCAGAGTATATGGCTGCTGGCAGCTGCTGTTCACAGTTGCTATGGATATAAAACCAACTCCTAGATTATGGTATCAACTTAAATAATTCAACCTTATTTTGTGATAATACAAGTGCTATTGCTATAGCTCAGAATCCAGTTCATCATTCCAGGACTAAACATATTGAAATAAGACATCATTTCATTAGAGATAATGTGGACAAAAAGAAAATTAACTTGATCCACATTCCTATTGATCTACAGAGAGCAGACATCTTCACCAAGCCTTTGGATGAGAAAACCCATCTGTTCTTTATAAATCAATTGGGAATGATTGATGGAGAAGAGTTAAATTAATTTCTGTCTGCATTCGGCGAATTTTCCAGAGTTCGTCGAACGGAGTTCGACGAATTAGGGAAGGTTTGAGAGATTCTCGTCGAACGGAGATCGACGAATTCTTTGTGTGTGGAAACAATTTTCGTCGACCGGAGATCAACGAACCTTGCTTCAGAAACCATTTCGTCGAACGGAGTTCGACAAACTGTTTTCAATTCTTCTAAATGAGTTCGACGAACTACTCACCTCTAACTTATTTCGTCGATCTCAGTTCGAATATCTGTCTCTTTTCGTGGAACGGAGCTTGTCGATTCATATTCTGAAAATCTTATATCTAGGTTTTCTTCGACCTCCGTCCTGCGCTTTCAGTTCCTTTGCTCTTGATCGTTGTTTTCTCTGTGACTTTCTTTGCAGGTCATCAATGGCGATTCCTCCAGGAGCACTTGCGGCGATGAAGTTTGATGCAGCATTCTCCATGGAATTGATTCCTTCCAACATTCAGATCCAATTTTTCTTTATATCCTAGAATTACTTGAAGAATTGCATCTCAAGGATTTCATGACACGCAGCATCAAGCTACACTCAACCGAGATAAGAGAATGGGTGTACACTGCCACAGTTTCTGAAGACGGAAATCTGACAGGACATATTGGAAACACTGCCGTTTCCCTGTCTCCAGCAGTACTCTCTGAAATTTTTGGACTGCTTAATGGTGAGGACAACTTGGAAATGGACGCTGAGGAATATGCTGATATGTTGAAAGTAATGGGTTTCTCCGGAAGCAACCCTAATAAGCTTCTGAAGAAGCAACTATCAGCCGCCTATCAATTCTTGGCTGACATTATAGGAAAAATTCTGATGGGCAAGCACTCGGCACATGACTATATCACACGCCATCAGTTCCTGATTATGTGCACAGTGCTCAACAAACGTCAGGTCGACTGGGGCATGGTCTTCTTTGACCTAATCAAGAAGAAAAAAAGCAAGAAGGAAGTCTGCTACGGCAGAATCCTGGGGATTTTCCTCCAGGAAAAGGCCAGTGAATGTTTGATCTCCCCGACCACATTCATCAATGCCAGCAAGCGCCTCACCCGCGCCTTATTTGGCATATGGGAGAGGACCATCACCAAACCCTCCAAGGGTTCCTCCTCCTCCATCAATGCTTCTGAGAGCACCAGGACCGTTAAGGTCACTCCCCACCCTGACACTGAAGAGGCCATTCCACCTACCAAATCTCTTCCCACTCCTCCTGCACCTCAATTGACTCCACCTCCACCTCCACCTCAATCTCCACCGCTTGATCTTTCACATATCCCTACACCTCCAGTTTCCCCCACTGAAACTCATATTCCCTCACCTCCTCAATCCCCCCTTCTCCCACACCTATCCACTATTCCATCCTACACAATACCCACTGAATCACACACTGTTCTCCATCCATTATCCCCTCCACACATTCCTCCTTCCTCCTTTGCTTCTCTCCCCTCCACTATTCTTTCTCCACTTCTGGACTCCTCCACCATTCCCTCCATCATCTCTCTTCTGACTCCTCTCATTCAAGCACTAATCACAGAGGCCATTACACCTCTGGTAAATTCCATTAATTCTTTATCTGCACAAATCACAGCCCTTTCTGCTGCCCCATCTTCATTCAGGGGCCTGGCTCCAGGTTCTCCTGAACCCAGGCAGGGGGAGATGCTCCATGATGAAGCTGGTGCAGCAGCTGCAGAAGTTGATACAGTTGATACAGATATCGATACTGCAGATACAATTTTTGATAATACAGATGCAGTTGATTCAGTGCCTGATAATGCAGTTGCAGTTACAGATACAGCAATTGATTTTATTCAATTCATGAACACTGACAGTAGCTTTGATGAGTCAGTAGATTCAATAACAACTGCTGGTGATTTCCTTATAAATCCCACAGTTAATTTATCTGAGATACTTCATATCTTTGATCCTGTATATATGAAGCTTCCTTCAGTAGAGGTTGCTAAGCCATATTTGGCTATTGTCCAGTATCCCTCTCCAGCTAGTCCAGTAGTTGCCAAGCAACTTTGTGACACCTTTGCTGCTCCTATTGCTGTTCCAATTCCTGTGTCTATTCCAGAAATCTGCCCTGTCCCAGATTTTGTCATGGATGATTCTCCCATGCCTGATCTGGATGAGCTCATTCTGGCAGACATTGAAGAAGAGAACAAGGCAGCAGCTGCAAGCTCTGTCTCTACTGCTGTTGAACCCTCACCCTCTGAACCTTCTATCCTCCCTCAAGAAAAACCTCTTATTATTCCTGATGCCACTCTGAGGAAGTTGAATGCTCTGTATGACAACCCTCAGAGTTTAGATTCTGATGATGATGATGATGAATCAGATGAGGAGGCTGCTAAAAAGAAAAAGAAGTTGCTCTCTAAGAAAAGGAAGGCTCCTCCTCCTCCTCCTGCTCCCAAGCCTAATCCCACTGCAGACACTCCATACTATATTCTGCACAATGTTGCTCCTTACAAAGGGATGCCTGCATGAATGTGTCTATCAAAGAACCAGCAAAAAGAGAGGAAGAGGAGTAGGAGACACTCTCCTCCCCCAGTTCATAGATACATAAAGGATCCTCCTCCTCCTCCTCCAGCAGTAGGTGCTTCTGGCTCTGGCTCTCAGAGATCTGCTCCTATTCAAACTTATCAGAGACAATCAGGGAGATCCTCTAGTGGTAGTCAGCCAAGGCCACCATCTTCAGGCAGTCAACACCCTCAACAACAGCAGCAGCAGCACCAGGGATCCAAGGAACATGAAGCTGAAAGGCCCTATTCTCCTCCTGAAGATCCAGAAATAGCCAACACAGCCAGAATGGCAAGGTTCCAAGAGATCATTGACTTATCTCTAATCAACAAAGCTAAAGCTGAAGGCAAGGACACAACAGTCTTAACTACTATGTCTCAGTACAGGAGAGATGAGCTAAAGAGATTTGGAAAAGCAAACAAGCTACTCAATGTTGATGAGTACATGCATCTTCACCCAGAAGCAGTTGTCCCCAGAGCCACTTCACTGAACATCATAGGGACACCTGACATGACTATGACCAAGGCTCAAACTTCAGATCCCAATAGGGAAATCATTTTCAAGAAGCCAGGAGATAAAGCACCAGAAGACAAGCCAAAACAGAAGAAGACAGAGAAGTAATTTTGTGTTTATTTCATTTCTGCTTCTATTTCAGACTATATCTTGAATTAAAACAAAGCCTGTATGTATATATATATCTGATGCATGTGTTGTAAATTCTCTGCTAGATATATTTCTTAATTTTGCTTTGTTTTTTTGTTTATTCTTTGCTTGGAGTCTCTGTTAGTGACTTCACCCAAATAGGGGGAGATTGTTGGATCCCTAGTTGATTTGGGCTAGGTTCACTGACTTAGGATGTGACCCATCATGTATAGTCTGGGTCAAGTTTTTGTCTTAGAGTCTAGGACAGTCCTCTTTCTCAACTTCAGATGGACCAGCCTTCTTCAAGACCATCAGGAACTCCAGATCTATCAGTTTTTCAGACTAAGTGAAATGAGTTCGACGTTCGTCGAACTCAGCTCGACGAAGGGAGTTCTGCGCTCGACGATCGTGAGATAATTCGCAGTACTGAGCTCGACGAACTATATTCTGAGCTCGACGAACTTGGACCTCAAGTTCACAGCTTCTCAGGTCGATGAATGCTAATCTCTACTCGACGATCTTTGTACTCAGAGAATCTGTGTCGACACTTAGGGTTTGTGTCGACACCAGACGATTTGTGTCGACACGAGGATTTCAGTCGACACCAGCTTATGTCGACACCAGGATTTCAGTCGACACCAGCTTATGTGGACACCAGGATTTCAGTCGACACCAGCTTATGTCGACACCAGGATTTCAGTCGACACCAGCTTATGTCGACACCAGGATTTCAGTCGACACCAGCTTATGTCGACACCAGGATTTCAGTCGACACCAGCTTATGTCGACACCAGAGGATTTGTATCGACACCAAGATCAATCTGTCGACAACAAGTTGTGTCGACACAGTATTTCAGCAAATGCAGAGTATTTTGTCCAAGTCCAGAACTTTTCTCAGTTCAACGAATTTTAGTCTCAGCTCGACGAATTTGGTTCTCTGCTCAACGAATAATGTTTGTCTGATATTGAAGATTGTTTGTTCAACGAATGAAGACTGTCAGCTCGACGAACTCAGCTCAGCTCGACGAACTCAGCTTAGCTCGACGAACTCAAAACTCAGCTCGACGAATTATGTTCTTCGGTCGACGATTCCAGACTAGGTCTTCTTCCATTCCCGTCTCATTCCATGACGCTAATTCATGGACATTTAATGATAGTTCTTCACAGTATACTACCGTTAGAATGCGCAGTTAATCCTGGATTATTACTTGCCATTTTCCCATGGAAACAGTTGGAGAAATAATTAATTGCTGCTTCCTTTCCAGGCCGTCTGCCATTACTGCTCGAGATTCAAAATTCGAATGTTTCTTATGAGACAGAGATATATACAGAAATAGTGAGTAATACAGATATACATCACACAACATACAACAAGAAACAAAAAAAAAGGACAGACAGTGATTCAGACAATACAGAAAAAGGAATTCATTCTTGGCCCAGAGAGAAACTGATCAAGAAGAAGAAGAAGAAGAACACTACATCAATATCAAGAGTCTTCTTCATCTGCTTTTACTCAGGATAACTTCAAAGACAATCCATTCATATCAGTTACAAGAAGTTCCTGGAGACTTTCTCTGGACCTGGAATTATAGGTCTTTGAAGACCTATCACCCTGAAGCAGTGCTCCAGCATTCTTCCTGATTCATTCTACATCTCAAAGGAGCAAAGCTGCTAAACAACAATCCACAAGTCTTCTCATTTGACTTGAGAAAAAGAAGATCTCATCACCCTTTCACTCCACCTGTGTACAGGGTTTTAATTCCCTTCAAAATTATTCTGGTTGCAAGTCTCCCACCAAAAGACTTGAGGGTTTGGTTTTTGGGAACCTGATCAAAACCCCATTGGTGCCAGGACACCTGATCAACCCCTTCCTGCAGTGGATTCCTACCAGGGTGGTAGAAGAGTGGACTACCCAGATTTGGGGAACCACTATAAAATTCTTGTGTTGTCTGGTTGCTTTCTTTTCCTTTTGTTTTCTGGCCTTGCTCTGTGAATGTGCTGTGATTAGATAATTGATGCATCTTGGTTTATTGTATCTGCTTCCCTGCACACACACACCTAAAATACAACATAAGTTGTAAAAGTTTTAAAAATCACCATATACTCTATTCACCCCCCCCCCCTCTAGAGTATATCAGATCTAGCTGCACTTTCATAAAGCCTTAATGCCGACACTTTTAGGTGAAACATATCTTAGTAATTGTTGACATTCCTAGTTGGTTTTATCACCAAACTTCTGTTAGCATTGTTTAGGTTCTCTAAGTAGTTTATTTTTATGCTTTATATAATATCTAGCTTGTGTGTATGGTATGACGCATGGGCCCGATCTAAACAATGTTATATTATTTATACAAACAAGACGTTACAACGAGACTCCAATAGGGCGTATTATTATGTCCCTGTCGTGTTGAATAGCTTTTTTTTGTATTTTTGACTCCACTCAGATGATTGGTAGAGTACTGGCACTCTGCCAAGTCGTGGAATTACGACCTCGGTGTGAGCTTTTTTGTTTGTGGCATGAAGTGTCCCCTCTCATCCTTTGAGAGGATTGGGAATCCGTTAGGAAAAAGGGTGCTCCACTGTAGGATCTGCACTAGAGTACATCGTGCAAGTTGGATTCAGACATGTTGTGTAAAATGAACCTATTGAAATAGGTGTGGTAGGTTAAATTGATTTGTGTGCATTAGAATGACCACAAGTGCACAATGGTTGTTTCCCTTGATTATTCTTCTTATGGTTTCTGGGATTAGGGGTTCTTATTCCTTGGTCAATCCGTAGCGGGACTTTTAAGGACGACAGTTTTGGGGCTATTCTATGATTGGTGTTATTATGATGAAATCATACATGTCACCTCTTTGAATGAATAGTGTACATGTGCTTTACATCATAATTAGTGTGTTTTGAACACTATAAATGATTTAGGGTGCAGGTTTACAGACTTTCACGACCCTCATTTTGATGAAATGATATTTTGATAGAATTTATGCGGTTTGCATTAGAGATTGTGGGGATCCCCCTGGTGAGCTCAGTCATCATGCATTGCATATAGGCCCACTTTATTTAATTGATCAACTTAGACATCTATGTGTATTGAGCCTTTTACTCTATGTAGAGTAGTTTTCTTTTACTTGCACTTGGCTTTCAGTTTTATTATATTTATATGCATGCACTGCAACAAATTGCACTTATAGTAAAGAACTAAAACGTTACAATAAGTACCAAAAATCGGTACACAAGCTATTTGGTAACGAAAAAACTTTAACGGTCGTCCTCTAAAGCTCGACGCTAATACTTCTTGTAATGAATGTATGTGTGTCGTTATAAATAAATTAATTGTAACAAACAATGTTTCCTCACCCCAAAAAGATTCTTTCTCACAATCAATTAGTTACAATAAATATTATTTCGTTACGAATGTTTTTTTCCCTCACAAAAAATTAGTTATGATAAATACTATTTCCTCGCAATAAATTCGTTACAATTGTTTTCTATTCTCCTCACTACAGCCAATTCATTTATATATCAAAATATTCCGACAAAAACTTCCAACAAAATAAGACATCAACTTTCACAAGTTCGCATCCAGATTCATTTAAATATTTATTTATTCACAAATAGAAGTATTACATGTAGTCAAATTTCATAACAAAAATAATGAATCTTCCGACAAAATATTACATAACAACATTAAGATCTGCAAGTTTTAAATAAGACATCAACTTTGACACATTCCGACTAATAAATTTCCCATCATTTTTTGACTAATGAATCTTCCATCATTTTTTGACTGATGAATCATCTGTCACTTCCGACCAAGGCTCCTGCACCCTACAAATAAAAGAAAACAATTGTTAAGTTTTTAAAAAAATGAGAGAAAAAACATTCATACACACTCACATATATCCATACATACACAATCTATACACACACACACACACACACACACACTATATAATGTTAAAAGTGGAGTCAACTCCCATGATGGCTAAAGAGTAGATGAAAATAACTTTGCTTTTGGTACCTAGAACAACTTCAATTATATGTCTGTTTTTCGCTGCCTCCTCCCAAAATTGACGAAACCTCGCTGTCTGTGATAATGAAGAATGTGTGAAACATTTAATATGTGCATTCTAAAGTATGGATAAAAATGGATCCTAACCTCCAGATAGTGTGAGAGGACAATCAATGTCTTGAACTGCTCTTACATTTGCTGATTATTAAGCATAATAAACAAATTAATATGCAGGTTAAATTGGGTTAAATGAAAATCATGGTATAAGTATAGATGATTCAATGAAAAATTTGAGCCTCCCTAGATGTTAGCCTGTTTCTTGCAATGATTTTAAAGAACATAATGAGGTAAAAATGATTTTAAAGAACATAATGAACAACTGCTGGAGATTTTCACTGAAAATCAGTGAACTGCTGGAGCAGTTCACTGAAAATCAGTGAACTGCTGGAGCAATTCACTGAAAATCAGTGGAGAAATTCTCATTACCTCCATAAACACATTCACAATTTCATTACCTCCTTTACCTCCATAAACATTTATACACACTCACATATATCCATGCATATACAATCTATACACACACACACACTATAAAACACACATACATTAAACACGAACACACCATTTATATATACAAACAACATACACACACCATCCATTTATATACAAATTGAAAAATGTTTAAGTTGTCTACCTAAATCACCTAGAGGGTGGAGAATAGGTGAGTTCTGTGTGCTTTTGCGGAATAAAAATTGAACGAGCGATGCACAGAAAAATAATCAAGCATACACAGACGACACCAAGAATTATAGTGGTTCCACAACCTTGGGTACATTCACTTTCCACCTCACCGATCTAGCAATGCACTAGTCTCGACTACTCCACTATTCTCGGATTGAAAACAATCCTACCACTCGGAACAAAGTTCCTACAACTCGATCCCTAAAACAGGATCTATACTCGAAAGAGAAACTTCCGACAAAATCTCGGAGAACAAAGCTCCTACAACTCGGAGAAGAATCTCCTACAAGAACAAAATGATTTACAAAGAAATATACAAACAGTATTATTCCAGATCTGAATCTTCAGCCCTTCTTCTTCCTTAAAACTTGGATGCTCTGTCAAAAATAGGTTGAAGAAGAAACGGCTAAATCTCTGGTTCTGAAAATTCTGAATCAACACGATCAAGAAATAGATCTATAGAAGTTGAACACCTTGATCTGTTAATGCCTTCTTGTCCTGAATCATTTGGATCGGAGAAGAGCGATCAGTGAGAATGACAATGAACAACGACGTCGGCCTTCCCGATTTAGAATGAAAAGTACGATTCAAAAAAATTAGGTTTTTATTCCTTTTTTTCCTTAGGTTTTGGTCGATTATGATAAGACCTTTTATAGGACTTGCCCAACAGTCATAATCATATTAAATGCATGACACGTGAACCAATCACGTGCTAATCACATTTGGAAATACGTCTGTCGAGACTTAGAAAAATTTCAGAAAACAGTTCAGCATTTCTTGAGAGGAAGAGTTGTACTCGAGAAGAAGTTTTCTGATTCTCGAGAATAATGATGAGGATCTCGAGAAAAATACTTGGGAAAAAATTTTTAGGTGGAACCAGCTGTCTTGAGAATGAAAGTAAGTACTTGAGAAGAATGAATTTTTGTTCTCGAGAAGAAGTATCCAGGTACTCGAGAAAAATGAAGCATCTCAAGAAAAAAGTTTTGACTCTCGAGAAGAGTATTCAAGGTCTCGAGAAAAGGTTCATGGTTCTCGAGAACTATACATGGCCTTCTCGAGAATAATATTTTTCTTCTCGAGAAAAAGACTTGGTAAAAATATAAAGGTGGGATTTAAGCATCTCGAGAAAGAAAATAAGTACTCGAGAAAAATGAACTTCTATTCTCGAGAAGATTATTCTGTTACTCGAGAAGAGAATCTGTTACTCGAGAGATGACTTCTGGTTCTCGAAAATTAATACTGACCTTCTCGAAAAATAACATGTGGCTTCTCGAGAAAAAGACTTAGAAAAATATTTTGACTAGAAATGAGGTAACTCGAGAAGGAAAGTCATGGAGTACTCGAGAACACATGACTTTCTCGAGAACAACACTAAGCTTTCTCGAGAACTGCTTCTGTAACTCGAATACATGATAGATCTTACTCGAGTATAAACTAAAGTTCTTCCCGAGTACCAAAGTTCCTACTCGAGAAAAAGACTTAGAAATTTTCCGGTAAAACTGTAGACTTATTTTCTTCAAGAAATACAGCAACCATCCTTTCTCCAATGGCTTTAGTGCTTGGAAAAGAAGTGTGTCCCAATAGAGAGGTTACACATGAGTCAACACCATGGATCACACAATGAGGGATTACATTGTATGTTCATGTGTTTGGTGACACATTGTAGACTGATATTGGTCTATACTTGGCAAATATATCCTGCAAACACTAAATTAGAAAGGATATCAAATACAAACTTAATTCATCTTAGTTCAAAGGTGACTTCATACAAATCTGGGTTATTATGGATGCAATACCCAACAATCTCCCCCTATTTGTAGAAGTCAGAACCCTCTACACTAAGGTGAATTACATCAAGATAAACAAATAAAGAAACTAATAACTGGAAGAAATGTTGTAATATAGAAATATCAGATTATCAAAACTTAAAGGTTTATATTAATAAAAATTGTCAAAGAGAAATTCAATTCCACAAGATTTCAAAAATGAATTTTTCTGAACATCTACAATATCTACTGGTTCTGCTGTTGATGTTGCCTATCTTGTTTCTCTTGTTGCCTTTCCTGATAACTGTAAGGTTTTGAAAAATATTTTGGAGGTCTGGGTGGAGCCTTGAGATTATTCCTTCCAAACTCCCTGTCGTACAACCTCCTTTTGACAAGAGATTTTTCATATAAGTCCCATTCATAGGGGCTGTAATGAATGTTCCCGTCTTCATTAAAATCAACCACAAGTTTCAGAGTTTCAAGAATCAGGGCTTTGGAGGTTGGACTCCATACTTCAGAGAATTCTTGAGATCTTCTCCTTTCAGCTTCAGGATGAGGAGTTGATCTGCTGGCTGATGCACCTTCACCAAATTTGCTTCTTTTAGCTTTCTGAATCTCTAGAGGTGCTTGAAGTGGCACATTTACTTAATCAGATTCCCAAACTTCCTCATAAATTTCAGGAGGTGGTCCTTCAAAATATTCAGGAGGTGGAGAGAATGTTGGCCTATTCACATCCAAGTGTGCAGGAGGGGGTGCAGAAGGATCCATAGATAAGTCAGGGAAAAGTTGATTATGCATCCAAATAGCAGTATTATAAGTGTACAACTTTGTACTATTGACTTCTTTCAGCACTGATGTCTAGATCTCTTTCAATTGGTCATCCCACTGAATTTTCATTATCTGAACTTATTTTTCAAGCTGTTCTTTAACTTTATCCTCCTCCTTTCTGACTTCTAGAGATAGGGTACTAATTACTTCTTCTTTGAATTGCCCAACTTCTTCACAAGTCTTGAAGTTGCATTCTTGGGCTTTCTTTTCTAATTGAATTTGATTGTTTGCATGGGTAACTAATTGTTCCATCACTATACCTATGTTAGTGATGGTATGATCAATTGATTTTCCTCCAATTTGTAACAGCCTTTTAAATTCATCAGTGTTATTCTGGATTTCAGCAAATCCATGATTCATTTCTTTTTCCAAGGCAGTGACTTTATTAGTTACAATTTTAAGAGAAGTATCAAAATAATCTCTCTGTGCAGCTAGCATAGCTTCAATCTTACTTAAGATAGTACCTTCATAAAATACTTCAGTTTGAGTAGATGGTGGAGGAGGTAGATTTGGAACAGTCCATGGGACAATTTCTTCAAGGAGGACTGTGGAGGTAGTCACTACTAGAAAAATGAGTATTAGCTACACTTTTTTTTGCCAGGGTCAAAATTCGTGGCTAATAGGTAGGTATTATCCACGGTTCATATTTCGTGGCTAATAATTAAGTATTAGCCACGGATAACAACTTCGTGGCAAAAAACTGCATCATTAGCCACGGGCTTGACAAAATCATGGCTAAACAAATACTATATTAATTTTTTAATTATATGTCAAATTGTATAACATCGGCCTGTTCCCGCACTCACGACTAAACCCTTGGCTATCCCGCACTCACGACTCGCCGCATTTCTGCAAGCTCTCCAGCGATTCTGTAGGAGAGTTGGCGAGTTGTGATTTCGGGATTTTCTCCTCCTCTACCGACAAACTTCCAGGTTCTCCACTCCGGCGATGGTATCCAGTTCTCCCCCTACAGCGTATGTAAGGTGTGTAGCGATGGGAAAGGAGAATCAACTCTTACCATTGATCAGAGATCCTTCTCGCCAGCCCTAAATTGTTGCCCTGCATTTTGACAAGCCACCGACTTCCTACCTTCACCATCCGTATTTTACTGGTTATCTTCCTTGATCGAGCACCAGGTGCGGCGATATCCTTCAGATCCAAAGAATTCGCAACTACCTCCTATTGGATTTTCATTATCAGCCAGCATACAAGGTAATATCAGACTCATTTTTCCCCATTGCTGAAAGAACTGAGCATTTCTATAAGGACGGTATGCTTTGGAATTCTAAAAATCAAAATTCATGATCTTTTGTTTAGGATTTATGATGATAAGTTGTGGTCTCATCATTTTAGGTTCCTTAAGTTAGTCATTGCTCCATATTCCAGTTTCTGGTGTTAGATTTGATGGTGGTTGGCATTGATCTACATATGGAAATGAGGGTAGATGGATGCCGACTGCTGTAAATTATGGTTTTGAATTTCATTCATCAACCTAGGCCTTTAATTACCCATTAGATGAAATTAAACTAAGGGAGATTCTCTCCCAGCAATATGAATAATTCAAAGTAACTAAAATGCTAAACCTATGTAAAAATATACATTTTAATAACTCTCGGTAAACTATATTACCAGCTTCCATAATCTACTTGATTTTATGGTGTAGATTTCTCACCTTCTGATCTTGATCATGTATGTCGTATTGATAGCTTTATTTTGCATTCAAATTCTGATATCTTTGTCTTCAATCTCAAAATCTTTGATCTTCTATTTAATTTGCTGGTTGTCTTTGTTTATAGGTCGGACTAAAGATGGCCAGAATCTATTAGATATGCAGGCCAGAATCTATTAAATATTCCTATGATTTGATCTTTGGATCATTGTTCCCCTTTTAGAATGATTTCACTCTTGTGAAATCAAAGCTCTAAATGGTTTCTTTTAGGCTTGGATTGTCCTGGTCTTCCCATGTATCCTCCTGGTAATCCTGATCTTGATCTATTTCTTTTAAAATCTGATGTTGCAGTCTGCAAATATTTATCTGCATTTCATTTAAGAGCCACACCGGGGGGATATTTTACATTGTTTTCAAACTCACATTAGTACTAAAAGCATGCTTAGCAAGTGAAACTGCATTGTGTAGCTGCCACAAATCTTTAAATAGAAATGAGGTGGCAATTGTAGATGGCATGTTATTTCTACAAAATCCAATTTTATATTTTAACATGTAATTTTTTTCTGAATTACTTTATATGGTATGTTATTTTAACATGTAATTTTTGGTGAATATGGTAGAACAACTAGCATCGTTGTGATGAGAGATTTAGATGGTAAATCTAAGTGCTTTGGTTTTGTCAATTTTGGGAATCCAGATGATGCCGCAACCGCAGTCCAGGAACTAAATGGAAAGAAAATGGAGGATAAGGAGTGGTATGTAGGCAGAGCACAGAAGAAAACTGAAAGAGAACAAGAATTAAAAACAAAATTTGAACAAAGTATAACGGGCACTGCAGATAAGTATCAATGGGTTAATTTGTACTTGAAAAATTTGGATGATAGCATTGGAGATGAGAAGCTAAATGAGCTTTTTTCAGTGTTTGGTACAATTACTTCTTGCAATTTTTCAAGGCAATGTTTCAGTTTTGTTTCATTCATATAAATAGTTACCCATTTCTATCTCATTCACATTTCTTTATGGTGTCTACGTGCAAAATTGTTGTGCTTTCACATTAAATTCATTGATTTATTTTTTTGGAATCAGATACTGGTTTATGTTATTGAGAGGAAGTCCTATAGCCAGCATCAAACCTCCGACTAATGTACTCCTTGCAGCCTAGATTTGGTTATCACCGGCAGCAGCTTGTTCCTGGAATGAGACCTGGTGGAGGTCCAATGCCATTTTTTTGTTCCCTTTGTACAACCAGGCCAGCACCCGCATCCTGGCGGTGGTAGGTGCATCGGACCTGGACCTATGCAACAGACACAACAACCATTACCTCTACAACAACCAGAGGTGGGTAGTTATAATCCGTGAGGAGAAATTTCTTAAATAACTTAGTGATTTGATTTCTAGTTAGCTTGTGGTAAATTAGACTATGAGTTCTTGTTGATTTTTTGTAAAATTAATTTTGTAAATAACTGCTTGAAAGACTTGGAATGAAACTATAAAGAAAGACATGATGTACTGGCATTAGTGAGATTATGACAAAAGATAGGGTACAATGGCGACAAAGGATCCGTATAGCCGACCCCACTATAGTGTGATAAAGGCTTGAGTGTTGTTGTTGTTTTATTCAGTTTTGAGTATTTGCATCACTCCTTCAGTAAACATGTAGTTTTATTTGCGATGTACTTCAATTTCTAGCACTTTCATTTATATGCATTGTTAACGGCTAGCCTGATTAGAATTAAGTGTAATAAATTGTGGTTGTTAGCGCAAATTTTTAATTTCTATTATTTAGTTAATGGTGTGTCGGATATTTGCCAGTTGATTAATTTTGCATGGCATTACTGCTATGTCTTTTTTAAGTCATTTACTTGTATTCCATGCTTTCCTGTAATCATATGTAATTAGATCCGTTGTTGAACCCCTATAGATTTATCCAGCATGACTCTGTATCCTCCCTTATTTTCACAGCTTTATGATGTTTGTGTGCTTATAATAACAATTGCTTGAATGTTTCCAACAATAGTTGTAAATGACTGCAAAGCAATTTTTTTGCTTGTTGCTTTCTAAGGTGATTCTCAATGCTTGAATATTTTAATGCAGATTTTTTAAATATATAACCCTTCTTAAATCAGCTTTTAAAAATTAATTTATGTGGAAATCATGTCCAGGAGAAGCTTTTCAGCATGCTAAGAGATGTGTTAAAGAGCAAACCCCATATAGATATTGTGAAGCTTCACAAGTCCGGAGGGGTGGTCCACAGGGATCAAAATGTCCACCACAACTGTAGAAGCTATAGAATTCGTGTAAGCTTCTTCTCTTCCATATCCTTATGAAAAGTATTGCAAGGCTAATACTTGATATTTGCTCTTTGCTACTTCCGTGTCATGGCACTTCTTTTTACCGGTGTTACTTGCCTTCATGTATAATGTTTTTACCTTAAATAGATGTAATTTCAATTCAGTCTTTTTCTTGAATTTTTTTCATCACATCTCATCTAATCACAACAGTTTCCTTATAATCGTCTATTCTTTTGTAGATTACTGCTCAGTCACATTTATATTGAAATGGTACTCGGAGTTCAGTTACTCAGAGTTTAGACTGTCGTTGCTTACTATATCAAACAATTCAAAATGGATCACATCATCCTCCGCAACTGCCCCTACCCAAATATGACCCGGTTTCCCTCTCTTTCTGCATTGTACAACAGCCAGAGTTCTTGTCTATTCTAGTTAGCTATCGTTTGGTTTTTTGCAAATTTCCTGCATTTTGTACGAGCAAACTTACTGTGTATTTGGCTAATTTCTTGAAACTCTTTATGAGTTATCATAAGTCTATTGGACTATGTGCTCTTGTTATATAGTTTAATGCTCTATAATTGCATTATATGATCTACATTGTGCTTGGTCCCAACTTCCAATGATCTACTGTTTATGAAAAAATGTTCACATAACGTCGCAACAGCAATTAAAATCTCCAACAAATCATTAAAGTATTGAATGTGTTTTTTTAAAAAAAACTTAAATTACTATTTGCCACGGCTTGTAACCGTGGCAAATAGTTTTTAAAAAATGATGAGTTCACTTTTAGCCAGGGATTAAAACCGTGGCTAAAAGTCAAGATATTAGCCACGACAGTTTTTCTCATGGCTAATATTATTTACTACGGCCAATCCGTGGCTTAAACTTTTTAGCCACGCCGACTTTAGCCACGGATTTTTTCCGTGGATAAACCGTGGCTAAAGGGTTTTAGCCACGGTTTTGGACTTTTTGCCAGGGCAATTTGCCCTGGCCAAAAACCTGTTTTCTAGTAGTGAGTGGTTTGCTTTCTGCTGACTGTACTTTCTTCATCTTCAGCATCTTTGGCTAGTATGGAGGGAATCTTAAAATTGAGACTGGGAAGAGGTGGTTCAGCATATTCAACAGGTGTTTCATCTTCAGAATCAGGAATAAAAATAACTTCTACATCATGTACATCTTCAAATGGAGATTTTGCTGGTTCTGGTACAGGAGACTTTTTAGGTTCTGGGGACTATTCTGGTGACTTGGCTGGAGAAGAAGGATGTACTTCAGGAACAGTGAAAAGAGGCTCTTTAGAGGAGAGTTCCTCTATCATCCTGTTGATGTCATCATCAGTAGACATAATCTATTCTTGAAAATGGGCATCAGTTAGGATTTCTGTATTTGGTAGATCTTTAGCAATAAAATCTGTATTTTCTGAATGAAGTAAGGTGGAAGCGCAGCAGTACATGAAGTTGAACTTTCTTCTAAAGCATTGGTTGCAGCATCAGGAGAAGAAGTATCATCTTCTTGGACTGTATGAAGGGCAGCAGGTGGTGTGACTTGGTCTGGAATTGCTGTAGCAGTAGGAGCATGAGCTGGAGTCGGCTGAACTTGAACATATGGGGCAAACTCCCCCTCAATAACTGGATCAGTTATTTGATGATAATGAGGAGATTGAGTACTGTCCACATCTTTATTTTTCTTGTCAGATTTCTGAAGCTTAACTTGCCATCTTTGGATAGAGGTGATGGATATTTTCTTCATATGGTGCAGGGCCATGCCCTTTTCTTGGAAAATACTTCTGGGTCCATCTGGTTCAGGTAAAAAGATAAGATCCTACCATAACTAGGACTCTTGATGCTTGTCTTAATTTTATCAAAGATCATCATACCCCACTGATATTTTTTTCTACAAATAACAGCAGCCATCATGTCAAAGAAATTTGGTGTGATGTAGCTTATGGAGCTTATCCTGAATAGAAGTACTTTTCCAAGGATATCTATCAGCAACTTACTTTCTGCATTCATGAACTGTCTGCGAACAGTGTGGGTTGATTGGGGAAGGCCACAGAAATTGTAGGACATTTCATAATCTGTTTCTTCTAGGTCATCTTCTTCATCAATCACTGGTAACTATATAAATTTTGAAACAGAGTTGGAATTCATCTTTACCTTGATATCTCGAACCCTTGATTTCAGTACTTTGCCATTGCGCTTGACTTTGGTATGTTGGAAAAATTCTTCGACATCAGAGGTGAGTACCTTGCAGGGATGTTCAAGAACAAATGATAAACTGGTGGTATCGAGTAAAATGAGAACATTTCTGAAATCATCTGAAATTTCTCCAATCCCTGTTGAAACCAGTTCGTTGCCGATTCCAAGCTTTGAAGACGATGCCATTGATGTGGAGAAAGTGATGTTGGCTGACCGGCGAATGGAAAAGTGGGCTTAATTGCGGCAGTCGGCGGAGACGAAGGAGGTGAAGAGTCTTTTCTCGAGAGAGAGGGATTTGAAATCGGGAATAAAAATTCTTGGACCTAAGTCTATTTATATTTTCCTTTAATTTTGATGATAAATGATATAAATAACGTTAAAAATGCCTGGAATATGGCTGTGAAGTGCCCGAGTGCCAGTATGAAAAATTTGAACTTGATGAAAAATTTTCAATCTGATTTCTCGAGATGGATTGTTGTTCTCGATAAGAAGATAATTAGCACTCGAGTAGAATTATTCTTGTTCTCGAGTAGTGCAATCCATGTTCTCGAGTAGAGCTTTTGTTCTTGAGAATTAATTCCACCGTTCTCGAGTACAGGTGATGTACTCGAGAAATGAAGTCCATACTTTGAAATTTTCTTGATTTTGAAGTATGACCAGATCTTGAACTTGCTTGAGACCTTTTTCTTCATTCCTATTCTTCCTTGTTGAGCATGCCAAGTTCTGTTTTGAAGAACGAGAACTTAACCTCGTTCAGCGGCTTTGTGAATATATCTGCAATCTGCCTGTCAGTTGGGACATATTGGAGATTGATGTCTCCATGCTCCACATGCTCCCGGATGAAGTGGTACCACAACTCTATGTGCTTTGTCCGGCTGTTAGAGACTGGGTTGTTGGCTATTGGAATCGTACTGGAGGAATCTTAAAATAAAGGAATGCCCTTGACCTTCAAGTTGTAATCTTTAAGTGGGTTCTTTATCCATAACAATTGTGCACAATAACTGCCGACATAAATGTATTCTGACTCGGCCGTTGAGATTGCGACACAATTTTGCTTTTTGCTGCTCTATGAAATGAGCCTCCTTCCAAGGAATGGCAAGTCCCGAAAGTGCTCTTTCTATCATCTTTGTTTCCTACAAAATCTGCATCTGAAAAACCAATTAGTTTGTTATCATTACTTCTTGGGTACCATAAGGCAAGATTTGGTGTACCTTTAAGGTATCTCAAAATCTGCTTTGCAGCAGTGTAGTGAGATTCCTTAGAGTTCACTTGAAATCTAGCATACACGTATGTTGAAAACATTATGTCCGGTATACTGGTAGTAAGATAGATCAAGGATCCAATTATGCTTATGTACATGGTTTCATCAAAAGGTTTCCCTTTCTTATCCTTGTTCAGAGACATAGTTGAACCCATTGGAGTCCTCATAGAGGTTGCGTTCTCCATTCTGAATTTCTTAATTAACTCCTTGGTGAATTTTGTCTGAGAGATGAAAATTCCATCTTCAGATTGTTTCACCTGAAATCCTAAGAAATACTTCAACTCTCCCATACTGCTCATTTCGAACTTCCATTGCATAAGTTTGGAAAACTTTTTGCAGAGGTTGTTGTCAGTAGAGCCAAATATGATGTCATCGACATAGATTTGCACTAGCAAAATCTTGTCTTTTTATTTCCCTAAGAAATAATATCTTATCTATCTTTCCTCTTGTGAATTTGTTCTCAAGAAGAAAGTTAGATGGCATCTCGTACCAAGCTCAAGGAGCTTGTTTCAAACCATATAAAGCTTTAAATAAAAGATAAACATGCTCATGATAGTTAGAATCAACGAAACCTGGAGGTTATTCCACATACACCTCTTCCTTTATGTCACTATTAAGGAAAGCCGACTTCATGTCCATCTGATAGACAGTGAAGACCTTAAGTGCTGCATATGCTAAGAACAACCTGAATGCCTCCAGCCTTGTCACTGGTGCATACGTTTGATCAAAGTCGATTCCTTCTTCTTGTCTGTATCCCTTGTCGATGAGTCTGACCTTGTTCTTTATAATTATCCCATCCTCATCCATCTTGTTCCTGTAGACCCACTTTGTTCAGATAACGTTTTTACTTTTGGGTCTTGGAACAAGCTTCCAGACTTGACAACGCTTGAACTGATTCAATTCTTCTTCCATTACCATTATCCAAGATACGACTGAGTTTGCTTACTCAAACTTCTTCTGTTCAACATGTGAGAGAAAACTCAAATTTAAATTTTCATTAGCTGTACCTCTACGAGTTTTGACACCATCCCGGGGATCTCCTATGATTTGATCCATTGGGTGATCCTTTAAGTGTTTGAGCTCTAGAGTCCTTGCATTTGGAGCTTCTTCAAACACATAAGTGACTTCATCAACTTGAATGATGTCTTCATCATGGTCATCAACCTCTCCAATTGGGGTTGGAGTGGTGATCTTGATGAACTTTTGATCTTTTTATTCAGTCGGCTCATCCAAGTTTAATTATTTTATTCTTGAACCTGCATCCTCAATAAACACACTAGAAGAGCTGTCTTGCAGCAGGCTCGTCTCATCAAATACAACATGAATAGATTCTTCTACAACCATACTTTTCTTATTAGAAATCCTATATGTCTTACTATGACTACTATAACCTATGAAAATACCTTCAAAGCTCTTTTCACTAAATTTAGTGGTGTGATACTTACCATTGTTAAGGACGAAACATTTACAACCAAACATTCTAAAATATGAAATAGTCGGTTTTCTGCCCTTTAGTAGTTCGTAAGGTGTCTTATTATGGTTCTTGTTTATGAGTGCTCGATTTTGCACGTGGCATGCAGTGTTGGCGGCTTCAGCCCAGAAATATTCTAGTTGTGAGGCATCACTCAACATGGTCCTACAAGCCTCTATGAGTGTTTTATTCCTTCTCTCAGCTACTCCGTTCTGTTGAGGAGTACGAGGAGAGGAAAACTCATGAAAGATACCTAAGCTTTCACAGAATTCTGTCATGGGCCCAGACTTGAACTCTGTTCCATTATCACTTATGATTTTGACTACAGAACAGTTGTATTCATTCTGGATCTGCCTGACAAAATTAGTAAGGATATCAAAAGTATCTGACCTGTGTTTTAGAAAAAACACTCACGTAAAGCGAGAGAAATCATCAACAATAACCAATATATAATCCATACCTCCCAAACTTCTAACTTACAGTGGACTGAACAAGTCCATATGAAGTAGGTGTAAACACCTATTAGAGTCTTTGCCAATAATGCTTTTAAAGGTAGCCCTTGTTTGCTTGCCTTTTACACATGCGTGACAAGATTTATTTTTAGCGTACTTGACATTTGAGGCATCACGTACTAAATTAAGAGAAAATAATTTATTAATAATTTTGAAATTAATATGTGCTAATCTCTTATGCCATTGGTCACCAAGAGACGCACTATATTTAGACAAAAAACACACTAACATAGAAGAGTCTATGCAAATAAAATTTAAACAAAATATATTTATACTACGAGTGCCTGATAGAATCATTTCCAAATTGTCTACTGATTTTATCAAGCACTTGTCTACATGAAATTCTATTATGTATCATTTATCGCAGAGCTGGCTTATGCTTATAATATTGTGTTTCAATCCTTCAACATAAGCCACATCTCAGAAGGATACACTACCATTAGTAATCATACCGTAGCCTTTAGTAATTCCTCTGTCAGAACCTCCAAAGATGATCTTTGGCCCAATCATGACTGAAGAATAATTCTAGAGTAGGCTTTTAGTCCCGGTCATATGCCGAGAGCATCCACTGTCCAAATACCAGATACGATTTTTGGTGGCTTTTGGACATACCTACATACATAAATCAGTTTGCCTTAGGAACTCAAACTCGTTTGGGTCCTTGGTCTCTAGTTAGCATACTCCCCCTATGTGTGTTAACATTGTGAGTGGTATTTCTCACATTATTAACTTGAGGAGTAACATAATTTCTGGAGTTAAACCAGCAATCTATAGCAAAGTGACCAACTTTGCCGCAACACCAACAGTCAAACCTGTTGTATCTTTGCCTAAATTTCTCCTCTTGACTTTTTGAGAGTGTGGTCTAGCAGGGGTGGCAGACTTGGAGGTAGAAGCTTTATGATGATGACACTCACATGACTTCTTCTCCTTAAGAGGCTTTTCTACAACGGGTTTTACTTTTTGTGCTTTCTTGATGTTGTGAGCATGAATATAGGGTCCATAGCTCGGAAGAGTGATCTCCTCATAAGGTGCCTTAAAGACACTTTCGCCAAAGTTCCGAGGACGGGTCCATTCTTGGTACCGAGACTTGGGCTCTACATAAGTAGGCCTAACAAAGTGATCGTAGGAGGAATCAAGATCAAACTCGTTAGTTGAAAAGATAACCTTTTTGAATGAAGTCTGATCTTGAGGAGCTTTCCCCTTCTCCTTGGCCAATGCTTTCTTGGCAGCCTTATTCTTCCGTTGAGCCTTATTTCTCCTAGAAGATTTACTAGGAGCATCCATATGGCCTAAGCCAGCACCTTTGGCCTGGGTTGAGAATTCAGCAATAAATGGAAGGACAGTCTTGGGCTTGGAGAAACTTTCAACAAGTTTTTTTTCAGCTACAAGTTGTTCTTCCAATTTTTTGATGATTTTCTCCTTCAGATCTATGTGCTCGAGAGCCTTACTATACTCTTCAATTGCAGCATTGAAATTCTCTTTGAGTGAGTCTGTCTTGGCGACTTTCTCTCTCAGAGTGCTCTCTTCAGCCTTGAGAGATTTAATCTCCTTGGCCTGAGTTTTCACAACTTTTCGACATTTGTCGAAGCCTTGATTAACTCTTTATATTGAGCCATGAGTTCAGACTCATCGTCAGAAGTGCAGTCCTCATGATCATGGTCAGAAGCATCTGATTCAGAGAGAGGAGTACGAGAGTTTACATTCCCAGTGTACTGGGGTTCTTCTTCCTCATCTGTTTGTGCCATTAGCACAAAGTAGGCTTCCTCTTATTCACTTGACTCAAATGAGTCAGAGTCGCTGAGAGTCTTGCCCTTCTTGGCTACTAGGCTTCTTTCAGTTCTCTTCTTGTTGTAAGAAGATTTCTTCTCCTCTTTTTTTCCACCCTTCTTATTCTTGTGAGGGCAATCAACAAAGACGTGTCCTGACTTGTTTCAACAATAACAATCAATGTTAGAAGAAATATGTTTGTTCTGTTTAGAGTGATACCTGTCTTGGCTACTCGAGCCTTTCTTGTGATGATCACCATCATGATGTAATCTTCTGGACGAGGCATCTTTGCTTCTCTACTGTTTCTTCTTGTTCAAGAACTTCTTGAACTGCCTTAAAAGAAGAGAAAACTCTCCTTTTGATAGCTCTGAGCCTGAGGTACTTGGCTCTGAAGCTTCTTCTTCACTCTCTTCCCGTGCAGGAGCAGGTGATGCAGCTTTGACTTTCCTTGAGTTGTCTGCCTTCAGTGCGACAGACTTATCCTTGGATGAAGACCAACTCTTCTCTTCTTCAGCTTTTCTTGAATTGATTTGCTCTTATATGACATAATCTTTTCGAAGAGATTTTGAGGGTCAGTCTCTGCCAGCTTGCCAAACTCCCGAATTGCACAGACTTTGTTGTCCCATTCCTTAGTTAGGGACCTCAGAAATATATCATTCAATTCTCCATTAGTGAAGACCCGACCATATACTCTTAGGCCGTTAACAATCTTGAAGAAGCTTTCAAAATTATCTGCAATTGAATCTTTGGGACGTTGTCTGAATGCTTCATATTTTTGATTCAGGAGTGATCTTCTATCATCCCTAACCTCTTCAGTACCTTCCATCAAGATGATAAGAGACTGCCACATTTTCTTTGCGGATTGGCAGTGAATCAGGTTCTGCAGCATAGGATCATCGATTGCACTTGCGATGATATTTTTGGCTTTCTTGTCTAAGGAGACAAGTGCAATCTCATCCTTATCAAGATCCATCAGCTTCTTTGGAACTTTCTTGGAGGGATCAATAGCGGAGACCGTCATAGGAATATAAGGTATTTCTTCCACAATCATGAAGATTCTTGGGTCCACAGCTTCCATGAAAAATTTAATTCTTTCTTTCCACATGGGAAAGTTTGTCTTTATTCATAAAGGAAAATTTGCAAAATCCTTTGCTCTGTTCATGCTTGAATCACACAAAAGACAACTTGGGGCAGATCTGTCAAGGTGTTAACCTTTTGATGAACAACCTCCCTCTGATACCAATTGAAAAATGTTTAAGTTGTCTACCTAAATCACCTAGAGGGGGTGAATAGGTAAGTTCTACATATTTTTGCGGAATAAAAATTAAACGAGAGATGCACAGAAAAATAAGCAAGCATACACAGGCGACACCAAGAATTATAGTGGTTCTCCAACCTTAGGTACATCCACTTTCCACCTCACCGATCTAGCAACGCACTAGACTCGACTAGTACACTATTCTGGTACTGAAAATAATCCTACCACTTGGAACAAAGTTCCTACAACTCGATCCCTAAAACATGATCTACACTCGGAAGAGAAACTTCCTACAAAATCTCGGAGAACAAAGCTCCTACAACTCGGAGAAGGATCTCCTACAAGAACAAGATGATTTACAAAGAAATATACAAATAGTGTTTGGTACATTGGAAATTGTGTACTAGATTTAAAGAAGCCTCACCCTACTCAATGATATACATCAAGGTGTATTTGATGTGCTCTGAGTTTATATGTGCAGGTTAAGTAATTGCAGGAAATGCAGAAAAGTTTCTAAGTCCATGTGTCGACACCTAGAGGTGAAGTGTCGACACTTATGAAGGCTTGTGTCGACACCTAGAGAAGCTGTGTCGACACTTAGAGTAATTGTGTCGACACCAGGAAAGGCAGAGTCGACACCAAAAGAAAAGTGTTGACACATACAGACAGTGTCGACACACTGTGAAGAATTGTCAATATAATCTGTGTCGACACTTAGAGGAAGTGTTGACACCTAGAGAAGCTTAGTCGACATCAAATGTGTCGACACCAGGAGGCTGTGTCGACTCTCGGCAAGCTTCAACAAAGTTAAAGTACTTGTGTCAACACAAAGGAGATGTGTCGACACGCAGCAAGTTTCAACATAAGAAGGCATGTGTCGACACAAAGGAGATGTGTCGACACACAGCAGAATTCAACTAAGTTTTAAAGAATAAGTACTTGTGTCTACACACAGAATCAGTGTCGACACATTCAACAGAAGGCTTGTGTCGACACACAGAATCAGTGTCGACACATTCTGAAGAAGCAGTGTCGAGAAGCTGTTACAACAACACAAGGAGTTGTGTCGACACCATCAAGGCTAGTGTCGACACTTAGTCCACTTGTGTCGACACTTGGTCTATTTGTGTCGACACATAATGACTATCTGTCTCGACACTTTCAGACAGTGATAGTGATTTCAAGAAGTGACTGGATGACTTGACAGCTGCCATTTCAACCGATCAACTGTAACTATCAGAGCTATCAGGAGGTTGTTAGAAACCGGATCAGTCGGTCACCTTGGAGAAAGTTTATATAAAGGCTTTTTCTTTCAACAGGGTGTGACAATTAATCAACAGATTATTCATTGAAGATCAATAACAGATTGAAGATCTACACAGAGATCTAACAACACAAAAAAAAGAAGACCTTCGACAGAAGATCTAAGAAGTTGGAGAGAGAGAGCTCCTTCTAAGGAGTGCAGCTGCTGAACCAGGCTGCTAAGTATGATTCAGATTGAGATCTGAATCTCAAGACAGAAGTTGATTGAAGATCATCTTCACAGGAGATTCAACCCTACTGAGTTCTAATTCAAGAAGCTTTGAAGAAAGCTAAGGGAGGTTGATCTCTGCCAAGTTCTTCCAAGAACTCATCAAGAAGCCAGTCAACTCATCTCTCTCTATCAGGGTTGTGGTTAATTACTTTGTATAATCAAATTCCTGTAGGATCTTGTATAGATCTGAGCTGTAAGCCTATTTTATAAAGGCTGAGTGTAGGAGACTGTGTGCTCTGAGTGTATGTCTTGTTGAAGACTGAGGTAGGGCTTTGTGCCTGAGTTATATGAGACTTTGTTCTCTGAGTGTAGGTCTTATTGAAGACTGAGTGGTAGGGCTTTTTGCCTGAATTGTAGGAGTGGGGACACTCTGAGTTGTAGGAACTTGTTTGGGGTTCTGAGCTGTAAGATCTGAGGATCTGAGGAGAAGTGCTGAAGTTAGGCCGAATCTAGTACACTACTAGATAAGCGAAGGGGGAAAGTGGATGTACCCAGACCTTGGGGAACCACTATAAAAATCTGTGTGCACTCTGTGTTTGTTTATTTCTATGAATGCTGAGCTAGCTGTGCTGATTGTTGTAGAATATTGCAAATACAGGTTTAATTGTACAGTGTTTCTGCCTTCAATTTAAAAAGAAAAAGTACACCTATTCACCCCCCCTCTAGGTGGTTAGGCACTATTTCTTTCAAATAGAATTATTCCAGATCTAAATCTTCAGCCCTTCTTCTTCCTTAAAACTTTGATGCTCTGTCAGAAATAGGTTGAAGAAGACACGACTAAATCTCTGGATCTAAAAATTCTGGATCAACATGATCAAGAAATAGATCTGTAGAAGTTGAATGCCTTGATCTGTTGATGCCTTTGTCCTGAATCACTTAGATCAGAGAAGAGCGAACGATGAGAATGACGATGAACAGCGGTGACGGCCTTCCCGATTTAGAATGAAAAGTACGATTTAGAAAACTTAGGTTTTTCTTCCTTTTTTTACCTTAGGGTTGATCGATTATGATAAGACCTTTTATAGGACTTGCCTAACGGTCATAATCATATTAAATGCATGACACGTCGACCAATCACGTGCTAATCACATTTGAAAATATGTTTGTCGAAACTTAGAAAAATTTAAGAAAATAGTTAAGCATTTCTCAAGAGGAAGAGTTGTACTCGAGAAGAAGTTTTCTAATTCTCGAGAAGAATGATGAGGATCTTGAGAAAAACACTTGGGAAAAAATGTGGAGGTGGAATCAGCTGTCTCGAGAATGAAAGTAAGTACTTGAGAAGAATTAATTTTTGTTCTCGAGAAGAAGTATCCCGGTACTCGAGAAAAATGAAGCATCTCGAGCAAAAAGTTCTGACTCTCGAGAAGTGTATTCAAGGTCTCGAGAAAAGGTTTATGGTTCTCGAGAACTATACATGGCCTTCTCGAGAAAAATATTTTGCTTCTCGAGAAAAAGACTTGGTAAAAAAGGTGGAATTTAGGCATCTCGAGAAAGAAAAGAAGTACTCAAGAAAAATGAACTTCTGTTCTCGAGAAGATTATTCTATTACACCAGAAGAGAATCTGTTACTCGAGAAATGACTTCTGCTTCTCGAGAAGTAATATTGACCTTCTCGAGAAATAACATGTGGCTTCTCGAGAAAAAGATTTAGAAAAATATTTTGACTGGAAATAAGGTAACTCGAGAAGGAAAGTCATGGAGTACTCGAGAACTCATGGCTTTCTCGAGAACAACACTAAGCTTTCTCGAGAACTGCTTCTGTAATTCGAATATATGTCTGATCTTACTAGAGTATAAACTAAAGTTATTCCCGAGTACAAAAGTTCCTACTTGAGAAAAAGACTTTGAAATTTTTCTGTAAAAATGTTGACTTATTTTCTTCAAGAAATACAATCCATCCTTTCTCCCATGGCTTTAGTGCTTGAAAAAGAACTGTGTCCCAATAGAGAGGCTACACATGAGTCAACACCATGGATCACACAATGAGGGATTACATTGTATGGTCCCGTGTTTGGTGACTCATTGTAGACTGACATTGGTCTACACTTGGCAAATATATTGTTGGAAACGTGTATGGGTTCCCGCTCAATCCCAACTCCACAATCGACTTTACTTAGCACCAAAACTCAAAACCAAAGTGCGAGACCGCCACCACAAACCGCCACAGACCGCGCGACCTCCCTTCTGCTAGGCGAGTACCCCACTCGCACGACCAGACCACACCAAACCCGCGCGGCTTGCCTCCTCCACACGGCGAGCTCCCGCCTTCACACGTGAGCACCACCCAAGCGAGCAGGCACAGCGAGACCGACGCGGCGGGACCGACTGGCGAGATCGACTGGCGAGACCTTCACACGTGAGCACACAAGCTGCAACCTCTCCTTCTCGCGGTGAGATCAAGCCGCGACCACTCCTTCTCTGAACCTCTCCTGCGGGATCACCAAATCGCGAGCTGCTCACCTATCCGCGAGCTCCACTTCTCGTGGCGAGTTCGCCAAACCGCGCGGCTTCTCCTTCAAACCGCCCGGTTAGATCTCGCTCCAGTGCTGCAGCGCTCCTATCTTACTTTCTCTCTAAAACCGAAATATGGAGGAAGAATAAGTTCTATTCCTGCAGCCTTAAAAAGAATTATAAGGGGCCTATTTATAGGCAAAAGAAAACTCTTCAACTACCCTCTCATAAATGCAATCTCTCTCTCTCTCCTATTGAATACAACCTCTCTCTCTCCTTATTAAATGCATACAACTATATAACATTAAAATAAAATTCAAAAGGATTAAAGACTTGTTGACCAAGTCAACGAAGTCAAAGCCAACAAACTCCCCCTCAAACTTGGCAGACCATGTCGAGTTTGCCTTTGAGTTTCTCGAATGTCTCCAACTTCAACGCCTTAGTGACTATGTCCGCGATCTGCTCTCTGGTTGGGCAATACACCACCTCCACTGTCTTATGCTCCACTTGTTCACGGAGGAAGTGATATCGGGTCTCGATATGCTTGCTCCTCCCATGCAACACTTGGTTCTTTGCGAGCTGGATGGCAGACATGTTATCCACTAATACTGTCGTTGGCCCTTCCTACGCATGATGCAACTCCCCCAGAAGGTTCCGTAGCCAGATGGCTTGGCAGGCGCACGCCGCCGCCATGATTTATTCCGCCTCGCAAGATGATAAGGCTATAGTAGCCTGCTTCTTAGAACTCCATGAGAACGCCGCGGTTCCCATGTTAAACGCATACCCGGAAGTGCTCTTCCGGTCATTCACATCACCTCCATAGTCGCTATCCGAGTAGCCGACTAGCTTCAACTCTCCTCCAGATGAGTACTTCAGGCCATGGTCCCGAGTCCCGTTCACATACCTCAGGATCCTCTTCGCTGCTGTGAAGTGGTCCTGCTTGGGCTCCTCCATGTGCCTGCTTACTACCCCGACTGCATACATTATGTCCGGCCTAGTGAAAGTCAAGTACCTTAAACTTCTGACCAGGCTCTTGAACATAGTTGGGTCCACTCCTTCCTCTTCGGAATCCTTCCTCAGTTTCGTTCCAGGGTCCGCAGGGGTGGAGATCGCCTTGCTACCCTCCATCCTGAACTTCTTCAGAATCTCCTCGGCATACTTCTTCTGGGAGATGAAGATCCCATCTTCTCTCTACTTCACCTCAATTCCCAAGAAGTAGCTCAGCTCTCCCAAGTCTGTCATCTCGAACTCATCCATCATCAGCCTCTTGAATTCTTCGAACATCGCAGGGTTGCTCCCGGTGAATATCATGTCATCCAGTATAGACATAGGATCATGATATACCCGCTCTTCTCCACCTTCATGTAGAGGGCATACTCATATGGGAACTTGATATACCCATGCTTCTGAAGGAATTTGTCTATCCTCCCATTCCAAGCTCGAGCTCCCTGCTTCAGTCCGTACAAGGCTCTGCCCAGCTTGCAGACTTTTCTCTCCTTGCCTTTCACCATGTACCCTGGAGGCTGCTCGATGTACACATCCTCCTCTAGATACCCATTCAGATACGCCGCCACAGCATCCATTTGCATGATAGTCCATATGTAGTGTGCCGCCAGTGCGATGATCAGCCTTATAGTATCGATCCGCGCCACTGGGGCATAGACATCATCATAATCCACCCCTTGGACTTGTCTATACCCTTTCACCACCAGCCTTGCCTTGTATTTCTCCACATCTCCATCTTTGTTTTTCTTCACCTTGTAAACACATTTCACCCTGAGAGGTTTGTGGCCCGCCGGTGGATCAACTAGCTCTCATGTATCGTTCTTCTTTATGGAGGCCATCTCGGCATCCATCGCCATTCTCCAAGATTTCTCTTGGGTAGCTTCTTCATAGGACCATGGCTCGCAATCTGCTAAGATATAATATAATGAATAGTTAGCATGAATAGGGACCGTCTCCTCATAGAGCTCTGCCAACCCCTTCATCCTGGGTGGTGGACTCTCGGAGTCACTCCGGCTCCCGCTTCCTCCTCCAGAATTGCCTCCACTCGAGCTTTCCCCTCTTGAATTGGAGATGGAAACTCCCCCTGAATTTCTACTCGGTGGTGATGGCGGCTCAGCTCCACCATTCTCGGCTCCAGCCTCGTGACCACTCTATTCCTCATCTTCGAAGAACATGCCCTTCATACTTCTCGTCTCCTCATCACAGCTCCAGCTGCATTCTTCTTCAAACACTACGTCCCTCGAGACTATGACCTTTCCCATCACCGGGTTGTAAAATTTGTATGCCTTACTCTGCGGAGTGTAGCCAACAAAAATGCACTTCTCACTCCTATCATCGAGCTTCTTCCTTTTCTGGTCCGGGATGTGAGCATGAGCTACACACCCGAAGACCTTTAGGTGCTTCACACTCGGCTTCTAGCCGCTCCATTCTTCAAACGGCATCATGAACTTCACACTCTTTGTGGGGCATCTGTTCAGTAGATACACCGTACATTGCACTCCTTCTGCCCAGAACATCTTCGGTAGCCCCTTCTCCTTCACCATGCTCCTCGCCATGTTCATGATGGTGAGGTTCTTCCTCTCTGCCACTCCATTCTGCTGCGGTGAGTATGCTGCCGTCAGTTGGTGTGATATTCCATTCTCCTTGCAGAAATTATCAAACAGCCTTGAGGTGTACTCCCCACCTCGATCTGTCCTTAGCACCTTCAACGGTTGCCCACTCTCCTTCTCGGCCGTCGCCTTAAACTCCCTGAACTTGTTAAGGGCCTCAGACTTCTCTCTCAGAAAATACACCCAACACTTCCGACTATAGTAATCCGTGAAGGTGATG
Organism: Platanthera guangdongensis; assembly: GCA_039583875.1. NCBI lineage: Eukaryota > Viridiplantae > Streptophyta > Magnoliopsida > Asparagales > Orchidaceae > Platanthera > Platanthera guangdongensis. The sequence goes on along the minus strand of CM077165.1, from coordinate 113,218,074 downwards.
TAGTACTTGCTTCCGCCTATTGAGGTGGTCTCAAACGGACCCGCAATGTCCGAGTGAACCAGTTCAAGTTGCCGCCTTACTCTCCAGGACTTCCCTCCTTCGAATGTCTGCCTCTTCAGCTTCCCCTTTGTGCACGCCTCACACACCTTTTGCGGAGGGGAGATCATAGGCATATCTGCCACCATCTTGGAGTGGGATAGTAGCTTCAACCCTGTGAAGCCGAAATGCCCCATCCTATGGTGCCATAGCCATGCTTCATCCTCTTATTTTGTTCTCGCGAGACAAGTCATCTCTTGAGCATCCATCTTCAGCGTGAAGAGACGGTTCGCCGTCATCTTCACCTTCACTACCTCCTCCCCTTGATCATTCTTCATTGCCAGAGACCCATCCTTCATCTGCACGCAGTAGCCTCTCTCCACTAATTGCCCAATGCTCAAGATGTTGGTCTTCAACCCTGGTACGTAGTACACATCGTTCAAGTGTACTCTCTCCCCGTTCAGTTTCACAACAACCAGGCCATTTCCCTCCAAGGAAATCTTCGAAGCATCTCCGAAGCTAACCTCACCCCCACTGGGTTCAAGGTTAGAGAACATCTCCTTATCTCCACACATGTGGTTGCTCGCCCCTGTGTCCAGGTACCACACTTTATTCCTTCCTTCTTCTGCCCCTCGGTAGGTTAGAAACATCATTGGGTCTCCACCCCCAGCATCGTTCCCCTTGTTCCTAGCCTCTGCATAATGGTTGGCTTCTTCTGTCTTCCTCAGAGCCCAACAGTCATAGCTCATGTGCCCAAACTTGTTGTAGTTGTAACACTGAACTTGGGCTCTTCCTCCTCGGCCTCTTCCTTGGCCCCTTCCTCTACCTCTTCCTTCCTGCCACCTTCCTCCTTGAGGTTGCTCTGCCTCTCTCTGGTGATATTGGTTTCTTCCCTGATCTCTTCCTCCTCTCCTTCCTCTTCCTCTACCTTGTTGTCCTTGGACACGCTGGCCGCCCCCTCTTCCGGAGCTCTCTCCGAAGTTCAGCTGAGTTTGAAGTACTTTTCCCAAGCCACTCGCTTCTTCATCATCCTGCAGCATTCTGTACTCATGAGCTTGCAATGAGCCTACAAGCTCGTCTACGGTCATCTGGGTGAGGTCCTTCGACTCCTCGATCGCCACCACCACATGCCGAAACTTCTTTGACATGGACCTCAGAAGCTTCTCCATGAGACTCACATTGTCAATTGCCTCCCCATTGCACTTCATTTCGTTTGTGAGCGTCCGCAGACGGGTCACAAAGTATCCGACCTTCTCGGTGCTCTACATCCTCAACATTTCATACTCTCCTCCAAGGGACTACAACTTCACCTTCTTTGCTTTATCTACTCCTTGCATGGAGCATTGCAATATCTCCCATGCCTCCTTCGAACTTGTAGCTTCTGAGATGTTCTCGAACATGGCTTCATCGACCCCTTGGTATAACGTGAACAGTGCCTTCTTATCTTTCTTTCTCGCTTCCCTCAATGTCGTCTTCTGGGCATTGGTCAACGCCGCTTCTGCTTCGGCAGTAAGCTCTTCATACCCATCCTCAACTATCTCCCATAGTTCCTTTGAAGCGAGTAGCGTCTTCATCTGAATACTCCAGTTTTCATAATTCATCTTCGTCAACTTGGGGACTTGCCCCGGCATGTCACCTCCAAACTCCATCTCTCCTCTACTTCAAACCTTCCGAGTCACCGTAAAGGTTTGCAACCTCCCTCTCATACCACTTGTTGGAAACGTGTATGGGTTCCCGCTCAATCCCAACTCCACAATCGACTTTACTTAGCACCAAAACTAAAAACCAAAGTGCGAGACCGCCACCACAAACCGCCACAGACCGCGCGACCTCCCTTCTGCTAGGCGAGTACCCCACTCGCGCGACCAGACCACACCAAACCCGCGCGGCTTGCCTCCTCCACACGGCGAGCTCCCGCCTTCACACGCGAGCACCACCCAAGCGAGCAGGCACAGCGAGACCGACGCGGCGGGACCGACTGGCGAGACCTTCACACGCGAACACACAAGCCGCAACCTCTCCTTCTTGCGGCGAGATCAAGCCGCGACCACTCCTTCTCTGAACCTCTCCTGCGGGATCACCAAACCGCTAGCTTCTCACCTATCCGCGAGCTCCACTTCTCGTGGCGAGTTCGCCAAACCGCGCGGCTTCTCCTTCTAACCGCCCGGTTAGATCTCGCTCCAGCGCTCCTCTCTTACTTTCTCTCTAAAATTGAAATATGGAGGAAGAATAAGTTCTATTCCAGCAGCCTTAAAAAGAATTACAAGGGGCCTATTTATAGGTAAAAGAAAACTCTCCAACTACCATCTCATAAATGCAATCTCTCTCTCTCCTATTGAATACAACCTCTCTCTCTCTCCTTATTAAATGCATACAACTATATAACATTAAAATAAAATTCAAAAGGATTAAAGACTTGTTGACCAACGAAGTCAAAGCCAACATATATCCTGCAAACACTCAATTAGAAAGGACATCAAATAACAACTTAATTCATCTTAGTTCAAGGGTGACTTTATACAAATCTGAGTTATTGTGGATGCAATACACAACACAAACATCCATACTAACAACCATACACACACATACATTAAAAGTGAATAGTGAATTGCTAGGGCAGTTCACCGAAAATCAGTGAACTGCTGGAGCAGTTCACCGAAAATCAGTGAACTGCTGGAGCAGTTCACCGAAAATCCGTGAACTGCTGGAGCAGTTCACCGAAATTCAGTGAACTGCTGGAGCAGTTCACTAAAATTCAGTGGAGCAGTTCACTGAAATTCAGTGAACTGCAGAAGCAGTTCACTAAAATTTAGTGAAGCAATTCACTGAAAATCAATGGTGTTAACAATAAATCATACTAGCATTAACAATAACATAAGGTAAAACTCCTTTGGAAATCTATAATTTGGACAAATATACAGAACACTACAATGATGATAATGTGACCAAATTCGTTATCGTCATATTGTCCACATGAATGATATTAAAGAGATAACAGACTTACGTTGTCATAAGCCAGATAATATCTTGAGCCTTTTGGTTTCTTGCACGCTTTTGCGCACCATATTGTTGACAAGACACTACATAAGTGAACTTCATATCAGCCACAGCCTGACACTGTGCCCATAAAGATCTTCCACTTGATTGGTCCTCCGAGGATAATTCGAGAGCCTTATAACCTTCCATAAGATCTAGAGAATTGAGAAGGATAAAGCAATCGTTAAAAAAGAACCACCTGGTGAGCACACTAATAATAGCATCAATGGGTAACAGAACATATAAATATTAACTACCATTGTCTTTGGACATGTCAAGGAAAGACTGAAGCCCCAAATCTTTCCGATAATACATCATACCTCTACCTGTCAACAAAGGATAATAATAATCAGCAGGAAAAATTACCTAAGTTTATAGGGAACTAATATAAGAAAATTTTCAATTACTCCTTAGAAAATAGATTCTAAGCAGCCTGACATAGGATTTATAACAGTGCGAGTCAAGGTTTGGCCCCTATAAGACACCCAAAGACGAAGGTCCTCTTATAGATCATCCTTAGATTGAATTAGTTGCTATTTTGTTTCAAGATTTAGACGTTCAAGGAAGTTTTTCCATTCATCTGTAAGATCAGACAATTTGATAAGGTCTGCATATAACATCCAACACAACTGTGATTTCCTAGAGAGTCTGAGAGATAAAGAGTAGTAAGGATAAATATTTTGCAAATAGAATAGGATGGAAACTCCATCTTCATTTTCCTCTTCTATGTGAGGAACTGAGAAAAGAACATCTTTATTGTAGTATGGAGTCAAAACACTGAAACAGAGGTGAGCAGAATTATCAGTAATCTTAACAAACTCATTCAAAGAAAATTTAGTGCTCATCAAAAAATTGGGACAAATATACAGAACACTACAACCTATCCGTTACCTATCAGAAGAAAGGCTAATCAAACATATAGCTGAACACATACAAGCTATCCATTACCTATCCATTATTAGAGAAGGAATTTGATGTGTTTCTCTGTGATTTTTTTGCAAATCCTGGTTCAGATCCTGCACTTTAGCAATCAACTAAGCAAATGCAAAATACAAAAAGGAGCACTTACCTTCATCACGCCTGGAGCGGCGATGACCCTGTAATAAAGTATGTTAGAACCCTAGTTCTGATTTGGGCAAAGATCACTATTAGGTTTGTTTAGATTGACACATTATTTATAGCCAGGGTCATGGTTGTGTCCTAGAGTCTAGGCCAAGTCCTTAGAATCAACATCACATGGACCAGCCTTCAATAGACTGCCAGAGACTCAAGCAATTGTGTCGACACTTGGGAAAGGCTGTGTCGACACCAGAAGTCAAATTGTGTCGACACTTCGGAAAGGCTGTGTCGACACCAGAAGCTAGATAGTGTCAACACACAGGACTTGTGTCGACACACAGAACATCTGTCGACATCAACTATGTCGACACCAGAAGCCAGATTGTGTCGACACACAGGACTTGTGTCGACACACAGAATATCTATCAACATCAACTATGTCGACACCAGAAGCCAGATTGTGTCGACACACAGGACTTGTGTCGACACACAGAACATCTGTCGACATCAACTGTGTCGACACCAGAAGACAGATTGTGTCGACACATAGGACTTGTGTCGACACACAGAACATCTGTCGACATCAACTGTGGTGACACCAGAAGCAAGATTGTGTCGACACACAGGACTTGTTTCGACAAACAGAACATCTGTCGAGACAAGAAGAAATTGTGTCGACACACAGGACTTGTGTCGACACACTCCAGATTTCTGTCAAAACAACAACTATGTCAAGACAAGAATCAATTGTGTCGACACACAGGACTTGTGTCGACACATTCCACAGAAGCTGTGTCAAGAATTTAAAGAAGAACTGTGGACTCAGCTCGACGAACTCCAAGCTCAGGTCGACGATCGCTGAACTCAAGATAGCTCGACGAAATAAGAAACTGATCTTGACGATCTGTGAGCTCCGGTCGATGAATTCTGTGCAATATTCAGACAGAAATATTTACAGCTGACAGAATTAATTAATGCTTAATTAAAGGAGATTATAGCTATCAGATTTAATGTTATATATTCTTATGAATATAGCTGTTTGGAGGCTGCATTAATTATGAATTAATTCAGGATTTAATGCTAACTGATTCCCAAAGCAATTACCATTCTCGGGAATGATTTAGCCATTGCAGACAAAGTAAATTCAAATGTTTTGAATTATGTTCAGACAATATATAAAGATATTTATGCAGAACAAAATCACGAGAAGAACATGAAGCAGTAAGAGAGAAGAAAGAGAAACAACAACAACAACAAATAAGTGAATTAGTGAAGAACAATACAACTCTCATACACACAGAGTTCTTCATCATTGGCTCCAGGCTCTCAAGAGACACACAATCAATATCAGTCTAGGAAGCTTGCTGGAGACATCATCAATCTGAAGGCCTACTCACCCTGAAGCAAAGCTTCCAACCTATCTGAACTACTCAATATTTCAGGGGGAGCTTTGACATCATCAAATCCACTAAAGTCCTATCTTAGACTGTTGATAGAGAAGACAACATAACTCTCTCTCCCCTCCTGTATAAAGGGTTCTTTAACTCCCTTCAAAAGTTATTCTTGGTTGCAAGTCTCCTGATCAAAAGACTTGAGGATTGGTTTTTGAGCACCTGATCAAAAGCTCATTGGTGGCAATCACCTGATCAAAACCTATAGTGGATTCCTACCAGAGTGGTAGAAGAGTGGATGTACCCAGTTAGGGGGAACCACTATATATCCTTGTGTCTTCTGTATTGCTTACTCTGTTCATTAATTTTGTGCTGTGATTTTCTTTTCTTAGAATATAGATATAACTCTAACTAGTGCAAGATAAGATCTATCCCTATCTTTCAATTGGTATCAGAGCCGGTTTTCTTAGTTGTACAGGCTAACACCTGAACCAAAATGATCTGATAGATCTTATACATCTTTAGAGTTTATCATGACACAAAATGAAGAGTTTTCAAGCACCATACCACCTATGTGCAATCTAGATAAGCTTGCACTATGGAAGACAAGAATTATGTTTTATATGAACTCCATTGATGAAAACATTTTTAATTACATTTTGTTAGGACCAACTCAACCTCAGGAAACAACAAGTACCAATGATGTTCCATCATCTCAATGGACAGATGCCCAGAAAAGGCTGAAGATTGCTGATGCCCAAGCAATGAATATTCTTGCACAATTAATGTCTGATGACATTTTTCAGGAAGTTGCTGAATGTTCATCTGCAAAATACATGTGGGACTCCCTCACAGCTATGGTTGCTGGATCAACTAAAAAGAGAATATTTGATGCTGACACTTGGAGTGACTCTGAATCTGAAGCTTCATCCTGTACAACTGATGATGAAGAAGAGTCAAGAGCAAGAGAGTTCTACTTAATGGCAATAAATGCCTCTTGCAGCAACCTTGATAAAGAATCAGACTCTGATGAAGAATCAGAATGTGAATCAGAAGAAGATCAGGTAATCTCTACCCTTGATATTTCATCAGAGGAATTTAAAACTGATTTCAAATTATTATGTAAAGACTTAATTCAATCTGAGAAGGAAATAAAACTTCTCAGAGAGAATATAAATAATGTATCTTCTGAAAATATAAAACTCAAAGAAGATTTAAAGAATGCTCTTGAACAAATAAGTCATTTAGAATCAATTAAAGGAAAAGAAAAGTTAGAGGACATAAATAAAAATACTGAAAAATTGCAAAAGAATAAAGCAAATCAACTTAAAAATCATCAGAAAATTTTTGTTCAAAATAATTCGTCGAACCGAGGTCGACGAAAACAACACCATTCATCGAACAAAGCTCGACGAACTCTGAACAAAGATTTTGATTTTAACAGTTCAGGAATCTATGCTCGACGAAATAAATACACTTCATCGAACCGAGGTCGACGAAAATGGAATATAGAAACCAAATATTATCATTCTGTGAACAGAGCTCGACGAACTCAATACCATTCGTCAAACTCATGTCGATGAAATTACTTTAATTCGTTGAACTCAAAATTTCAGGGCAGAAATTTTAACTTATTCCAAAATCATAATCAATATTTTACAAATCCTTTTACTGAGTGGATAATCCCTCCTAGGAAATATCATCCACTTGGATACAAGGATCAACCTGTATGCTCTTTCTTTTCAAATTATTATTGTGAAAGAAAAATAGGACCCAAGGTAATCTGGGTCCAGAACTTCTAACATTTCTTTTCAGGAAAAGACCTATCTTACCACAGATGAACAGTGGTATTTTATAGTAACCAAAAGACTTCAGTCTCAGCCAATACAGAGGATATATCAGTGGCTGTATAGTGAAAGATTGTTTTAAAGGCTACAACAGTAGAGAGAGACTGTTTATTCTAATAGATTATAAAGTCTACTCAGATTAGGGGCAAGGAATATGTGCAAGGAAAGGTTATTAGGGGGAGATTATTTGATTGCTTGGAAGGATGCAGAAATAGCTTTATTTTATTTATTTTATTTTAAAAGCACCCATGTACATCTGCTGAAAATTCTTATAAATCAGGCAGATTGTTTTTGCTTTGCATTTTAATTTGTTTTTATGTAAATAGCGTCCTCACCCAAATAGGGGGAGATTGTTGGAACCCTAGTTTTGATTTGGGAAAAGATCACTATTAGGTTTGTTTAGATTGACCCATCATGTATAGCCAGGGTCATGGTTGTGTCCTAGAGTCTAGGCCAAGTCCTTAGAATCAACATCACATGGACCAGCCTTCAACAGACTGCCAGAGACTCAAGCAATTGTGTCGACACTTGGGAAAGGCTGTGTCGACACCAGAAGCCAAATTGTGTCAACAATTCGGAAAGGCTATGTCGACACCAGAAACTACATTATGTCGACACACAGGACTTATGTCGACACACAGAACATATGTCGACATCAACTATGTCGACAGTAGAAGCCAGATTGTGTCGACACACAGGACTTGTGTCGAGACACAGAACATCTATCGACATCAACTGTATCGACACCAGAAGCCAGATTGTCTCGACACACAGGACTTGTGTCGGCACACAGAACATCTGTCGACATCAACTGTGTCAACGCCAGAAGTCAGATTATGTCGACACACAGGACTTGTGTCGACACACAGAACATCTGTCGACATCAACTGTGTCGACACCAGAATCCAAATTGTGTCGACACACAGGACTTGTGTCGATACACAGAACATCTGGCGAGACAAGAAGCAATTGTGTCGATACACAGGACTTGTGTCGACACACTCCAGATTTCTACCAAAACAACAACTATGTCAAGACAAGAATCAATTGTGTCGATACACAGGACTTGTGTCGACATATTCCACAGAAGCTGTGTCAGTCGACACATTCCATAGAAGTTGTGTCAAGAAGTTAAAGAAAAACTATGGACTCAGCTCGACGAACTCCAAGCTCAGGTCGACGATCGCTGAACTCAAGACAGCTCAACAAAATAAGAAACTGAGCTCGACGATCTGCGAGCTCCGGTCGACGAATTTTGTGCAGTATTCAGACAGAAATATTTACAGCTTGCAGAATTAATTAAGACTTAATTAAAGGAGATTACAGCTATCAGATTTAATGCTATATATTTTTATGAATATAGCCGTTTGGAGGCTGCATTAATTATGGATTAAATCAGGATTTAATGCTAATTGATTCCCAAAGCAATTACCATTCTCGGGAATGATTTAGACATTACAGACAAAGTAAATTCAAATGTTTTGAATTATGTTCAGATAATATATAAAGATATTTATGCAGAACAAAATCACGAGAAGAACATGAAGCAGTAAGAGAGAAGAAAGAGAAACAACAACAACAAATCAATGAATTAGTGAAGAACAATACAGCTCTCATACACACAGAGTTCTTCATCATTTTCTCCAGGCTTCTCAAGAGACACACAATCAATATCAGTCTAAGAAGCTTGCTGGAGACATCATCAACCTGAATGCCTACTCACCCTGAAGCAAAGCTTCCAACCTTCCTGAACAACTCAATATTTCACGGGGAGCTTTGACATCATCAAATCCACTAAAGTCTTCTCTTAGACTATTGACAGAGAAGACAACATCACTCTCTCTCCCCTCCCATATAAAGGATTCTTTAACTCCCTTCAAAAGTTATTCTTGGTTGTAAGTCTCCTGGTCAAAAGACTTGAGGATTAATTTTTGACCACCTGATCAAAAGCTCATTGGTGGCAGTCACCTGATCAAAACCTGTAGTGGATTCCTACCATGGTGGTAGAAGAGTGGATGTACCCAGTTAGGGGGAACCACTATATATCCTTGTGTCTTCTATGTTGCTTACTCTGTTCTTTACTTTTGTGCTGTGATTTTCTTTTCTTAGAATATAGATATAATTCTAACTAGTGCAAGATAAGATCTATCCCCATCTTTCAAAGTATAAAGGCACAGTGTATGTTTTAGCAGGCTTTAGTAGTTGGTCAGTAAACATTCAAGTCAGATATATTAAAGTTATACCAAGCATAAGTAATAAAATAGTAACAAAACCACTATGCCCAAATACTAACAGATAAATAATAGTCTAAACCAAGCAGAAGTAATAAAATAGTAACATAGTACTATGCCAAAATACTAACAGTTATAAACCATTCGACAACAAAGAAGTGCACCAAAAAGTGAATGGTGTGTGCATCAATTAGTCAAGGAATTGTGCCAAATTTTTTTAGAACAGAAGACAACATCTCTTTCAGCTCATTTTGCCCCTCTTTTAATCCTGCAATCTCTGCATTGTGAGTTTGAATCAAAGCTTCAATTTATCTATAAGCTCTGTTTGTGATGTAATACGAGTCGTGGCATTGCGCAATTCTTCTTCCGCTACATTCAACTTCTCTTTCAACTGAGCAAACTCTATCAATGTCTTCTTCATTCATTTTGAAGGCACAACACTGTAGCCTAATCCTTTGTCATAACCATACTTACTTCCAAGTGCAGTCTTTATAATTACTCTCTCAGAGATTATGAGATCACTGTCAGAATCTGTTGATATTGTCCTCAGCCTTTCCATTTCATGCTGTAAAATATAGTGTTATAATAAAAACGTATGTTATCAATCAATTTTGTGAAAGTTTCAAATATATTTTGACTTACATATGTTGCTTCTATTGTCTCACTGACAAACACCCCATTCTTCTTATGGGAGTTAGCAAAGTTCTCAATGGGGCTTTGATTAACCTGTATATCAATAAAATATTTGAGAATATGTCATAATAATCAAAAACTCACATGTAATCATTGCATTACCATTTCCAGCAGTCTTAAATGGTAGGATTTGGAACCCTACGTATGAGTAAACGACATGTGTGATCTATTAACAACATTTATCTTGGACCTTTTCTGCAAGTAAACAAAAGTATTGAATGGTAGTCATTGAATGTGTGATTAATAAAATATGTACTAAACAAAATTTACATAAGTAGTCACATTCACCTTAAAAGTCTCACTCTCGAAGAGATCGCACAACTGACACCAATTCTCGATTGAGATCCACTAAAATGGGCTACTAGCTCTTGGATTCTTTCCTGCCACAATATAAACTTTATACATTGCAGATAATCTTCCTCTCCAATGTGTGTAGCTATGTTGAAACATCTCCTCCATGAACTCTTGCACACTTTTATCTGTTTCCCAATTCTTTATCTCAAACCATTGCTACAAAAGAATAAAATATTTGGTTATCCCAAACAAATTCACATATATGTTATATTACTTAGCTACAATTATTTAATATGAATTTATGAGCTGCATCTAGATCCCTTTTAGAAAGTGCTTTGTAGTGGTGAAGAGGTCCGAAGGGTCTCACTTTTGATGCAAAAACAGACAATTCACTCTCTTGCTGATGCTCCATTGAATCTTCAAATGTCTAAGACTCTTTTACAATATATCCTTCCACTATAAAACCCTCTAGGCGAGCTTTATTACATATGTATCCTTTAAGAGTTTTAAGAAACCTAAAGGAAAAACTCAATGATAATAACAACAAAATTATTCAGTTATGCTATGTAAGATAATAAAGTATAAATGTATATAAAACAAGTACAGTTCAATCAGGTACATCCAACGTGAGTTAACTGGGCCATCAATCTTTGCCTCTTTCGGAAGGTGAATAGCCAAGTGAATCATTACATCAAAAAATGCTGGAGGGAATATTCTCTCCAATTTGCACAAAATAATTGGGATATTACTCTCCAACTTATCGATCTGCTCTACCTTTAGTGTCTTTGAGAATAAATTTTTTTAGAAAATCTCCTAGCTCATATAGTGCCTCAACGACTCTTGGGTGTAGAAACCCACGAATGCCAATAGGAATTAAATGTTATAGTAGAACATTGAAATCATGAGATTTAAGTCCATAAATTTTCCCATCCTTTACGCATCTTGAAATATTTGATGCATTGCCATCCAAAAACATGAGATTTTTTAAAAAATTTCAAAACCTTTTTTTCTCATAGAAAGATAGATTATAACATGCTTGAGGTTTTCTTATAGTTCTTCCATTTCTAATCAAGTGTAACTCCTTCCTAATGTTAAGGTCTCGCAAATCTTCCCGTTCTTTTTCCATATCTTTGTTTTTTCCATCAATGTTCATCAATGTGCCCAACACACTATCACAAATATTTTTTTCAACATGCATTACATCAATGTTGTGTCGTATCAAAAGCATATGCCAGTAAGGTAGCTCAAAAAATATGCTTCTCTTTACCCAATTTCCTTCTTCACTATTGCGCATCCTCTTTCACTTGCTTTGGTGTTTTCCAAATTTATCAAAGTTATGTTCGAGTTTGGTTAAATTCAAAAGCAATTGTGTGTCACTCCAATCTCTTGGTTTGAACGTGTTTCCGACTTTCCATTAAACAATTTACTCCTTCGATAAGGGTGATCTTTATGTAGATAACGATGATGTCCCATGTAGCATATCTTACTTTGAATTCTTTTAGAATCTGTAGCATATAAACAAGTTGGGCATGCCCCTTAACCCTTTGTGGTCCACCCAAATAAATTACTCAGAGCTGGAAAATCATTAATTGTCCACATAAGTGCAACATGCATTTTAAAAGTCTCTTTGGTGCATGTATCATAAGTCTCAACACCATTTCATAATTCTTTTAATTCTTCTATCAATGGTCTAAGATAAACATCAATATCCTTTCCAGGCGCACGTTGGCCAGGAATTAATAATGACATCATAAGAAACTCATCTTTCATACCTTTGTATAACGGCATATTATATGGAAATAGCACAACTGGCCACATACTATAAGAAGTACTCATATTTCCAAACAGATTGAACCCATCAGTAGCCAATCCAAGCCTAACATTACGTGGATCTGCGACAAAACTTGGATAGTGTGCATCAAAACTCTTCCATGCAAGTGAATCGACCGGATGACTCAGAGTAGCTTCTATCTCTATATGCTTCTCAGTATGCCACCTAATGTAAGCTGCTGTTTTAGAAGACATATACAGTCTTTGTAGCATTGGTGTTAAGGGGAAATGCCACAAAATATTTTGAGCAATAAATTTTCCTTTTCCTTCGTTATATTTCCAACGTGGTTCTTCACACACAGGACAGACATCTTTCTTCTCATTCTCTTTCCAAAATAGTGCACAATCATGTCTACATGCGTCTATCTTCTTATAGCCCAAACCTAAACCAGAAAGTTTCCTAGCCCAATAAACAGATTTTGGAATAAGATTATCTTCTGGCATCACGTCCTTTAGCAAATCAAGAAGCATGTTAACTGACTTATCTAACATCTTGTTCATTAATTTGATATGCAACAGTTTAACAATGAATGCTAACAAAGAGTACTTTCTGCAACCTGGGTATAGTTCACATCTATCATTACATAATAGACTTGAAAAGTTCCAGTACTATCTTCGTTAGAATGTTCAGGAAGTTCTGCATCTCCAATCTCATGTATCAAATCAACTAAATCATCAATGGCTTCAATATCATTGTGACTTTCCTAACTTTGAGAAGGTCCACTATTATTACTATTAGAACTGAACACAAAAGAACTAGTCATTTTAGCTTCTCCATGATGTATCCACTACTTATAATATTTGTAAAACCCTTTCAAATGCAAGTCTGTTTTAACTTCAATGAGGCTCTTTATTTTAGTGTTTCGACATACATTGCATGGGCAAAGAATTTTAACTTCAAAGTAAACAACATTTTCCAATGCAAAATCTAGAAATAAATCCACGCCTCTGGTATAGGTAGAACTAAATCTATCTTGTTCATAAATCCAGCTTTTATCCATAGCTAACAAAAAAAAGAATGTGATAACACTACCAAGAAACACATATACAATATATATGAAAACAGACATGAGACACGAATTTGAAAGGAGTCATTAAAAAATAAAGGAGAGAAATAGTGTAGTAATGTTCACAGTCAGGGTGACATGCTAATAACACTGCCCAGTGGAGGAACTAGGATTTGAGGGTCGCCCGAGCATAATAAATTTTAACATGCATTTCATTGTTGAAAATAATTTTTTTTTTATTATATCTACTAAGAGAGTATAAATCATTTCAGTTAACACAAGCATAACATTCAAATCTAATATGAAAATTTTGAGAAATTATTTTCAAGCCCAGTGGCCAATTCATCGAGCAAGTGCAATGCAAAAAAAATGCAATAAGTGCATTTGTAATGCAAGAAAAAAAAGAATACAATAAGAGATGCAAGAGAAATACTCAAATAAATCAAAACAAATTACCATTAAAATTAATCTCCCCCAAGGTTCAACGAAGAAAGCAAACCACTACATGTATAGGCAAATTATAGGTAGAAAATGGCACACACACTACTAACACAAACACCTCTATTATCCAACCAATAGCCATAGTAATAGAAGTTTTATCTACAAGATTTTTGAAGAGATTTGTGTGGAAGCTACAAACATCAACAAGTCACTTTCTACATTGGGGTTTGTACAATTTTATTGAAATTTTCTTTAGATATAATATAACTATGAACTTTGTGCTATTTTTCTACATTTTCTTCTTTATTATTTCATTCCTACGAAGATAGGCAGTTAATTTATTTATATGAATCAGGCTTGTCATTATGAACCTTGTAGCAGCTCGGGTAAAAGGCAACCACATGTTCCTTATCGAGACTCAATGCTTACATTTCTTCTGCAGGTAAAACCACATAATATCTATCTTGAATACTAGTAAGATTTGTCATAGATTTCCACTTTAAAGTAGGCTTGAACAACTTAGTACTGTTACATTCAATGTTGCAAAGAGAAGCCATATATTTTGGAACGTGGCATTTTTTTGTTTTTAGAAATCCATTGCTTGTTTCACCTACATCGGAACCTTTGCACTTGAAGGGCTCATTTTGTTCCTTGAAGTTAGATTTTTTTATTGTGTCATTTGTTAAATCAACTATTTGGTATGTAGTTGCACACTATAGTATGTTCACACAAATCTCTTCAATACTCTTTGAAAAGGAATAATTTCATTTTCATTCATAGAATGAGTGAAAGAAATGGCTATTTCTAAAACAGAATTTCTATCTACAAGATTCATAGTAATATACCAGAAAACGGCAAAAAAAATCAAACCCTAAAGGACATGCTGGAACATATTCACCCGCTTTACCATTGTCAAATAGAAGATTACTTCTAACCCTAAAGGGCATCAAGATGAAAACCGCCAATAAATCCAAACATCCTCTATAGCCAATGAGGAATCTCGTGACCACGAGACAAACACTTTTTGCTGATGCATGAAGAAACAAAGATCAGTTCAAGAGGAACAAAGAAATGAAAGAGGCTATACCTAAGGCGAAAGCAGGTTCTCCTCCACTTCTATGAATCTCTTTTCTAGTCTCTTTCTCGCTCTCTCCTGCTTCGTCCCCCCTTTGCTCTCTCTCACGATTCGTTGTAGGAAGAAGCCAGTCACGAGAAGCCAGTCGCGTGATTCGTCGAAGAAAGAAGCCAGTCGCAAGATTCGTAGAAAGAAGAAGCCAGTCGAGAGATTGAGGGTTTCGAGAATGCGCCGGGAGGGGATTGATGAAGATAGGGTTTTGATAATAATTTTATTGGAGGGAAATTTCCCTCCAAATATTTCATGCACTCATGACATATTCCTAATTTTTTGCTCGAGCTCGAGAGGCCCGCGTTCCGTCTTGATCAAAAATATCTGAGCTAGAGCTCGGCTAGTAATCGAGCTTGAGCTCATCGTACTCGTCCTCGAGCTCGACTCATAATCGAGCTCGGCCTCATGGAACACTGTTGGGTACATTGGAAAAGGTGTACCAGATTTGGAGAAGCCTCACCCAACTCAGTGATATGCATCAAGTTGTATTTGATGTTGTATTGAGTTATCATGTGCAGGTTAAGTAAATGGAACAAATATTTTTCTAAGTACAAGTGTCGACACTTGGGAATGGATGTGTCGACACCAAGGGCCAGATTGTGTCGACACCCAGAATTTATGTCGACACCCAGAATTTATGTGGACACACAGAAAATTTGTTGACAATGCTGTGTCGACACCAAGGGCCAGATTGTGTCGACATCAGCAGGACTTGTGTCGACACACAGAGAAGCTGTCGACACATTCCAGAATTCTGTCGACAACGACTGTGTCGACACACAGAACTTGTGTTGACACACACCAGAATTCTGTCGACACCAAGAAGTTATGTCGACAGTGAAAGCAGAAGCTGTGTCGACACCTAGAAGTTATGTCGACACTGGAAGCAGAAACTGTGTCGACACCAGTAAGTTATGTCGACACTGGAAGCAGAAGCTGTGTCGACACACAGGACTTGTGTCGACACATTTAACAGATGTTGTGTCGAGTACCAGAAGAATGACTTTGTCGACACATGGAGTGTTGTGTCGACATTATCAAGACTTGTGTAGACACTTAGTCTATTTGTGTCGACACATGTGAAGCAGTTTGCTGAGTGGTTCATGCTGAGTTGTAAAACCTTAACCAACTGGTCTGACACTTTTGTCAGAACTGTCAGAAGACTATTACAAACCGGATCAGCCGGTAATCAGGAGGAAACTCTATATAAAGGACTGGCTTGATACAACTTACAGTAGTGAAGTAGTGAAAAATAGAGAAGAGAAGCAAGGAACACTATATTAAGAAGTGAATTCTTCAGAGAGAAGTTTTCTACAACAAGAAAAGGGGAAACCCTTATGAAGGTAGATCCAGATTAGTCTGCAAGAAAGATTCAGATTTCATTCTGAATTCAAGAAGGAATCTATCTGAAGATCAACTTCTACATCAAGTGAAGATCAACCTTATTTTGTTCTATCAAGAAGATTTGAAACGACTAAGTCAGGTTGGATCTGAAGATCAGTCCATTCAAGAACTGATCAAGAAGCTCACCAGTGAAGAGATTCATCTGGTGCAATTTCTGTATCGCATTATCAAATTATTTCTGGTAGGATCTGTTGTTAGATCTGAGTTGTAAGCCTATAATTATAAAGGCTGAGGTAGGGCTTTTGCCTGTGCTGTAGGAGTGAGGTGTCACTCTGAGTTGTAGGCCTGTGAAAGAGGCTGAGGTAGGGCTGTTGCCTGAGTTGTAGGAGTGAGGTTTCACTCTGAGTTGTAGGCCTGTGAAAGAGGCTGAGGTAGGACTTGTGCCCGAGTTGTAGGAGTTTGGATTCACTCTGAGTTGTAGGAACCATTCTTGGTTCTGAGCTGTAAGATCTGCGGATCTGAGAAGTGGAAGGAAGTTATGCCGAATCCAGTTCATTACTGGATAGTCGAAGGGGTAAAGTGGATATACCCAGACCTTGAGAAACCACTATAAATCTGGTGTATGCTGTGCTGTGTTCATTATTCTGTGATTTGAATTGCTGTAGTGCTGAGATAAATTTTGTTATTTGCCTAAAGGTTTTGAAGAAAAATTTAGAACCTATTTACCCCCCCCCCCCTCTAGGTGTCTAGGCTCTTGAAATCAAGTCTTTCAAGTGGTATCAGAGGGAGGTTACTCAAAGATTGACCTAACAGTCTGAGTAGATCTCTAAGGCAAATAACAGATTTTAAGAATGGGTTCAATAGAGAATCATAAGGAATTTGGATCTATGAAACTGCCTATTTGCAGGAAAGAATGTTTTGGCATATGGAAGGAAATGGTCAGGTTGTTTATGGAAGCATCTGATCCAAGAATCTACATTATAGTACAAGAGGGTCCCTTCATTCCAATGAAGGTATCAGTTCTGGATGCAAATGTTAAAACCCCTAAGAGCTATTCTGAAATGGCTAAGGATGAGATCATCCTGGCAACATTAGACAAAAGAGCACAAAACATTATAGTAAGTGTTGAAACCGGAATCCGGTCTCTTGTGGAGTTCGACCCTTGGGGAAGGGGTGGTCTCGCGCCTACTTTGCTCCTGCAAGAAAAACAACGAAAGAGACAAGAAAGAACAGACCCAAGGGCTCGGCAGGGAGGTCCCACCACAAACACGGAAGATCTCTGAGCGCTTCCCCTCCTTAGCCAAGAGCCGAGCTAAGGTATCCTCAGAGAACACTTGAAAATGAGAGTAAGGAGGCATTGCCCGCGTCCCCTCTGAGGTACCCCTTGGGTCTTATTTATAGATTTTTCAGAATCTGAACTGCCAATAACCAAAAGGACTGACCTGGAAATACCAAAAGGCCCCCGGTTGGGTCTGGCAACAGCCAAACTCCGCTGTTCTGAATAGCTATGCGCAGCCCAACCTGGTCTGCCAACAGCGAGGCTCCGCTGTTCTGAGTAGCTATTCGCACCCCTGGGGGTCAGCCCGCCTCCAGTTCCCCCGCAGGAGGCGGGCGCGGCCTGGCCTCGTGGCTCGCCTATCCTCCCTGGGCGAGCGCGAGACGATATGGGCGAGCTGTCCGTCTTCTGCCGGGCGGACCGGCAGCCAGGTCGCGTGCAGGTTGGCCGGCGATCGTCGCGACCTTGATCGACTCGCCAATCACGGGTCGCCGGGCTTATCTGCTTTGGCCAAGGATTCCTTGCGCGACCCGCTCGCTCGCCTTGCCGGCTCGCTCGCCTGAAATGGGCGGGAGCGGGCCAGCCCTTCTGCCGCTCTGCTCAACCTCTCCGGCGGGGCCCGCTCGCCGGACACGGGGTTGTACACAATCCCCGCTCTTTTTGAGCTTGAATCAAGCTCGGAAAGAATCATCCAACCCGCGTGTTCGGCGAGCACTGTGCTGAGCTGGCAGGGAATCTTTTGGTGGGCCCCCACTGTCCGGCTATAAATACATACCGCTGACCCCTGTAGGAGGCTCCCCAGATCCCTTTATTTTCTCTGAGCAGACTTTTGTTTCTCGATGCCGGTTAGCGAAGATGTGCGAGCTCGCCTGGCGGCAGCGGTCCTGCAGACTCAGGAGGAGGCCCTCGAGGCCGCCCCATGGCTAGTACGCGGGTCTCCCGGCCCTCTCTTCAGGCCGGCGAAGGGAAAGATTGTTAGGCATTCTCTGGCGGGTGACTGCCCGGCCTCCAGCTCGGCGGCGGGTGCTGAGGTCGTCCCTGGGGTACGTGGCCTTCCGCGGATTATCGCTGTCTCTCTGATTTTCTGTTTTGCAGGTAATCCCTGTGAGGAGGTGGAGAACCGGGGAGAGGATCGTCCCCCTCCTCCGTCGCCTGAGAGGGTCGCGAGTTCTCCAGGTCTGGACCGCCCACCTCCGGAGACCCCCCACCCGCCGGCTTCCCACGGACTGGGAAAATCCCTCGAGACCCTCGAGGGGGAAACCTTTCGGGGTCGGCCGGGCTCTTCTCGCCTATCCGCCGGTGCGGGCGACGTGCCAACCCCTGGTGAGCTGGTATTTACCGTTGGGCTTCGTCTCTTGCTCGCTCCTTCTGACTCGCCTCGTTTGCAGGCTATAAAAGGGCCTCCTCTGAAACCGAGATGAGCGAAGGATATTCGCCCCCGCCCGACGTGGACAGTGTTTCTGACTACCTGGGCGACCCGACCGATGCGGTCGGGATGAAGAGGCGGGTGACGCGGCTGTTCCAGAAACACACACTGCTGCTGCAGGAGATCATGAAGAGGGTCGATGAAGACAAGGCCGAGACTGAGGCCCGGCTCGCGGCCTTGGAGGGCCCTCCGCGTGAAGCGGAAGACGACGACGTCACCTCGCCGGGCGTGCATATAACGCGGGCCGAGGGACATCTTAGGAGCGCCACAGAGCAGGTCGGCCTGGCTCAGCGGGAACTGGTGGCGGTTCGCGATTACCACGATCCTCGCGTGCCGCCGCGATCGGGAACGAAGAGGCGGCACAGGTGGAAGTGGGTCGAGTACTGACCCAGTTGTCCGCCCCTCGCTTGCGGGATACTGCGGGGTTGTTGTCATTTCAGAGTTATCTTGTATTCGTAATCGCTAGCGACTCTTTTAGCCCGCCTATGGGCCTAACTTATTACCGCTGAGGTTCATTGGAAATATCATGCTATTTTTATTGTTTTCTGTGGGCGGGTTAAGGGAAAGGTCCGTTCTCCCTCTTGCGCTGATCGGGGCGAGGGCGAGCCGAGGGGCTCGCCAGACGGGATTCTCCCGACTCGCGCGGAACAGCGTGCGGGTGCGGGTTGAGGCTCGCCCGCACTGGTCTTCCGCGGTTGCAGCCGGGCGAGAACCGCGCCGGATCGACCTTTGAGGTGCGGTCGCGCGCGGGAAGTCGAACCGTCGGACTGATTTTTGCTGTCCGCACCCCATCTTTCGGCGGGAAGTTTCCCGCCCTTTCTCTTTCCCTATAAATAGGCCTTGCAGGCCCTTATTTCTTCACCGAATCCAAACCCTCCTGCTTCCCGTTCCCCGCGGAGTACCGTCTGTGTTCGCCTTCTGTCTATTCTTCGCGCGTTCGGAGGCGACTCGATGGGAATGGGCGGAGGCGGCGGCGACGTGGACGACCGAAGCAAGTGCGCTTGGACCTTCTCCGAGCACGATTTTCCTCGCGCCGTCCTCTCTGAGCGCGAGTACCTGGATGCCCTTGGCGACCACGTTCCGCCGGGCTTTTCTGCGAGGCGGCCCGGGGATGGGGAGAAGATCAACGACTTGTCTAGGGACGAGCTCGTCATCCCTCTCGCTCACTTTGAGGTGGGCCTGCGACTTCCCCTCTGGCCCGAGGTGCGACAGGTGTTGAAGTACTTCGGGGTTGTCCTGGGCCAGATGACCCCGAACTCCATCGCCGTCATGGTGGGGTTAGCCTGCTTCCTGCGAGAGGAGCGAGTGGAGTTCAGCCTCCCCGTATTCCGGAAGCTGTTCTCCTTCCGGGCGAATCGAGACGGGACGGCCTACTTCTCCAGCGCCCACCTCAAGGTGCGGGAGACAGTTAACAAGAGTCACAATTGGCTCAAGAGATTCCTGTTCGTCAAAGGGGACTTCGGCAACGTCCCCTTCTCGCGGTGCAACTTAGCGAGGCGAGCTAGCTTCTGGCCCCCAGCCTAGGCGGCACCGAAGCTGACCTGTGCGCGTTCTTCGCTGGGAAGAATTTTGAGGTTGCGTTCCTGCGCCGCCATCTTGACGACCTCGCCGCTGTCCCGCCGGGGGGAGGTTTGTCACTCGCCGCTGTTATACCTTATTCCCTTTCTTCCTTTATCTCACCCCTTCCTTCTGTCAGGCGAGCGCGACATCCCTCTTCACCCTCCTTACGAGAGCGCTCGCATTCCCCCCGGGGTTCTCGCCCGTGCGCAGGCCGCGGATGCCGCCTAGCGCGACATCCCATCGGTCCCGGCCAAGAAGCGGCGGGTGGGGGCGGACAGCCAGCCCCTCCGCCGAAGGTGGCGAAGACCGTGGATCAACAACTCACCGCGAGCCAAAGAAAGGGCAAGGCCCCCGCAGTCCTGCCGACTGAGGGCCCCTCGCCCCCGCTGGTTGCTTCGACCAGCGACTCCCCGGTCAGGGCGGCGGGCACCTCCGCGTCGCCGGGCGGGTCTCAAGCTGCTGCGGAGCCGGTGCCGAGAGGGCATCGTAACTTCGGCTACGGCGAGAGGTACCAGGACGAGCTCGGCATCCCGCTCCTGGCGTGGGATAAGGAGTCGAACCGCGCGACGATCTCGACCTGCTGCCGAGCTGGATGGAGCAGGATACCATTGGCGGGGAGGCGTACAACTTCTCCTTTGGCCTGTACTCGCGCGAAGACGCCGCCATTTATGACAAGGAGGAGACGCGAGTGCTGATTCATGAGAGCGCGCGGGCCCAACTGCGCGGTCTGGAGCTGGCTCACATGGTGGGGAGGCGCTGCACCCAGGTGGAGCGGAACGCCGCGTCCATCCAAAAGATGGCGGATGTGAAGGAAGTGGCCCGAAAGCTCGCTCAGGCGGACGCGAACCTTCACAGGGGGCGAGCCGACGCTGCCGAGGAGACCCTCGCGCAGTACCTGGGCGGGGTGGGGTGGTATGTGCTCAACCTGAATTACCCTTCCCCTTTTTCACGGGCACAGATCACGATTATTCTTATTCCTTTCCCCAGGACGCGGCGACGGCGAGCCGGATGGGTGCCGAGATCGCCACCCTTGGCCAAGAGAAGGCGGCGTTGGAGGCGCGGGTACGCGAGCTGGAGGCCGCCGCCGCTGTCCCTCCTACAGACAGCAGGGTCTGCCCGCGCGAGCACCTCTCCGACTACGACCTGGAAGTGCTAATGCAAAAGAACGCGGCCAGCGCAGCGAAATACACGATGCAAACGCTGCGGCGCGCGGATCTGCTTACGAGCGAGGCAGCGGGACTCTCGGCGGAAGACGTGGTGCCGGCGCTGTTTCTCCCCGTGCCGGAGCCTGGCGACAAAGGCTTCCAGCCCATTTAGGATTTCTCAACCCTGATCTCGCATTTCCCCAGACTCTCGTAATTTATTCTTTTAGATGAACATTATCATGTATATCAATCTGTTCTGAGATGTATGCGCGAGTCGCGCTTATACTTCGTATTTTTTAGCTATTGTTCCTTTTATGAATGCCCTCTTCGCCCGCCTTATTTTTCCAACGCCGTTATTGCCGGATGGCGCGACCTGCCCCTGCGGCCTGGTTCGGACGAGGCGGCTGCCCGTCCGCCGGGCGAGGCGAGCCGGTTCGTCCCTCGAGCGAGGCGAGCCGGCTCGTCCCTCGGCCGTATGCCTAATTTCCTGCGGGCTCTCGCCCAGGCCTTTGCGTTTACTCGGCCGCCTTTCCTGGGGCTTGAGGGTGGGGCTATGCTAGGCCCTTTCTCCCTTTTTTCTGACTAACTCTTGTGATTCCGACCTGCTGCTCATGCCTTTCGAGTAATTCCCGGCCTCGCGGCTAGGTGGGAGTCCGACAACGTGATTTGTTCTGGGTTGCAGGTTATCGCCTACTGAGCCATTCCATCGAGTGGCTTCTGGCCCTGCCAGCTAGGTGGGAGCCTGGCAGCGGGATCTTCTCGAGGCTAGGGATGACACCGAGTGACTTCCGGCCCTGCCAGCTAGGTGGGAGCCTGGCAGCGGGATCTTCTCGGGGTCCTAACTCATTCCATCGAGTGACTTCCGGCCCTGCCAGCTAGGTGGAAGCCTGGCAGCGGGATCTTCTCGAGGCTAGGGATGACACCGAGTGACTTCCGGCCCTGCCAGCTAGGTGGGAGCCTGGCAGCGGGATCTTCTCGGGGTCCAAACTCATTCCATCGAGTGACTTCCGGCCCTGCCAGCAAGGTGGAAGCCTGGCAGTGGGATCTTCTCGAGGCTAGGGATGACACCGAGTGACTTCCGGCCCTGCCAGCTAGGTGGGAGCCTGGCAGCGGGATCTTCTCGGGGTCCAAACACATTCCATCGAGTGACTTCCGGCCCTGCCAGCTGGGTGGAAGCCTGGCAGCGGGATCTTCTCGAGGCTAGGGATGACACCGAGTGACTTCCGGCCCTGCCAGCTAGGTGGAAGCCTGGCAGCGGGATCTTCTCGGGGTCCAAACACATTCCATCGAGTGACTTCCGGCCCTGCCAGCTGGGTGGAAGCCTGGCAGCGGGATCTTCTCGAGGCTAGGGATGACACCGAGTGACTTCCGGCCCTGCCAGCTAGGTGGAAGCCTGGCAGCGGGATCATCTTCTCGGGGTCCAAAACACATTCCATCGAGTGACTTCCGGCCCTGCCAGCTGGGTGGAAGCCTGGCAGCGGGATCTTCTCGAGGCTAGGGATGACACCGAGTGACTTCCGGCCCTGCCAGCTAGTTGGAAGCCTGGCAGCGGGATCTTCTCGGGGTCCAAACACATTCCATCGAGTGACTTCCAGCCCTGCCAGCTAGGTGGAAGCCTGGCAGCGGGATCTTCTCGAGGCTAGGGATGACACCGAGTGACTTCCGGCCCTGCCAGCTAGGTGGGAGACTGGCAGCGGGATCTTCTCGGGGTCCAAACACATTCCAATTTTCTGAGCAAGCTAGACATGACAATCCTGGGGGGGGGGGGGTAGAGAAGAAATACTTCATTATAACAAATCGCGTCGCTTACAGGAGCTTAGGGAAAAAAACCTCTTCAAGTCGTCTCCACTCCAGGTGAGACTCAGGGCCTTGCCCTCTATATTTTGGAGCCGATAGCCCCCTGACCTCAAAGCTTCCTTCACAATGAATGGCCCATCCCAGCTGGGGTTGAGTTTCCCTACGGATGCTGATCTCCCTACCGCGTCCACCTTCTTCAGCACCAGGTCCCCTTCTGCGAACTGCCTGACCCTGACATGCTTGTCAAAGTATTTTGCCATCCTCCTTTTGACCTCCTCCTGTCGGATGGCCGAAAGATCCCTCAACTCTTCTACCATGTCAAGGGAGAGTCTCAGCCCTCCCCGTTCTCGGCTTGCCATTCCTCTCGGCCCTCCCTGGCCGTTCCGACTCGCGGCGTTTGGACCTCAAATTCTATGGGGAGCACCGCCTCGCACCCATGGGAGAGCTTGAAGGGGGTCTCCCCCGTGGCCGTGTTTGGGGTGGTTCTAAGGGCCCAAGAACGGCGGGGAGCTGCTCCACCCAGCTCCCCCTCAAGTTTTCCACCTTCTTCTTGAGGAGATTGACGATGATCTTGTTCGCCGCCTCCACCTGCCCGTTGCTCCTGGGATGGTGGACCGAGGCGAACCTGAGGTCGATTCCAAGCTGCTCGCAGAAGCTGGTGAACTCGGCACTGGCGAACTGGGGTCCGTTATCGGTGACGATGGCTTGTGGCATCCCGTGGCGACAGATGATCTCCCCCCAGACGAAGTTCCTGATCACTTGGGAGGTCACCTTGGCCAACGCCTTCACCTCCATCCACTTTGAGAAGTAGTCGATCATTACCAGGAGGAACCTTCTCTGACCGCTGGCCTGGGGGAACGGTCCAACCAAATCCATTCCCCAGATTGCGAAGGGCCAGGGGGCCGTGATACTCTTGAGTTGTTGGGCCGGCTGTAGCTGGAGGGGGCAAACAACTGGCACTTATGACATCTCCTTGCGAATTCCGCGGCGTCTCGGCCCAGGGTGGGCCAGAAATACCCTTGCCTGACTATCCTTCCTTCCAGGGTCCGACTCCCGGAATGACTTCCGCACTCCCCGGAGTGGACTTCCTCCAGGATCCTCTGCGCCTCACCCTCGGCTACGCAGCGAGCCAACATCCCGGAGAGGGTCTTCCGGTACAGCTGCCCGTCCTTAAGGAGGTAGTAAGCTGACTTGTGCCTTAGCTTCTTCCTGTCCACCCCCTCCGGATACTCTCCCATGGAGAGGAAAACTACCACTGGGTCCATCCACGAAGGCTGCTGATCGATCTCCATGAGCTCTCCTTCTTCGATGGAGGGGCGGAACAGGTCGGTGATGGTGCCCCCTGCTCGGGGGCCGTGCTTCGCCAGTTGGTCGGCCTGTTCATTCTCTTCCCTTGGCACATGTCGGATGGAGAAGGTCTGGAAGGTCCCTATGACCCCCTTCACTTTGGCCAAGTATAACTTCAAAGCGGGCTCCCTTGCTTCGAACTCCCCGTTGATCTGGGAAGCCACCACCATGGAGTCGGTTAGGACCTCCACATCCAGCACCCCAACTCCCTATCCAGGCGTAGTCCCGCTATCACTGCTTCGTACTCAGCCTGGTTGTTGGTAATGGGGAAATGCACCACCACCGTCTGCTCGATCTGAGTCCCTTGAGGGTTTTCCAAAAAACCACTCCTACTCCGAGAGAATGCCTTCCCGAGGCTCCATCCACCCTCACCTTCCAAGGAGTCGGGCGGGTGAGCTCCTCCTCCGCTACTTCTATCACGTAGTCGGCCAGGAAGTCGGCCATCGCCTGAGCTTTGATCGAGAGCCGCGGAACGAAGGAGACATCGAACTCGCTTAGCTCCACCGACCACTTGGCCAGCCGGCCTGAATGCTCCACCCCCTCGAAGACGTTGCGGAGGGGATGGTCGGTCACCACTCGGATGAGTGTGCCTGGAAGTAAGGTCGTAGCTTTCGGGCCGAGATGATTAGTGCGAACGCGAGCTTCTCCAAGATCGGATACCGGAGCTCGGCCTTCCTCAGGACCCGACTGACATAATAAATAGGGAGCTGCCTCTTCCCTTCTTCTCGCACCAAGACGGAGCTCAAGGCCTCTGCCCGACCCCGAGATATAAGAACAAATCCTCACCCTCCTTCGGCCCCTGGAGCAGCGGGGCCTGTATTAGCTGCGCCTTGAGGGCCTGGAACGCCTCCTCGCATTCCTTAGTCCATTCGAACCTCTGGCCTCCCCTCAGTGTTTTGAAGAAGGGGGAGCACTTCTCCCCTGCCCGAGAAAGGAAGCGGCTCAGTCCTGCTAGCTTCCCTGTCAACCGTTGGACCTCCTTTGCATTCCGCGGGGACCCCAGCTCCAGGATAGCCTTGACCTTGTCTGGATTCGGCTCGACCCCCGCGGGGGTGAGTAGGTGCCCCAAGAACTTCCCCCGGCTAGCCCCAAAAACACACTTAAGGGGGTTCAGCCGCATCTTGTATCGGCGCAGGGTGGCGAACGTCTCCTCCAGGTCCCGGAGGTGGGAGTCCACGTCTCGGCTCTTGATCATGAGGTCGTCCACGTACACCTCCAAGTTCCTTCCCTTCTGCTCCTTAAAGACCCTATCCATCATCTTTTGGTAGGTGGCCCCGACATTCTTCAACCCGAACGGCATCATCTTGTAGCAGTAGCAACCGTCCCCTGTGATGAATGAGACATCCTTGATGTCCGGGGGGTGTATCCTGATCTGATGGTAACCTGAAAAGGCATCTAAAAAACTCATTACAGAAAAGCCGACGGCTGAATCAACCAGCGCGTCGATCCGAGGCAAAGGGTAACAGTCCTTAGGACAAGCTTTATTGAGAAGGGAAAAATCGATACACAACCGCCAGCGGCCGTCTCCTTTTTTAACCATCACCATGTTTGAGACCCAGCCGGGGTAATGAATTTCGGACACGAAGCCAGCCTTGAGAAGCTTCGCCACCTCCTCCCTGATGGGTTCCGCCAGCTTGTCCGTCGTGGCCCTCTTCTTCTGCTAGACGGGGCGTGTTCCCAGGTCCAGGTTGAGGCGGTGGCAAGCCACATCTGCGTCAACCCCCGGCATCTCCGCGGCGCTCCAGGCGAAGATGTCCACGTTCTTCTGGATGCACTCCAGCATCCTGCCCTGGTCCTCCGGGGTCAGCCCCCCGCTGACGCGGATCTTCTCCACCCTGCCTCCGCGGGTGAGCACTTCCAGCTCCACCACCTCCTCTGCGGCCTCCAGCCTGAACTGCTCCCCCCATCCTTCGGCGTCTCCTTCCTCCAGAACAGGGACCTCTACCTCCATCTCCCCTCTCACGGCCCTTACTTCGACCACTTCCTCCAAATCCCCTCCTTCCGCCTTCTCTGCGCAGCCCTTCACCCCCAGCTCCACCTCTCCGGCTTCCTGCTCGTCCTCCTCCATCCTCCGCCCCATCTCCTCGGCTCCTTCCTGCCAAGAGATGGTGTTCACCGCGGTGACGTAGCATTCCCGTGCCACCTTCGGGTCCCCCCTAACCCTGACCTGCACCCCCTCAGCGTTGAACTTCAAGCACTGATGGAAAGATGAGGGGACGCAGCGGAAGGCGCTGATCAGGGGCCTCCCGAAGATTGCGCTGTAGCTGCTGGGGGCGTCCACGATGACGAACTTGCAGTTTCGGGACTGCCCCCCCCCCCCCCAGGGTGACGTGGAGGCCGACTCCTCCCTCTACCTCCTTCCTTTCTCCCGAGAACCCGAACAAGGGCCCGTCCGAGGCCAGCACCCTCTTAGCCTCCACCTGCATCGCGTCAAACGCCTTTTTGAAGACGACGTTCACGGAGCTCCCATTGTCCACGAGGATCTGAGAGACAGTGAAGTTCTCGATGGCGGCCTTGATGACCAGCGCATCACAGAACGGATCCTCGTGGTCCGGCATATCACTTCTGGAGAAGGTGATCCTCTCCTCTGGCGGCGGGGTTTGGGACGTAGAGGCGACGCTCCACCGGTACATGGTGTGGATACTTGCCTTGCGGGAAGCCTCGATCCCCACTCCCCCGTGGATCACTCCGATCCCTCCTCGGGTCCCCACATCCACCCGGTCTTCACAGCGATCCTCCTCCGTCCGAGGCAGGACCTCCTCGATCCTCACTTCCTGCCGCGCCTCCTCCTGCTGCTGCTGCCGCCCCCTGTTCCCTCTCATCTCTAAGAATTCCGGGCATGTGGCTGTGGCGTGCCCCTCTTCCTGATGGAAGTCGCAGTAGGGCAGCTCCACCCTGAACTCCCTTCTTCTCCTTCTCATGATCCCCCTTCTTGCCCCCAAAGCTATGGCCATGGCCTCCTCCTGATCGGGGAGCCGAGGCCTCTGACCCTGCCTCCAGCCCGGTGGGTGGAACTGGTCCTGCCTTCCCTGGTAGTGACCCCTTCCGACGTACCCCCTCTGTGGCCCCTGCCCCTGCCACTCAGGCCTCCAGCCCAGCCGACGGTCGGGCTCCTGGTGCCCCCACCTCGGCGGCTGCTGCCATTGGGGCTGCCTCTGCTCCCTCTGCTCCCTTTGCCTAGGCTCCCCCCTTCTCTCTTCCTGTCCTCTTCCTCCCTTCGACTCCTTTTCCTCCTCAGTCGCCCACCTGGCCAACTTCCTTGCAAATTCCGGGTTCGACGCCTCCCCGTCGACCTCTCTCGCCTCCCTCTCCATCAGCTCCTCGTAGGAGAGAGGGGGAATTATCTTCAACTCCATGCGGAAGAAACCCTGCTGCAGGCCCAGGGTGAAGGCCATCATCAGAATGTGGCCCGGCATCTCCTGGACCTGGGTAACCTCCTCCTGGAACCGATCCACATAGCTCCCCAACGTCTCGTTCACCCCCTGCTTTATGTGGAACAGGGACTCAGACTCCTTCTTCCTCTTCTTTGAGGTAGTGAACCTCAACATGAACCCTCGGCGCAGGTCCTCGAAGCAATAGATGGAACTGGCCGGCAGCTGGTGGAACCACTCCCTTGCCTTCTCTCGGAGGGTGATGGCGAAGAGACGGCACTTGAATCCGTCCGACATCTGACGGATGGAGACTACGTCCTCGAACCACTGGACGTGCTGAACCGGGTCTCCCTTCCCGGTGTAGTAGGTCATCTCGGGCTCCCTGAACCCGTCTGGTACTGGAGCTGAGGAGACCAGCTCGCTGAAGGGGCTGCCTCCCCCCACCTGGCGGGCCGGCGAGTCTCGCGGGCCCAACTCGCCGAACCGGCCTCGGCCTGCCGAACCGGGGAAGAGCTCGCGCCCCGGGAGCTCGCGCCCCGGGAGCTCGCTTCCTCGGCCTTCCTCGGCCACCTCCTTCCCGGCTCGCCTGCCCGGAGCGTCCTCGCCTAAGGAGGGGGCAGCCGCGATCGGGATCGCCGGAGTCGAGCACTCGGCCCGCGTGCCGAGCGCGATCTTGACCAGAGTCAGCACCTCATTCCTGAAGTCTTCAAACATTCCCACCGTTGCAAGAGGTGGCGGGGGTGGCGAGTCCTGTCTGTCAGATCCTTGACCTCCCGTCATTGAGCTCGCCGGAGCTTTTCTACACTGACCACTGTCCACGCTCACCGCACCAGAATGTTGAAACCGGAATCCGGTCTCTTGTGGAGTTTGACCCTTGGGGAAGGGGTGGTCTCGCGCCTACTTTGCTCCTGCAAGAAAAACAACGAAAGAGACAAGAAAGAACAGACCCAAGGGCTCGGCAGGGAGGTCCCACCACAAACCCGGAAGATCTCTGAGCGCTTCCCCTCCTTAGCCAAGAGCCGAGCTAAGGTATCCTCAGAGAACACTTGAAAATGAGAGTAAGGAGGCACTGCCGGCGTTTCCTCTGAGGTACCCCTTGGGTCTTATTTATAGATTTTTCAGAATCTGAACTGCCAATAACCAAAAGGACTGACCTGGAAATACCAAAAGGCCCCCGGTTGGGTCTGCCAACAGCCAAACTCCGCTGTTCTGAATAGCTATGCGCAGCCCAACCTGGTCTGCCAACAGCGAGGCTCCGCTGTTCTGAGTAGCTATTCGCACCCCTGGGGGTCAGCCCGCCTCCAGTTCCCCTGCAGGAGGCGGGCGCGGCCTGGCCTCGCGGCTCGCCTATCCTCCCTGGGCGAGCGCGAGACGATATGGGCGAGCTGTCCGTCTTCTGCCGGGCGGACCGGCAGCCAGGTCGCGTGCGGGTTGGCCGGCGATCGTCGCGACCTTGATCGACTCGCCAATCACGGGTCGCCGGGCTTATCTGCTTTGGCCAAGGATTCCTTGCGCGACCCGCTCGCTCGCCTTGCCGGCTCGCTCGCCTGAAATGGGCGGCAGCGGGCCAGCCCTTCTGCCGCTCTGCTCAACCTCTCCGGCGGGGCCCGCTCGCCGGACACGGGGTTGTACAGTAAGTGTTATAGATGATGCCACATTTCAGAATCTGGTGCACTGTAAAACCTCCAAGGAAATGTGGGACACCCTGATTGTCTACATGGAGGGAACAGAAGAAGTCAGAGAGGATAGGAAATTTATGCTAAATCAAGAGTATGAGAGCTTTAGACAATCCAAGACTGACAGCATAGCTGAATGTTACAAGAAGTTCTTCAGGATTGTCAATGAGCTAATGACCTATGGAAGAGTCTTCAGCATATATGAACTAAATGACAAGTTTCTCAGGTCACTAACAAAGGACTGAGACACAAAGATATGTGCCATCAGATAAGTGGCTAAGCTTGTTGATACACCTCCAGCCACTTTATTTGGAAAGCTGCTATCATATGAAATGCAGCTCACTGCCAGAAAAGAGGAGGAGAAAAATAGTAGGCCTAAATACAAAGAAAGGTCTGTAGCCTTCAAGGCTGAAGGCACAAGAAAGGGTTGGAAAATGTCTTCTTCTCCACCCAGAAGGAGTGTTGAGGCTGAAGAAGAAAATCTTGACAACAGCACATCAGATAGCCACACCTCTGATGAGGACTTTGCTGCCTTTACAAGGCAATTCCAAAAGTTCATAAAAAAGAAGAAATGGAGAACCAAGGCATCAACATCTTTTTCTAAGGATGAGTATTACAAGAAAAAGAAGACTCCCAAGCAGGACAGGTATGCATCAAAACTTAGTAAATAAATTAATACTAAGATTGTGTGTTATTGTTGCAACAGGCCTGAACATGTCATAGCTGACTGTCCAGACAAGAGGACTGAATCTAAAGATAAGAAGAAGCATCAAGTGAAAGACAAGAAGGAGAAATCCCTTATTGCTCAGAAGCAGAAGAGTTGGAAAGACTCTTCATCTTTAGGATTAGGAGATGAAGATAATGTAGAAGCATATGTTGGGCTAATCTCAACAGAAGAGGATTCTAGGGAACTAGAATTTCTACAAATGTTGGACTCTATAAATGGAGTAGAAGATTATTGCTATAGAGGGCTGATGGCTCTATCAGAAAATGATCAGTGCCAGGATCAGCCTGGTCCTAGTAAGGTATATAGTTCTCCCTCAGCTTCAGATTACTGTACTGCATCAGATTCAAAAACTTCTGCATCAAGAGATGTGGATGGTTCTGAATCAGAGGGGGATGTACATCAACTCATTAATGAGTATGGTGGGTTGCTGCAAGCTCTGAAGAGGAGCAAGTTTCTTGTCAAGGAGCAGGCCAAGGAGACTGAGTCTCTAAAGCAGGCTGCACCAGATTCATCCATGTTGATAGATTCAAAACTGAAGGAGATTGCCAAACTGAAAAACATTACTGTTATTCAGATGGACACAATCTCTTTCAAGGAGAATCACATCAAGAAACTAGAGGCAAAACTTCAGCAAGAAAGAGAGTTAGTGGCTAATTTCTCTAAACCAAAATCAGTCTTGCCCTTAATAGATAATTTCATTTCTCATAAAGGGAAGACTGGTTTAGGTTTCAAGGGTAGAACTAGGGCCACCAATTTTCATAAAAAAGGTAAGGCCCCTGCTCAGCTACTAGCTTCTAAGCCCCCTATTTTCTTTAGGAAAGTGATGCAACCAACAAACAGGTATGATCATGACAGTACTCATGGTCACTATGAGGATGAAGGTCTCATGGGCAAGGGTGCAAATGCCCATAGATCACACTATAGGCAAGCCCATTAGGTTCAAGAGGAAGTCTTGGGGTTTATTGCTCCAGCATCTACACTCAACAGAACTGCTGGCAACAAAGTAGTAAAGTCTGTACCTAAGAGAATGTATAATAGGTTTGAGTGTTGGTGCTGTGGCAAAGTGGGCCATTTTGCCAGGGATTGTTGGTTCAACACCAGTGTTAAAACCAAGAGTAGTTTACCTGTCAGAACAGCTGCATGATTTCAACCTAACAATGACCTAGGACCCAATAAAAATTTGGGTTCTAAGGGTAAGTGATTCTGTATTTGATGCAGGTGAATCCAAGTGACCATACCCCTATATGGTACTTGGATAGTGGATGTTCCAAACACAAGACTGGAATAAGGAGAATGTTGAGGGACTATGTACCCATAGAGAATGGACCTAAAGTAATCTTTGGTGGATCAAAAAAAGGAATTATCAAAGGATTTGGTAACATTTTAGTGATTCAATTACTATCACTAAAGTGGCTTATGTGAAGGGTCTAAAATATAACCTGATCAGCATAAGTCAACTTAGTGATCTAGGTTATGACATCTCCTTTCTTAAAGGGGAGTGTCAAATAAGAAGGTCAAGTAATCAAGAGATTATTTTGACTGGCACTAGAAGAGGGAATGTATATTATCTTAACCTAGATTGTGAGTTTGACAACTCACCCATATGTCTAGTTGCAGGAGAAAAAACTTCACTATGTATCAAATGGTACAAGAGGCTTGCCCATCTGAACTATAAGTCAATTGGACAGCTGTTTAGCATGGGATTAGTGAGAAATGGTCCTTAAGTCAAGTGCATTAAAGATGGTGTGTGTTCTGCTTGCCAAAAGGGCAAACAGGCTAAGTCCTCTTTCCATACACTTGATATCAAAGATTTAATGAGATGTTTATATCTCTTGCATATGGATTTGTTTGGTCCTATGCCAGTTCACAGTGTTGGTAGGAAAATATACACATTAGTTATTGTGGATGACTATTCTAGATACACATGAGTTTTCTTCTTGAGGTAGAAATCTGAAACCCCAACTATTTTCCAGACTTTTGTTAGACAAATTCAGAATGAATATAACAGTTCTGTGGTCAAAATCAGAAGTGATCATGGAACTGAATTTCAGTCTGAATGTATGACAAAGTTCTGTGATGAATTTGAGATTCATCAGGAATTCTCCTCACCTAGAACTCCTCAGCAAAATGGAGTTGCTGAAAGAAAGAATAGGACTCTAATTGAGGCAAGTAGAACACTACTTAGTGACACCACTCTCCCTGAGTACTTCTGGGCAGAGACAGTAAATACTGCATGTCATGTTCTCAATAGAGCCTCCATCAATAAGAAACATAAGATGACCCCTTATCAGATTTTAAAAGGTAGAAAACCAAACATTTCCTACTTTAAAATCTTTGGTAGTAAGTGTTATGTTTTAGTTAATGGAAAGCACTACCAAATAAAGTTTGCTGCCAAATCCCTAGAAGGGATATTTGTTGGGTACATCAATAATAGTAGGGCATATAGAATCTACAACTTAACTACTCAAGTTGTAGAGGAATCTGTCCATATTGTATTTGATGAATCTAAGTTGATTAACAGTGAATTGTCTAGTTCTTCAGTTAGTTCTACAGGTTTAACAGACAGGCTGGACAAGCTGACCATCAATGAAGAGGTACCAGCTAGGCTGAATGAAGAAAAAGATGCTTGTTGTCTAGGGGGAGAACAAGACTCACTGAATGAAGAAGACAATGAGGAGCATCAGGTTGAAGAAAATGAAGAAGTCCACGAGGTTGACAGATTTCCTCCAGCACGAAGACACTTGAAGGATCATCCTGCACACCAAATCATTGGTGATGCAAATCAAGGTGTTCTTACAAGAAGCAAAAGTATGAACACAGTTCTATGTTCTAGCTTCTTGTCACAAATAGAACCCATAAAGTTTGAAGAAGCAATGCTAGACACAAACTGGATTGATGATATGCAAGAAGAGCTGACTCAATTCAAAAGGTGTAATGTATGGGAACTGGTTCCTAAACCAAAGGATCACAACATCATAGGAACCAAGTGGATCTATAGAAACAAACTTAATGAGAATGGCACTATAATTAAGAACAAGGCCAGATTGGTTGCAAAAGGTTACAGGCAAGAGGAAGGGATTGACTTTGATTAAACTTTTGCCCTATGTTGAAGCCAAATTTGACCTCTGTGGAGTTCGGGGTCCCAAAAGAGGGGTGACCGCGCACCTACTACCCTCAAGCGAACGATCTAGGCATAAGATTAGGAACACAAGGGACAGACCCAAGGTCTCAGCGTGGAGGACCCACCGCATACCCGGAAGACTAACAAACTCTTCCCCTCCCAAGCCAAAGGCTGAGCTAAGATACCTTCGGAGGGCGCTCTCGGCCGACCGGAATATCTAAGGAGGATCTCAAGATCGACTCTCTCCTATCCAGATGTGCCTCCTTGGGTCTACACAAAATGCTGCTCACCCGCTCTAATGATGGCGCAAACTCGCCGAGCAATGTCACGACACGCTGCCCAAACTGGGCCACTAACAGCGTAATTCCGCTATTCTGACTGGCTGTCAACATGCCAAGAGGGGCTTCCCGGCAACTATACCTCGGGGCCCCTACGGGGCGAGCGGTTCTCGAGAACACCGCCTGCCTAATAAAAA
The DNA here is from genome assembly GCA_039583875.1 of Platanthera guangdongensis. Taxonomy (NCBI): domain Eukaryota; kingdom Viridiplantae; phylum Streptophyta; class Magnoliopsida; order Asparagales; family Orchidaceae; genus Platanthera; species Platanthera guangdongensis. The sequence goes on along the minus strand of CM077165.1, from coordinate 113,183,818 downwards.
GAAGAAACCTACACATCCTCAGAGCATCACAGATATTAAAAGAATATTACAGGAATATGAATTCCATACTTCGGCACGCAGGCCGGCAATATAAACAAAAAAGGACTTCGAGGGCCGGCACAAGCTTGGGCTTAAGCCCGCTACTCCCCGCCTGGTACTGCAACACCTGTACGCCAACGTCTCGACAAGCGGCGGTCAGCTAAACTCCAGTTGGTTAACATAAGCTGGCCGAACATATTGCACATACCCCTTTTTCGGGGCTATGGTGCGCATTCCCTGCAAATGGAAAATATACAACATCCTCGTAGTCTTCTCCGGGATCCCCAGAACATCACCAATCCGGCTCACACGTCCGGATGGGCTTCACACAGCATGCCTAAACCCGTACTCACGTTTCCGGGTGCTAACACAGTTAATTGCGGGGACGTACATGTCAACCCGTCGGAGAGCTCCCTTCCTCCACCCGTTGGTGGAGAGGGGCTTCCATGCAAATATGGAAATTGAGGGATTCACCTGCCCAAGTAGAAATTTCGTTACCCTTGACGCGTGTTTGGCGGGGCCGCAACCGCGCTCATTGCCCGAGGCTCCACGTCTAGCATCCGTAGTGGTTGTCCGTGCCCGGATCCGACCACCATTAACTGTTGAAAGCTCCGAATGACTTTTTCCCTCCATGGTCGAGCCTCTCCAAGGCCGACCGTGCTCCACATGACATCGAGGAAGTCAATCCCGGCCTCCACGACTTCAGGCGGCGTCGGGGAAGCTGATCCCGATTGGCCTAGCTCCAAACGGCGCCGGGAGAGGAGCTCCCGGTCGACCTAGCTGTAGGCGGCGCCGGGAGAGGAGCTCCCGGCCGGCCTCGCTGTAGGCGGCGCCGGGAGAGGAGCTCCCGGCCGGCCTCGCTGTAGGCGGCGCCGGGAGAGGAGCTCCAGGCCGGCCTCGCTTTGCCCTAGGCGGCGGTGACGAAGAGAGAGAGAAAAAGAGAGGGGCGGGCTTGCTGTTTGCCGGCGGCGGCCTGGACAGAAGCAGGAGCGGCTCGGGCTGCTGCTGTTGTTGGCCGACGGGAAGGAGAAGAGGGGGCGGGCTGCTGCTTGCCGGCGGCGGCCTGGACAGAAGCGGGGGCGGGCTGCTGCTTGCCAGCGGCGGGAGAAAGAAGAGCTCTGGCGGTTTCTTGCTGAGGCGACGGCCGGAGAGAGAGAGAGAGAGAGAGAAACGGGGCGGGCGGGGTTGCTCCCCACGGCCGAGCCCTAGCTGGGAGCGGAAAGGCCCCCGATCTCCTTCTTCGTTTTTCTTTTTTTTCCTCTGCCTCCCGTGCTGTACTCCCCTCCCCTCTTTTTTATCCACCATCTAATATATTATATCTAATATAATATATATTATATATAATATAATATATCTTATATAATATATATTAGATATAATATATATATTATAATATTAAATATATATATTATATAAGATTTTATACCTATGCAAATAAAACCTCCGCACGCCCGCACGAGGACCCGCACGAGCTCGAATGGGGCCGCAACAAAACGCTGCTCATAGTATGTCCCGAGCGCGCCGTTTGGGGAGGATCCCGCTCGACCGGATACGGGGTTGTACACAATCCCCGCTCTTTTCGAGGTTGACACAAGCTCGGAAAGAAATGTCCAACCCCAAGTATCCGGCGAGTGGGAGCCGACCCAAAGAAAAATTTTAGAGAAAAACTCACTTGAAGATAAATTGTGTACAACCCCGTATCCGGTCGAGCGGGATCCTCCCCAAACGGCGCGCTCGGGACATACTATGAGCGGCGTTTTGTTGCGGCCCCATTCGAGCTCGTGCGGGTCCTCGTGCGGGCGTGCGGAAGTTTTATTTGCATAGGTATAAAATCTTATATAATATATATATTTAATATTATAATATATATACTATATCTAATATATATTATATAAGATATATTATATTATATATAATATATATTATATTAGATATAATATATTAGATGGTGGATAAAAAAGAGGGGAGGGGAGTACAGCACGGGAGGCAGAGGAAAAAAAAGAAAAACGAAGAAGGAGATCGGGGGCCTTTCCGCTCCCAGCTAGGGCTCGGCCGTGGGGAGCAACCCCGCCCGCCCCGTTTCTCTCTCTCTCTCTCTCTCCGGCCGCCGCCTCAGCAAGAAACCGCCAGAGCTCTTCTTTCTCCCGCCGCTGGCAAGCAGCAGCCCGCCCCCGCTTCTGTCCAGGCCGCCGCCGGCAAGCAGCAGCCCGCCCCCTCTTCTCCTTCCCGTCGGCCAACAACAGCAGCAGCCCGAGCCGCTCCTGCTTCTGTCCAGGCCGCCGCCGGCAAACAACAAGCCCGCCCCTCTCTTTTTCTCTCTCTCTTCGTCGCCGCCGCCTAGGGCAAAGCGAGGCCGGCCGGGAGCTCCTCTCCCGGCGCCGCCTAGAGCGAGGCCGGCCGGGAGCTCCTCTCCCGGCGCCGCCTACAGCGAGGCCGGCCGGGAGCTCCTCTCCCGGCGCCGCCTACAGCTAGGTCGACCGGGAGCTCCTCTCCCGGCGCCGTTTGGAGCTAGGCCAATCGGGATCAGCTTCCCCGACACCGCCTGAAGTCGTGGAGGCCGGGATTGACTTCCTCGGTGTCACGTGGAGCACGGTCGGCCTTGGAGAGGCTCGACCATGGAGGGAAAAAAGTCATTCGGAGCTTTCAACAGTTAATGGTGGTCGGATCCGGGCACGGACAACCACTACGGATGCTAGACGTGGAGCCTCGGGCAATGAGCGCGGTTGCGGCCCCGCCAAACACGCGTCAAGGGTAACGAAATTTCTACTTGGGCAGGTGAAGCCCTCAATTTCCATATTTGCATGGAAGCCCCTCTCCACCAACGGGTGGAGGAAGGGAGCTCTCCGACGGGTTGACATGTACGTCCCCGCAATTAACTGTGTTAGCACCCGGAAGCGTGAGTACGGGTTTAGGCATGCTGTGTGAAGCCCATCCGGACGTGTGAGCCGGATTGGTGATGTTCTGGGGATCCCGGAGAAGACTCCGAGGATGTTGTATATTTTCCATTTGCAGGGAATGCGCACCATAGCCCCGAAAAAGTGGTATGTGCAATATGTTCGGCCAGCTTATGTTAACCAACTGGAGTTTAGCTGACCGCCGCTTGTCGAGACGTTGGCGTACAGGTGTTGCAGTACCAGGCGGGGAGTAGCGGGCTTAAGCCCAAGCTTGTGCCGGCCCTCAAAGGCCTTTTTTGTTTATATTGCCGGCCTGCGTGCCGAAGTATGGAATTCATATTCCTGTAATATTCTTTTAATATCTGTGATGCTCTGAGGATGTGTAGGTTTCTTCTTTTTATTAGGCAGGCGGTGTTCTCGAGAACCGCTCGCCCCGTAGGGGCCCCGAGATATAGTTGCCGGGAAGCCCCTCTTGGCATGTTGACAGCCAGTCAGAATAGCGGAATTATGCTGTTAGTGGCCCAGTTTGGGCAGCGTGTCGTGACATTGCTCGGCGAGTTTGCGCCATCATTAGAGCGGGTGAGCAGCATTTTGTGTAGACCCAAGGAGGCACATCTGGATAGGAGAGAGTCGATCTTGAGATCCTCCTTAGATATTCCGGTCGGCCGAGAGCGCCCTCCGAAGGTGTCTTAGCTCAGCCTTTGGCTTGGGAGGGGAAGAGTTTGTTAGTCTTCCGGGTATGCGGTGGGTCCTCCACGCTGAGACTTTGGGTCTGTCCCTTGTGTTCCTAATCTTATGCCTAGATCGTTCGCTTGAGGGTAGTAGGTGCGCGGTCACCCCTCTTTTGGGACCCCGAACTCCACAGAGGTCAAATTTGGCTTCAACAGTTATGGTGCGGTGAGCGTGGAGAGTGACCAGTACAGAAAAACTCAGGCGAACGTCATGGCTATGGAAGAGGAACCAAGTGACGACCAGGGTCATGTGATGAAAGAAGTCCCCTCCCATTTCCCTCTTGCCGCTAGGATGTTCGATCATGGAGACCAAGACGTGCCTTAGGGAGAATATTATATGATCGACCCTCGTTCTCAGGAGGGTGGATGTAGCGGGTAGATGTGCCCCGTAGTGGGTAGAGATTGACCGGGTATAGGTACCCCGAGCGCGGCTCGGCCCCAGGTAGACCCGCTGCCTGGCTCCTACTAGCTGGCAGGTCCGTAGGCTCGCCTGTGGGGGAGAGGTCCTGGTTCTTGGTTCTGCACTACCCCGAGCGCGGCTCGGCCCCAGGTAGACCCGCTGCCTGGCTCCTACTAGCTGGCAGGTCCGTAGGCTCGCCTGTGGGGGAGAGGTCCTGGTTCTTGGTTCTGCACTACCCGAGCGCGGCTCGGCCCCAGGTAGACCCGCTGCCTGGCTCCTACTAGCTGGCAGGTCCGTAGGCTCGTCTGTGGGGGAGAGGTCCTGGTTCTTGGTTCTGCACTACCCCGAGCGCGGCTCGGCCCCAGGTAGACCCGCTGCCTGGCTCCTACTAGCTGGCAGGTCCGCAGGCTCGCCTGTGGGGGAGAGGTCCTGGTTCTTGGTTCTGCACTACCCCGAGCGCGGCTCGGCCCCAGGTAGACCCGCTGCCTGGCTCCTACTAGCTGGCAGGTCCATAGGCTCGCCTGTGGGGGAGAGGTCCTGGTTCTTGGTTCTGCACTACCCCGAGCGCGGCTCGGCCCCAGGTAGACCCGCTGCCTGGCTCCTACTAGCTGCCAGGTCCGTAGGCTCGCCTGTGGGGGATAGGTTTGGTTTGTGGGTGATAGGTTAGGATAGGTTAGGATATGTTAGGATAGGTTAGGTTAGGTTTGTGGAATCGTCATCGGCACCCCGAGCTCGGCTCGGCCCCAGGTAGACCCGCTGCGCAGGCTCTCATCTAGCTGGCAGGTCCGTAGGCTCGCCTGTGGGGGATAGGTTTTGGTTTGAGATCGTCATCGGCACCCCGAGCTCGGCTCGGCCCCAGGTAGACCCGCTGCGCAGGCTCTCATCTAGCTGGCAGGTCCGTAGGCTCGCCTGTGGGGGATAGGTTTTGGTTTGAGATCGTCATCGGCAGCCCGAGCTCGGCTCGGCCCCAGGTAGACCCGCTGCGCAGGCTCTCATCTAGCTGGCAGGTCCGAAGGCTCGCCTGTGGGGGATAAGTTTTGGTTTGAGATCGTCATCGGCACCCCGAGCTCGGCTCGGCCCCAGGTAGACCAGCTGCGCAGGCTCTCATCTAGCTGGCAGGTCCGAAGGCTCGCCTGCGGGGGAGAGGTCCTGGTTCTTGGTTTTGGGATAGGTGTATGTTTATAACAGATGAAGGTTCTTTATATATTGAAATATAAATATACATACTAGTCAACGAACATGACTCGACCAAAAGTAATTCTCGGTATAATATGATATACGACTCAGACTACGTGACGACAACAGATAACTATCATAAAATGTATTTGTTAAGTAATTCTGTCAGCTAAGGATTTTAAATGTCTTATCGTATGCGGACAATCTTCAATAGTTACTGATTATAGATACATGTGTTGTATTATTCTTCCTGCTGCTTAAGGGTTCTTACAAGCTCGTGTGTCTAGATTATGGAATAATGTTTTAAACATTTCGTTTTACAGATTCTCAGCAGCGCTAGATTCACCTATTATTATCTTTGATAAAGCAGTTGCGTATTCCTCATCATCATCATCTAGTGTTTCAACATCCATATAGAACATATCAGTGAATTCATCTATGGGATTAGCAAAGGTTGCAGTGATGGGAACTATAAGAGTAATTATTGGTCGTGTTAATAAGTCATTATATGATTGATCTCTACCTGTCCATGTTGATCAAGCGGGTATGCTAAGATTTATCGGTCCTTCTATACCTTTACCTGCTCCTGCTTTTAAATCCTCATTCTATGCTAGTTTCTCATCAATTTTGCGACTTGTTATATCACCGTTACAGAAAGAGATTCAAAAAGAATAATTGTGTTTATAAAACCATATTCAAGATAGTGAGTTGTTTCTGATCTAAGCCCTGGTGTGGAGCTCCCTTTATCTTCAAGTGAGTTTTTCTCTAAAATTTTTCTTTGGGTCGGCTCCCACTCGCCGGATACTTGGAGTTGGACATTTCTTTCCGAGCTTGTGCAAACCTCGAAAAGAGCGGGAATTGTGTACAACCCCGTATCCGGTCGAGCGGGATCCTCCCCAAACGGCGCGCTCGGGACATACTATGAGCGGCGTTTTGTTGCGGCCCCATTCGAGCTCGTGCGGGTCCTCGTGCGGGCGTGCGGAGGTTTTATTTGCATAGGTATAAAATCTTATATAATATATATATTTAATATTATAATATATATATTATATCTAATATATATTATATAAGATATATTATATTATATATAATATATATTATATTAGATATAATATATTAGATGGTGGATAAAAAAGAGGGGAGGGGAGTACAGCACGGGAGGCAGAGGAAAAAAAAGAAAAACGAAGAAGGAGATCGGGACCTTTCCGCTCCCAGCTAGGGCTCGGCCGTGGGGAGCAACCCCGCCCGCCCCGTTTCTCTCTCTCTCTCTCTCTCTCCGGCCGCCGCCTCAGCAAGAAACCGCCAGAGCTCTTCTTTCTCCCGCCGCTGGCAAGCAGCAGCCCGCCCCCGCTTCTGTCCAGGCCGCCGCCGGCAAGCAGCAGCCCGCCCCCTCTTCTCCTTCCCGTCGGCCAACAACAGCAGCAGCCCGAGCCGCTCCTGCTTCTGTCCAGGCCGCCGCCGGCAAACAGCAAGCCCGCCCCTCTCTTTTTCTCTCTCTCTTCGTCGCCGCCGCCTAGGGCAAAGCGAGGCCGGCCGGGAGCTCCTCTCCCGGCGCCGCCTACAGCGAGGCCGGCTGGGAGCTCCTCTCCCGGCGCCGCCTACAGCGAGGCCGGCCGGGAGCTCCTCTCCCGGCGCCGCCTACAGCTAGGTCGACCGGGAGCTCCTCTCCCGGCGCCGTTTGGAGCTAGGCCAATCGGGATCAGCTTCCCCGACGCCGCCTGAAGTCGTGGAGGCCGAGATTGACTTCCTCGGTGTCACGTGGAGCACGGTCGGCCTTGGAGAGGCTCGACCATGGAGGGAAAAAGTCATTCGGAGCTTTCAACAGTTAATGGTGGTCGGATCCGGGCACGGACAACCACTACGGATGCTAGACATGGAGCCTCGGGCAATGAGCGCGGTTGCGGCCCCGCCAAACACGCGTCAAGGGTAACGAAATTTCTACTTGGGCAGGTGAAGCCCTCAATTTCCATATTTGCATGGAAGCCCCTCTCCACCAACGGGTGGAGGAAGGGAGCTCTCCGACGGGTTGACATGTACGTCCCCGCAATTAACTGTGTTAGCACCCGGAAGCGTGAGTACGGGTTTAGGCATGCTGTGTGAAGCCCATCCGGATGTGTGAGCCGGATTGGTGATGTTCTGGGGATCCCGGAGAAGACTCCGAGGATGTTGTATATTTTCCATTTGCAGGGAATGCGCACCATAGCCCCGAAAAAAGGGTATGTGCAATATGTTCGACCAGCTTATGTTAACCAACTGGAGTTTAGCTGATCGCCGCTTGTCGAGACGTTGGCGTACAGGTGTTGCAGTACCAGGCGGGGAGTAGCGGGCTTAAGCCCAAGCTTGTGCCGGCCCTCGAAGGCCTTTTTTGTTTATATTGCCGGCCTGCGTGCCGAAGTATGGAATTCATATTCCTGTAATATTCTTTTAATATCTGTGATACTCTGAGGATGTGTAGGTTTCTTCTTTTTATTAGGCAGGCGGTGTTCTTGAGAACCGCTCGCCCCGTAGGGGCCCCGAGGTATAGTTGCCGGGAAGCCCCTCTTGGCATGTTGACAGCCAGTCAGAATAGCGGAATTACGCTGTTAGTGGCCCAGTTTGGGCAGCGTGTCGTGACATTGCTCGGCGAGTTTGCGCCATCATTAGAGCGGGTGAGCAGCATTTTGTGTAGACCCAAGGAGGCACATCTGGATAGGAGAGAGTCGATCTTGAGATCCTCCTTAGATATTCCGGTCGGCCGAGAGCGCCCTCCGAAGGTGTCTTAGCTCAGCCTTTGGCTTGGGAGGGGAAGAGTTTGTTAGTCTTCCGGGTATGCGGTGGGTCCTCCATGCTGAGACCTTGGGTCTGTCCCTTGTGTTCCTAATCTTATGCCTAGATCGTTCGCTTGAGGGTAGTAGGTGCGCGGTCACCCCTCTTTTGGGACCCCGAACTCCACAGAGGTCAAATTTGGCTTCAACACCCTAGTGGCAAGGTTGGAAGCTATAAGATTGTTCGTAGCATATGCTGCCTATCAAGGGTTTAAGGTATATCAAATGGATGTAAAGTCAGCATTCCTGAATGGTGACTTAAAAGAGGAAGTCTATGTTGAACAACCCTCAGGTTTTGTAGACTCTCATTATCCTGATTATGTGTATAGGCTTAGGAAAGCTGTATATGGTTTAAAACAAGCCCCAAGGGCTTGGTATGAAACCCTGTCTGCTTTTCTTATTGAGAATAAGTTCTCTAGAGGAAAGATAGACAAAACTTTATTCTTTAGGGAATCTAAAGGAAAGATAATCCTAGTCCAAATATATGTTGATGACATTATATTTGGTTCTACTGAGAATAATCATTGTAGGAAGTTTTCCAAACTTATGCAAGGAAAGTTAGAGATGAGCAGTATGGGTGAGCTGAAGTTCTTTTTGGGACTTCAAGTTAGACAGACTGATGATGGATTATCCATATCTCAGTCTAAGTTCATAAAGAAGTTGATTAAGAAATATGGTATGGACTCAGCCTCCACCATGAAAACTCCTATGTGAACAAGTATGCATATAGGCAAAGATGAGGCAGGGAAACTTGTTGATGAGTCTTTGTATAGAGGGATAATTGGCTCCCTACTTTATTTGACTGCTAGTAGACCTGATATCATGTATGCAACATGTCTCTGTGCTAGGTACCAAGCTTGCCCAAAGGAATCTCATTATACTGCAGTTAAGAGAAGCTTGAGATATCTTAAGGGCACGCCTAATGTAGACCTTTGGTACCCAAAGAATAGAGATTTCCTACTAACAGGTTTCTCAGATGCAGATTTTACAGGATGCAAAGAAGATAGAAAAAGTACAACAGGAACCTGTCAATTCCTAGGAGGAAGGCTGGTGTCATGGTGCAGCAAGAAGCAAACAAGTGTAGCTATATCAACAGCTGAGTCTGAGTATGTAGATGCAGGTAGTTGCTGTGCACAGCTGTTGTGGATAAAGCACCAACTAGAAGATTATGACATCAAGGTATGTAGAATTCCATTATTTTGTGATTCTACCAGTGCAATTTCTATTGCTAAGAATCCTGTATCACACACTAGAACCAAGCACATAAAAATTAAATTTCATTTCATCAGAGAACATGTTGAGAAGGAAGATATTAGTCTAGAGTTTGTGAACACAAATAATCAATTAGCTGATATATTTACAAAACCTCTGGATGAAATTAAATTCAATTATTTTAAAATTGAATTAGGTATGTTGAACCTAGAATAGGTTAGAACAAACTTCTCTAAGAAGAATTAGTAAGTACAAAATTTCTCAAGAAATTTGTCTAAGTACAAAGTTTGTGTCGACACAAGCAACATTGTGTCGACACACTCAGTATATTGTGTCGACAAAGAATAAGGATGTGTCGACACAGAAACAGTATCTGTGTCGACAGAAGAATAAGTGTCGACACAACCTTGTCGAGACCTTATATCTAGAGGATTTTTTTTATGTGTCGACTCTGACACAAGTATGTCGACACTTAGTCTTGTCGACTTATCCTAAGTTTTGTCGAGACCTAGGTCATCTTTGTTGACACATGTAAAAGTTTTGTCGACTAAGGCCCGTCTTTTGACCTGCCCTTTTCGCTCACACTATAAATAAGTAAAGCCAACATCTGGTCGACTACGCTTTCAAAATCTAGGCTCTGCACCTTGTGTCGACAAAGACCTTCTCTTCTTTTCTCTTCCATCTCTCGACAATGGCGCCTCATCAAGATGATAAGGTGAATGAAGGATATGAGCTGGTTCGTGGAGAATTCACGACAGCTTCACAAGAAATCCAGGATATCATTACCCTAGTTTCTGATAATGGATTAGAGTTCTTGGTCTCAGAACCAACAAAAATTTGGAAAAAGGAAGTCATGGAATTATATTCATCTGCTACTGTGGACCCCGAAGGGAAGAAGATCAAGGCCACAGTTTAGGATTCCCGAGTTAGACTAACTCTAAAGAATATCAGGAAATTACTCTAACTCCCCATGGCTAAGGATGATGATGAAATTATACCTTACAGGACTAAAGAAGCACTAAGCTGGTGCGGGCTGAATTTTAATACCAAGTTTGGATCATCCATTGCCCGTAAAGGGATGAATTTCCAAGGAAAGTTTCTATCAGAGATAGTAGACAAAGTGATACTATGTAAAACTGGTGGACATGACAGAATTTCAGTCCACATGTTCAATCTCATGACAAGGATCATTTTCACCATAAAAATAGACTAGACATCCATCATTTTTGACAAAATTCAAGGAGTAAAGAAACCAAATCTGGGAAGGATTCTAAGTTTATGTCTCACTGCAATAATACCAGATGTTATGAACTAACTCTCAGGAACCAAAATCAACCACATGAGAAAAATGGATGTGAATATTCTATCTAGATGGGATAGAGTGTTGACAAAGGAAGTATCTACTCCATAAAAAGCTGTTAAGAAAGATAAACAGTAGAAAAAGGCTATTCCACAAGCAGAATCCTCCAGTGATTCTGAAGAAGAAGTGGTCTTCAGTTCAGATGAAGAACAACAAGAATCAACAAGGAGATCATCTGCCACTAAGAATGTAGGAGATGGTCAGATGCAGGGGCAGTATATTCCAGAGAGCACCATCCCACTGGATCAAGGTCAGGATGTGCCTTCTCTAAGGGGAGCCAATGAACTTTCCCCAGTTCAACAAGAAGTCTTGCCTCCAGAAAGTACTCCAGAGAAAGAGCAAGCTGCCTTAGAGAGTGAAACAACCACTCAAACAATTCTTGAGACAATAAATGATATTAATCAAACTATACTAAATACTGAGCCAGATGCACTATCTGTGCTTCTACCTGATGTTGAACAGACACATCATGAAAACAACCTTGCACAGGATGTATCTATGTAAAATACATCTGCATTAGATGATACTCAATTAAATGTACAAGATACAGTTGTTCCTCCTGTTTAACAACAACAAGAGTTCACTCTTGAGGAATTATTTCCAGATTTACAAGAAATAAGAACTGAGGAAACAATGCCAAGGACTGAGGGGGAGGAGCAAGGGACTCAAGGGGAGTTACCAAGATCTGACAAAGAGCTGCTCACAAGTCCTAAGGACACAGTAAATCTAGAAAGTTCTTCTGAATCTGATGATGGAGATGCATTAAGAGCAAAGAAGAGAAAACTGATGGTTTACAAGAAGAAAAGCTCAAATTATAAGAAAGCTTTACAGACAGCCTCACAACCCTCAGCTCCAACAGTTGATTTCAGTTCACTGTTGGTTGCTATGCAAATTAAAATGGATGAGCAAAGAGCAGCCATGGAGAAATATATCGATGGAACACATAAGGATTTGCAATTCTCCTTGGCTCAAGATATAAAATCAATCAGATTTGAGGTAAACCAGAATAAGAAAGAGATGACAGATTGCTTCCATAAAGGAGGTAATGTTGTAGTTTTTCTAGCAAAACAACAACAAGAGGCAAGGGCACAAATTGATGATATCATGGTCATGCAAGGCTATGTCCTAGAAAATCAACTAAGGATGAATGATAATCTTACTGAATCACATAATGTGATTGTTACTGAATTAAAAAAAATAAAGCAACTGCATTAACAGATGAAAGGGCTAATAAGAAGTCAGAGTTTGATAAGAAACTTCAAGAGGATTTAGCCACCTTCCAATCTGCACTTCAAGCCTCTCAGAAGATTATATCTGCTCAGCTACAAAAGTTTAAAGACTATTATACAGAGGGAACAAATTATCTGGTTAATCAAATAAGGTTCCAAAAGAATGATCTCAGGGATCATATTGAAAGAGAAGTCATAAAGGGGGAGAGGTTGATAGTCAATGCCAGCTCAGAGCATGCCAAATGGATAACAAATATTGTTAGAGCAACTCTTGGATATCCACCCCTATGTGATGATGACAACACAGCTGAGTCAGGAATTCAAGCTGCAGGAAATGAAGGGGGTCAGCAGGAAGTAGCTCAAATAATATATCTCCCTTCTAACTTTAAGTAAATTCAACACCTGGTTCATCAGCTATATAGCCCTCCAGAGGCTACTAAGAATGTTTTCATTGAGAAAGTGGAAATGTCAGAGGCAGCTTTGCATAAAGAGCAAGAAGCTCAACTCTCAAAGAAAAGGTTTAGAGAACAGGCAGAGTTGAAGCCTGATTTTGAGCAATGAAGTCCTACTTCCAGGAATATTATATTGACTACCTGGAAAGCTGTGAAGGACAAGACCCATGAAAGAGCTAAATGATACACTGAGCAAGAATGGAACAAGTATGAAGCCAGGCAGGAATCCATTCTTCAATACAGAAGGAAAGTAAAAGCTGAGAAGTTACCTGCTAATGCTCTGGAGCCTAGCAAGTACTTCCCCAAACCTTTTTATTATTTTGAAAGGCAAAGGATAAGAGATGAAGAACAGAAAAATAAAGAACTCAAAGACAAGAAGCCAGCTGAAGATACTGTAGCTCCAGTTCAAGCAAGGGTCCAGTCTGGAAAAGGCATAGTGATCAAAGAACATGATCAGCCTTAGGATAAATTGACTAGATTCTTATAACATTGTAATCTTCAGTTTTTAACTCCATGTAATCTGTTGACAACACACTTTTGTGAAGTTTAAATAAAACAATAATTTGTGCTTATAAAGTTAGTATCATATTCTGTGATGATATTGTTTACCTGTTTTGTTTATATGTTACCCTGCCATTGAATGTTTTTATACATCATATTGTCATTTTATTATAAGTGATGTATATAATTGACTAAGGGTTATGATTTCTCCAAATAGGGGGAGATTGTTGGGTACATTGAAAAATGTGTACCAGATTTGGAGAAGCCTCACCCAACTCAGTGATATGAATCAAGTTGTATTTGATGTTGTATTGAGTTGTCATGTGCAGGTTAAGTAAATGGAAGAAATATTTTTCTAAGTACAAGTGTCGACACTTGGGAATGGATGTGTCGACACCAAGGGCTAGATTGTGTCGACACCCAGAATTTATGTCGACACACAAAAAATTTGTCGACAACGCTGTGTCGACACTAAGGGCCAAATTGTGTCGACATCAACAGGACTTGTGTCGACACACAGAGAAGTTGTCGACACATTCCAGAATTCTGTCGACAACGAATGTGTCGACACACAGAACTTGTGTCGACATACACCAAAATTCTATCGACACCCAGAAGTTATGTCGACAGTGAAAGCAGAAGCTGTGTCAACACCCAGAAGTTATGTTGACACTGGAAGCAGAAGCTGTGTTGACACCCAGAAGTTATGTCGACACTGGAAGCAGAAGCTGTGTCGACACACAGGACTTGTGGCGACACATTTAACAGACGCTGTGTCGAGTACCAGAAGAATGACTATGTTGACACATGGAGTGTTGTGTCGACATTATCAAGACTGATGTCGACACTTAGTCTATTTGTGTCGACACATGTGAAGCAGTTTGCTGAGTGGTTCATGCTGAGTTGTAAAACCTTAACCAACCGGTCTGACACTTTTGTCAGAACTGTCAGAAGACTGTTACAAACCAAATCAGCCGGTAATCAGGAGGAAACTCTATATAAAGGACCGGCTCGATACAACTTACAGTAGTGAAGTAGTGAAAAATAGAGAAGAGAAGCAAGGAACACTACATTAAGAAGTGAATTCTTCAGAGAGAAGTTTTTTACAACAAGAAAAAGGGAAACCCTTACGAAGACAGATCCAGATCAGTCTGTAAGGAAGATTCAAATTTCATTCTGAATTCAAGAAGGAAGCTATCTGAAGATCAACTTGTACATCAAGTGAAGATCAACCTTATTTTGTTCTATCAAGAAACTTTGAAATGGCTAAGTCAGGTTGGATCTGAAGATCAATCCATTCAAGAACTGATCAAGAAGCTCACCAGTGAAGAGATTCATCTGGTGCAATTTCTGTATCGCATTATCAAATTATTTCTGGTAGGATCTGTTGTTAGATCTGAGTTGTAAGCCTGTAATTATAAAGGATGAGGTAGGGCTTTTGCCTGAGCTGTAGGAGTGGGGTGTCACTCTGAGTTGTAGGCCTGTGAAAGAGGCTGAGGTAGGGTTGTTGCCTGAGATGTAGGAGTGAGGTTTCACTCTGAGTTGTAGGCCTGTGAAAGAGGCTGAGGTAGGACTTGTGCCCGAGTTGTAGGAGTGTGGATTCACTCTGAGTTGTAGGGACCATTCTTGGTTCTGAGCTGTAAGATCTGCGGATCTGAGAAGTGGAAGGAAGTTAGGCCAAATCCAGTTCATTACTGAATAGGCGAAGGGGGAAAGTGGATGTACCTAGACCTTCAGGAACCACTATAAATCTTGTGTATACTGTGTTGTGTTCATTATTCTGTGATTTGAATTCCTGTAGTGTTGAGATAAATTTTGTTATTTGCCAAAAGTTTTTGAAGAAAAATTTAGAACCTATTCACCCCCCCTCTAGGTGTCTAGGCTCTTGAAATCAAGTCTTTCAAACACGAGATCGTGCTAGAATTGTAATCGAGCTTAAGCTCATTGAACTCGAGCTCGGAGAAAAGTGTGCTCGGAAAAAAAATGCACGTCCGTGTGAAAAGCACATGCTCAGGAGCAAAATGCTCTCTCGGGCCAAAAAATGCTCTCGAACATTAGTGTTGAAATAAAATATGATATATTTATTGTAACAAAACTTTAATAATAAAATGTTACTAATAGTAAAGAAAATCTCTTGGTCACAAAAAACTTTCATGATGTGGTTACAATTGATACATATTGTGAGGAAAAATTTATTATTTGTAACGTAACATTAGTGTTGTTACAAATACTAACAATTATAGTAACAAAACAATTATTATTGTAACAAAATATAAAATATTCGTTACAAAAAATAACTTTTTGGTAACAACAGAAAAATTCGTTACTAAATATAGCTATTAGTAACAAACTGTGTTTCTGTTATATTTCAGTCCTTACAACAGGTGCAGTTTGTTGTAGTGATGCTTGGCTACGTGCCTGCTTATATGAGTGCGTTAACTCACCCCTGATTTTGCTAAGATGGTTGGGGGAGGGGTTATTATGTACCATTTGTTAGCCCCGTGGTGACCCTTATTTTTCTTGATGTGTATTTGGTTGCACGGAGCATAACTCTGGGTGGTGCATAGTGGGCCAAAGTCTAGGCTATGCAAAGTTCATACGTTATTGTGACATTTCTTACCACTTTGCTTTTGTGTAGTAGATTCTGGCCTTTGTGTCAGTGAATATGAATTTTATCATTTTCATTGCTCTCCATTAGTTGTTCCCAGTCTGCATACTATAGCATATTTGTGTGCTTTTTGTTTGCACTTTGCATATTCGACATGAATAAGGACATAAAGCCAGACTATAGTGGTTCATTTCCTTTTAGTGCTGGACATTTGGTGTGTTCTTTCTTTTATTACATTGCTTTTGCTGGTATTATAGTACTAGGTGATGGCCATAGTTACATTGCTATCATTTTAAAGTATTTAACTTGTGAATGAGGTATGTCGTGGGTGCCGGACGGATCCATGTTATAATATATTTGTTGGCGAAATGTTCTAATTTGGTATCAGTGTCCTAGGAATATGTGTAACAACCTGAATTTTATTAGTTCACTACAACCCTAGATGACCCAATAAAAGTGACCCGCGTACAAAGTACCCTAGAAGCTAGTAGGTGACTCCACAGGTTTTATTAAGCAAACAAACTCCGAGTTGACTTCCGTTAGTTGTATTTGACTTGTATTGTCAATGCGAGTGGAACAGAACTCATTTCGTTCCGATCCAAGATCAACAACAACGAAACCCATATAGTCCCCAATCATTGGGGGTTTAGGCGAGGGAAGATTGGAAACAGACCTAACCTTTGGCACTATGCACAAAGTGACTTCTCTTAGAGGAGAAAGACCCAACCTTTGACAATAATGGACAAAGTGACTGCTCACAGATACCACTGGAATAGTGGCCCCTATACTGTCACGTTTGTTTCGATCCAAGATCATTTAATGAAAATGTCCATTTTGAGTAACGTTGTGCATCACAACGATGTCGAGTTTGTGTATTGAGCATATGTGCTCTGAATTGAATCAACTTTCATCAATTGCATTGTACTAGTATAGTCGATACGAGTGTAACCGAACTTTTTTTGTTGTGATCCAAGGTCATTTAAAAAAATAACTATTTGGAGTAGAGTTAGCGTAACAATGACAAAAAGTTAAAATATTGAGCATATGTGCTTTCAATCGACTTATGTCAGTTGCATTGGACTCATTTAGTCGATACGAGTGCAACAAAAATTATTTCATTCTATTCCAAGGTCATTTAGAGAAAATGACTATTTTGAGTAATTTTGCGCGCCACAATAACATTGAATTGGTATATTGAGCAAATGTTCTCTGAAACAACTTTCGTTGATTGCATTGGACTCGTATAGTCGACACGAGTGCAATGAAACTCTTCATTTTGATCCGAGGTCATTTAGAGAAAATGACCATTTTGAGTATCATTGTTCGTTGCAATGACGCTAAGTTAGAATACTGAGAACATGTGCTATGAATTGACTTACGTCCATTGCAATAGACTTATATAGTCGATACGAGAGCACATGAACATGTTTCAATCTAATTCGAGGTCATTTTGTGAAGATGACCATTTTATGTATCGTTGTGTGTCACTACGATACCATATTACCTTTTGACCAGACGATCTTGGAATTGACCCCAGTTAGTTGCATTGGACTTGTATGATAAATATGAGAGGAACAAAATTTATTATGTTCAATTCTGATGTGTTTTGGTAATTTGATCAAATTGGGTCCTGTCAAGTCATGTGGTGCATCAAACAACATGCACACACCAATATTACTCTGACACACTAACATTGGCTCATTACCCGACAAAACATACCTACATAGACCTTTACCTATCTAGGGGACCCACCATATGGTTGAATTTGGTGAAACCCAACCAAAAGCCTAATTTTGGATTATTCTACACTAAACTCCATTCACTTGATCCCTACCACAATGCCCACACCAACCATAATGGGCTCTGAATTCATGGCTAAAGCCCATGAGGCTAAACTTTGGCCAATGCAATGAGGAGAGAAACAAAAGCCACTCATGCACTCTCACACCTTCTCTCTTTTCTCTCTTCCCCAGGCCATGCACTATCCTATTTTGGACACCAAGAGGTACCACCCTACCTACGGCTATCTCCCCCTCCTAACCTTAGTAAGTATTAAACCTAACCCTCTCCCCAAAGGATAATCCCATATTGTGAGATGGAAGGGAGGATGAATACCTTATCCCTATATAAGGGACCTTTACCTTTAGAGGGAACACACCCCACTTCCCAGAATGAGCCATAACCCCACCCTGTTGTTGACCGACCTCACCAGAAAACCCATACCTGATCCATCTCTTAACCTCCGTGTTAGATCAATTGAAGAGCTAGTGGAGGCCCTCATCCAAGGCAAAACCTCCTCCTTTCCACCCTCCCTAGCTTGTCGACAAGCTGCATGATGCTCCTAGCCACAGGAGCACCGTTGTCACCACCCGATACATACTTTAAGATCGGGTGGTTACAGAGTATAATGTGCCTACCCGTGTATTGATGAGTTGTTGGGAGGTTGTACCTCACTGAAGAGGGGTCGGCGACCCCCTCCGGGCAGAGGTAAGGCGGTGGTGTTGCCAAAAAATGAAGCTCTGGTGGCACATGAACACTTACTCATTGTAAGTGCACTTTCCGGCAGTCGGCGATGGCGCTAGTCCGCCAGACAATCGCTTGGAGGTGCGTCGCCCCCTGGCGAGTCCACCAGGGGTGGGAATAGGATTTCTATACACACCTGTGTATAACTTTTTCTATACACGCCCGTTTTGGATGCTGACACATGACGGATCCACTGTAAATCCACCATATATATTTATAAAATGTATATCACCATATATATTTATAAGATGTATATATAAATGGGTGTGCATAATTAGTTTAGATCCCAACAGCTGAAATGGGTGTATTGTAGATCCCAACTGTCAAAAAGGATGTTTATAACTTTTTCTATACACACATGTGTATAGAATCCGCGTTCCAGGGGTGGTGGCACGATAAGCCAACGGGCGTCAGCAGTAGAGAGACCCTCGCAAGCCTCCTACCATCGTGGAAACTCCAGATGTCGTTCGATTAAGATCAAGGATCGCACGATACAAATCTCACCCCATAGCAGATCTACATTAGATTCGTTGTGGGTCCAGTATTATTTGTGTGTCTGGCTCTATCTCAGTCAGATGGTTCACTTTAAGATTCGGGCTACCCCTGAGGTATTTGACTTTTTAGGGGCTTATAGAGGACTCTAATGGGAAAGTGTTTCAAAAAAAATCATGTCCACTAGATTTTTTTTTGGGCTAATCCTGTCCACTAAATATGAAATGAACCCCCTCCATTTCATTTGAAATGGAGAGGATCCGGATCCGTCTCACAGTTATGGCCATACAATGTAAAAATCTAAATATTTTAAATAGCTAGTGTTGCAATAAATGAAAAGGCAAATATTTTTCCTATTTTTAATTTATCAGAGCGCATAAACTGAGTGATAAAAACTAAGAAAAATTGTGAAGATTTTTAGAGCCTTATTGCGCTTTCTGTGATTATTAGAAATTTTTTGTTATCATTTGATATTTTTAAAGAATTATTAGAGGACTTTCTCCCATTTAAAAATAAATAGAGTGCAATTTTTCGAAGATTTAATTCTGAGAAAATTATGGTATGATTCTTTTAGCACTAGTATACAATCACAATAACATTTGGTGGTTTATTGAATAGTTTAACTAATTTCTTAGAATTAAATAGTGGCTTTTCTTGCGTTCTTAAATTAAAAGAGAGCTCCTCTTTGATATTCTATTTATAAGGAAAATATAATATGCCCTAAGTGATTGCATAAACCCTCAATAAAATGTAGGAATTTTTTGTGTCAATAAAAGTATTTTTAAATTTTAAACAAGCGTTTATTTGCGGCGAACCATTTATTGAAAGCTAAATCAAAGATCAAAATGATTTGAAGAAATTATTGGAATTGAGTTAGGGTAAATCCAACCTCTGGTTCAAGTTTCATAAATTTTTGATTCTTTTTTATATTCATTAAATAAAAGAGGTTGAAATTAGGAAATTATATCAGTTATAATCTATAAACTCGAACCTATCCAATGGAATTGATTGAGGTTAAAGGTTTTATGTTAAACCTCTTACAGAGATTTGAAGTCTCAATGATTAATTTTGGTGTTTGTAATAAAGAGACTTGAAATTATAATAGGCTCTAAGAATCCCTTGCAATCTATAAGTCACCCTAAAGGGTGCAACTAAAGTAGTTATCGGGTTTAAATAAACTGGCTCACTCTAATATGATTAAAATATGAAGAATTTGTTGTAGAATTATAAAATCTGCCTCCTTGGAATAGAGATATCTCCTTGGAATGGATAGGTCTCTTTGGAACGGAGATGCCACCTTGGAACGAAGATGCCTTCTTGGAATGGAGATGCCTCCTTGGAATGGAGAAACTTCCTTGGAACGGAGATGCCTCCTTGAATGAAGATGAAACTTTGGATGTAAGAACTTTACTTATTTCTTGTTTACGGTTCTTTTTTGTCACCACACTTAGTACTGTTTTTTATTCCTGCATTATATTCATGTACTTTAATTACCTCATTTCCATTACTGCACTTATTGCAATTTATTAGTGCTTTCATTTCCAAACTTTGACTCGGGTCCCACTCTGATAAGCAGTTTTTCCTATTATAAACATTAGTTAGGGGTAACTTGATGAAGCATTTCTCCAAGGCTAACCCTAAATAATGGGCTCGCTAGATCGTCATGATTCTTGTTTAAAGTTGAGTGGTATGATCAAACCACATGTAACACGGTTGCTTGCCCAAATTATTTCATGTCAAGTAGGGCAAGCCATCGCAGACCCGGAAGGTGCCAATTGCTTACCTTATTGAAATGCATGTAAATTACTTTGCAGTAAGTTGCGGGTAAGTCATGCCCGTAGACCGCTTACACCAGTATGAGATGGTTGACGACTCTATGAAATAGGGAGAAGTGTACCCCAGGAGCTTGACCGAGTTTTATTCCCTGCTGAGTCCCTCTACTGGCTAGCCAGTTTTTATTATTGTCGGATGTCGCTCACATCCAGGAGTACACCAGGTTGTATGTTGTGGACTGTGTAGTGTGTAAGACCCCCCCCTCCCCGGATCCCAAAACACGGCACGAAGGGGGAGTCTTATGCCCGGAACAGCCGCCTTGCGGTAGCATTAGCACACGGGCTAACCTGTACCACAAGACGCCTATCCCGCCGGCTACAACCATATCAATGTACATGCCAACCCAACCAAATAAGTAAACCAAACAGAAGTCAAATCCACATTAAGTTATATAAAGTCCAAATACATCAATAAAGAGAAGCTAAAACATGCTTCTACTATATATCAGAGTACAGCTAAACATTGCCCCAAACGGGCTACATCAGAGTAATCAAAACTAACATCAGTAACAGACGGTATCGACGGCACCGTCACATCAGGCCCTGTCGTCCTGGCCTGGCTGTCCTGCTGCGTAGTCTGCGGCTGCTCTACCTGTGGCGTGACCTCCTAAAAAGGAAGACGTAGCAACCGTTAGTCGAAACGACTAAGTGGTTTCACATCCGCTCCCCCGGCGACTCCTCGGCACCGGGCGGAGAAAGAGAAACAAGGGTATAATATATAGCAGTAAGTATAAAAGTACAATCAGGTGACAAGGTACATGAGTATCAATGTATAACTAGCAGTTCTACAAAAGCTATCAAGGTATAATAACAAGTGTAAGAAAGCTACAGCAGGAAAGTAACTTAACTTATAAGAATGCCCATACAAACTTATAAGTTAAGGATCGGGTTACATAAAGTAACTCAT
This sequence comes from Platanthera guangdongensis, assembly GCA_039583875.1. Taxonomy (NCBI): domain Eukaryota; kingdom Viridiplantae; phylum Streptophyta; class Magnoliopsida; order Asparagales; family Orchidaceae; genus Platanthera; species Platanthera guangdongensis. Next base: position 113,162,658 of record CM077165.1, on the reverse strand, counting down.
CGTATAAGAGTGCCCATACAAACTTATACGATGAGGATCTTGTTGTGCAATGAAATGCTATGAATGCTATGCAATGACTCACCCATGCACACCCATGCAATTGCTATGTCGACACAGACTGTAGTTCCCACTTTTCGAGCAGGTAGCTAACCTCTCAGGCATCAGCCGCCGTGGCCAGGCGGCGACAGTAGAACGGGCACTTCTACTACTAGGCGGGTATCACACTACTTCACCTAGGCCTCCGTACGCCTCAACGCTAAGAACACAACAGCGGAGCCCATGCGTACTATGGCCCAGCGGGGTCTTGGGTAGATGTGCACCAAGAACACAGCCCGAACTGGCCTTGCGTGACCCGGAAGGGGCCTCGGAAGAAAGCACGAGGACACAGCCCAACCGTTCACATGGTCGGAGGGGCCTCGGGAAGTGAACACCGAGGACACAGCCCAAACCGACCAAGTCTAACTGCCAACTCCCGTCGGTGTGACGACTGGCGAGCCCGTAGACCTGCCACACTATCCTTAACCCGGGATTACGACACCGTGTGTCGACTCACACCACATGCAAACACCATATCAACACAACATGGAAGGGGCCTCGGAAGTAAACACGAGGGCACAACCCAACCATCCATCCGCACCCTATCTCAACACAACCAAACAAGTGGCGGTCAACATCGCACTTACGAACTTACACAATACTACCCGTAGGGAGACAACGCTCTAAGTATTGGTCCACTAGACTCATTTCATTAGTCAAACATATCCATGGCCATGGTCTATTCATCTATATGACTTCCCAAATGATGACAATGTAAAATAACGTAATGCGCATATAAGATCTATCACATCATCCTTTTTAGTAATATCATAACTTAAACATGAAGTGTACCATATTCAATCTTCCAATTCCTACCAGTTCAATTCTTTTAAACAAGTTTGTTTCACAATTTGGTAATATGAAATATGATTAATAAGATACTTCAATCACACAACAAATGATTAATCATAAGGGTTCATCCAAGGCAAGTATCTTGCATTAATAATTTCACCGAAACAAAATCCATTTTTCCATTAAGCCCAGAATTTAGGCGCAGGTTGAATCTGGTCAGCAACTTCGACCGGAGATTCCCGAGGCTACAGGAATCCGGTGAAGTCGTGTAACCCCTCGATGGAAAGGTATTTCCATGGACTACATCTTTCATATTCAGAGCTCAACCCAGATTTGACATTATCCTATTTGAAATCGGACTTGAAGTCCGCTGCGTACAGAACACAGTTTCTGCATGCAGGATTTATTAAACACCATTTTCGTTTGGATTTTCCCGTGGCTACAGACTTCGCTAGAAGTCGTGCAACCACTCGTTGGAAAGGTATTTTCAAGGGCTTCAACTTTCGTGTTTAGTCAAAAGCCCAGATCTGACCATAATACACTTAAAAATGGTCACGAAGTTCGCTGCGCGCAGAATACAGATTCTGCACGCATCTTAAGGCGGAATGAACGGCATCGGTTCATCTTCCTCCTCAAGGCGATCTTCCAAAAATCATTCCAGAAAACCTCCTCCCTTATTCACCCTCAAGAGGCCAAAACCCTTCACGAAACCATCCCTTATCATCCATTGAAAAAGGGGCGTGGTTGAAGAGATCTAAAACCTAAGACACAAGTCTTAGCATGACCTTTCCTAGAAAACTCCTCCTCACCATCAAGACTCTCTTGAGTCGATGTCTCGCCTAGGAAAATAACTATAGATCTAGCACCAAGGGAGAGGGTAGGAAACTCACGTTGGCTCCAGCGGTACCACCATTTCTCGCCATGGATCGCGTAGTTCTCCTCGGCGGCATCTTCTCTTTCACGGCGATGGCGGATCTCCTTCGGTAGGACTTGCTCCTGCAGTTTTCCCTCTCACAGGGGTTCTCACTGGAAATAGGGGATGAAAAGAGCATGAAAACGGCTAGGGTTTTCTGTCCCCTATATAAATAAAATTTGACACGGGTAGGGACACGGCCGTGTCCGTACCCGTGTCCCGCTTCCGCGAAACGGCCGTGGCGGTTTCCATGTCGATTCAATGCTTGACACGGGTAGGGACACGCCCGTGTCCCAACCCGTGTTCGCATGACACGGCCGTGTGCCTGGCCGTGTCATTGGCCGTGTACTTCTTCAGTTACATCTCGACACTTTTCGTCGAGCTCAACTCGACGCACACGGGTAGGGACACGGCCGTGTCACTACCCGTGTCCCTTGGTGTCGACACAGCTCGACGATCTCGACACGGGTCGTCGAGCTCAACTCGACGCACACGGGTAGGCACACGGCCGTGTCCCTACCCGTGTCACTTCCTTTTTACACTGATTCTCCACTTCTCCACAAGTGCAGTCCAATTCCCTGCACTCTCAGGACTCAAGTCAACCCTCCTGACTCAAAACACACACACTAGGGGCCTAGAGCGATTCGGGACGTTACAAATCCTATAAACAAAATAAAAGATTTCGTCCCCGAAATCAGGTTTAGGTTGTGGGGAGAAGTGTATAACAGGAAATTTAACATATGCTTTTAAATAAAATTACCTTGAGCAAACAACTCCGGGTAGCGTTGCCGCATTAAATCCATTGGCTCCCAAGTGTACTCCTCCTTCCCATGATTCATCCATTGCACCTTCACTAAGGGAACACTTTTGCGGCGTAATGTTCTTGTCTCGCTGTCAACAATTCGTACCGGCTCTAGTCGCACAGTCCTATCTGATGCCACCGCACCATCAGTAGTGGGAATATACTGGTCGGGCCGCAACAGTGCTTTTCGAAGCGACGATACATGGAACACGTCGTGAAGATTTTCCAATTCCGGTGGTAACTCCAACCGATAGGCCAACGGGCCAATCCTTTCCAATATAGTATAAGGCCCAACATACCTCGGGCTGAGCTTTTTCACTCCACACACCCGCGAAACTCCATGCATCGGCCGAATCTTAAGGAACACCTTTTCTCCCACCTGGAACTCCACCATCCGATGCTTTTTATTATAATATTTCGCCTGTCGACTTTGAGCCTCCAACATGCGATCCCGTATCAATCTGACCGCCGCATCAGTATCATCTATATATTCGTTCCCCAATGCCTTCGGATCTTCATCTTGCACCCAAGACAAGGGAGTCCTGCACCTTCTTCCGTAAAGGGCTTCATGGGGCGCCATGCCGATGCTTGCCTGATGGCTATTATTATAGGAGAATTCCACTAGTGGCAAGAGCCTTTCCCATGGCTCTCCTCTGTCCAACACACATAACCTCAATAAATCCTCCAGTGTTCTGATGGTCCGCTCTGACTGCCCGTCCGTCTGTGGATGAAATGCGGTACTAAAGGTTAGGCGTGAGCCCAAATACGCCTGTACCGCCTTCCACTCATTGGATGTAAACCGACCATCCCGATCTGAAACAATTGTCTTGGGCACGCCATGATACCGTACAAATTGCTCCACAAAAAGGCGTACCAAAGCATCCACGTGTGCTTCCTTCTTCATTGGAATGAACCGGGCCACCTTTGTCAGTCGATCCACAATAACCCATACTGAATCATTCCCGGAGCGGGAACGAGGTAACCCATGAACAAAGTCCATGGAGATATCCTCGAACTTCCATTCGGGGATGGGCAATGACTGCAACAAACCACCGGGACTCCTGCATTCAGCCTTCACTCTTTGGCAAGCTTCGCAATGTGTAACATAGTAGCGGACATCCTTCTTCATTCCCGGCCAACACATGGTCTTCCGCAGTCCGGCGTACATCTTAGCAATACCCGGATGCACTGAATATTGAGAGGAATGCGCCTCTCTCAATATATCTTCCCGAATTTTGCCGCCCTTGGGAATATAGAGTCGGCCACGAAAATAAATGAGGTCGTCTTTGAGTATGTACTCATCGGTGGTCCCATCTTCAATTGCCTTGATTGCCGGGGCCAAGGCCGCATCCATTCCTTGCTCCACCCGAATCCGGTCTCGGATATCACAAACTATGCTCATGTTGGCCAAATACTCCGCATACTCTGCCGAAGGATCCTTGAATACTAGAGTAATTTCCATCTCCTCGATCATCCGAGCCAACTCCATGCTCATCAGCCGAGACTCTGGGCTAGAGCCTGGCACTTTTCTACTTAAGGCATCGGCTACCGAGTTCGCTTTCCCGGGGTGGTAGTTCATGGTGAACTCGTAGTCGCATAGAAATTCCAACCACCGCCGTTGCCTCAGGTTCAACTCCTTCTGAGTGTGAACATACTTCAAGTTTTTGTGATCGGAAAAGATCTCACAGTGCACGCCATATAAATAATGCCTCCAGACTTTCAAAGCGAACACCACTGCTCCCAACTCCAAATCATGAACCGGGTAATTAATTTCATGTTTCTTTAACTGCCTTGAAGCATATGCGATCACGTGCCCATGCTGCATCAATACCGCTCCCATCCCTTGATATGAAGCGTCCGTGTAAACTTGAAATCCTTCCTTCCCCGACGGAAGTGCAAGGATGGGGGCGGAGGTAAGTCTATCCTTCAGCTCTTGAAATGCCGCTTCACATTGAGGTGTCCACTCAAATGGCACTCCCTTCTTCGTCAAGGAGGTAAGAGGAAGGGCAATCTTGGAGAATCCTTTCACGAACTTGCGGTAGTACCCAGCAAGTCCAAGAAAGCTTCGTACATCAGCCGCCGACTTCAAGGGCGACCACTCCTTCACGGCTCGCACCTTTGCTGGATCCACCGCTAATCCTGCTCCACTGATCACATGCCCCAAGAAGGCTACCTCCTTAAGCCAGAATTCACACTTGCTAAACTTGGCATACAAGGCATGCTCCTTCAATTTCTTCAAAACCAAGGTCAGGTGCTCGACATGCTCCTCCTCCGTCTTTGAGTAGACCAGGATGTCGTCGATGAAAACAATGACGAAGATGTCCAAATACGGTTCAAACACCTTGTTCATCAAGCTCATGAAGGCCGAAGGGGCATTTGTGAGCCCAAACGGCATTACTGTGAACTCATACAAACCATATCTCGAACTGAAGGCCGTTTTCTGGATGTCCCCTTCTTGTATCCTCAACTGATAGTATCCGGAGCGCAAATCCAATTTAGAAAACCAATGTGCTCCCACTAGTTGATCGAACAACTCATCGATCCGCGGTAGTGGGTAAGTGTTCCGCACCGTCAATCGATTGAGTTCCCGATAATCTATGCACAATCGCAGTGTTCCATCCTTCTTCTTCACGAACAGCACAGGGGCTAGTAAGTTCTAATCAATTCAAGCTAGATCATGCAAATATGTAAATTAATTAAATCATACCTGCAATCACATCTTGTGGGTTCCTTTCCTGCGCCATGTCAAGCGCGTACACCTGATCCCGGGCTGGTCCGGGTTTCCTCTTGGCGGTCCTCGTCCTCGACCGCGCATATATCCTCGCCCTCGTGGAGCTGCTGGAGGGAGAGCAGGAGGGAGAGCAGGAGGGAGAGCAGGAGGGGCGTTCCCATATAGTTGCGGGCAAAAACGCCGGATGTGGCCCGGCTGGTTGCATTCGAAGCACACCAGACCACGCCGCCCTTCCGGTTGTTGGAATCGCTGAGGCTGTGGGGGTGGAGGCAACGCAGGCGGCTGCGGAACTGGATGCTCCACCCTATAGTTTCGGTGGACACGCCCTCCACCTCTTTGATAACCTCTTCCTCCTCTGATGTCCCGTCTCCTTCTATTACTTGGGCCGGCTTCCATCACGTCCTCCGCAGGCCTCTTGCTACATCCCATGTGGTCTGCCTCCAATCTTTTCGCCATATCAATGATCTCCGCCAAGCTACCATCCGCTATAAACAAAAGGGACTGCCTTAGGGGATCTCGCAGCCCTTTATAGAAGCGCTTGGCATAACCTCTGTCATCCAACTCATAAGAGTCCGCAAACCTTGCGAGATGCTGGAATTCCCGCTGGTATTCTGTAACCGACTTTGATCCCTGCTTTAATAGAAGGAACCTCTGCTCAAGCTCATCTCGGGCCGATGTAGGGATAAAGTGCTCCAAGAAAACACCCGAGAATTCACTCCAACTTATCTCTGTGTAGATCCGGCCTTGGAAGGTAGAGCCCATGAGGGACTTCCACCACCTCTTCGCATGTAAGTCCAAGACGGACACTGCCAATGTCACGGCCATGTTGGCCGGGCAACGGATACCAGCCAGCAACTCTTCTATCGTGTCTAGCCATTCCTCTGTACGTATGGCTGACTCCGTCCCAAGGTAGACGGGAGGGGAGAGAGCCCGGAAGGTGCTCAGCCAGTTGGAGCTCGGAGCTTGTTGTTGCACCGGAGCCTGCTGTGCCTTAAAAGCATCAAGAATGGCGGTAAGCGTTTGCCCCAACTCAGACTGTTGGAACTGCGTGGGTATGGGAGGGGTAGGAGTACCCCCCATCGGCTCAACATGCAGTGGAACCTACACATACACGACAAATTTGTGGTCAGGTTGGCTAAACTTAAGGTCAAAGTTGGACAAACTTAATGTGAATTACATATGGGCACACCACTGCTTCCGCTAAGTCAGTTTGTCCCCAAACTGACTAACCAAACGGGGGTGGCACCATTGTTGAATGACTTCTTAGTTGAGGATCGTGGCAAACTGATACCATTTGTAAGACCCCCCCTCCCCGGATCCCAAAACACGGCACGAAGGGGGAGTCTTATGCCCGGAACAGCCGCCTTGCGGTAGCATTAGCACACGGGCTAACCTGTACCACAAGACGCCTATCCCGCCGGCTACAACCATATCAATGTACATGCCAACCCAACCAAATAAGTAAACCAAACAGAAGTCAAATCCACATTAAGTTATATAAAGTCCAAATACATCAATAAAGAGAAGCTAAAACATGCTTCTACTATATATCAGAGTACAGCTAAACATTGCCCCAAACGGGCTACATCAGAGTAATCAAAACTAACATCAGTAACAGACGGTATCGACGGCACCGTCACATCAGGCCCTGTCGTCCTGGCCTGGCTGTCCTGCTGCGTAGTCTGCGGCTGCTCTACCTGTGGCGTGACCTCCTAAAAAGGAAGACGTAGCAACCGTTAGTCGAAACGACTAAGTGGTTTCACATCCGCTCCCCCGGCGACTCCTCGGCACCGGGCGGAGAAAGAGAAACAAGGGTATAATATATAGCAGTAAGTATAAAAGTACAATCAGGTGACAAGGTACATGAGTATCAATGTATAACTAGCAGTTCTACAAAAGCTATCAAGGTATAATAACAAGTGTAAGAAAGCTACAGCAGGAAAGTAACTTAACTTATAAGAATGCCCATACAAACTTATAAGTTAAGGATCGGGTTACATAAAGTAACTCATCGTATAAGAGTGCCCATACAAACTTATACGATGAGGATCTTGTTGTGCAATGAAATGCTATGAATGCTATGCAATGACTCACCCATGCACACCCATGCAATTGCTATGTCGACACAGACTGTAGTTCCCACTTTTCGAGCAGGTAGCTAACCTCTCAGGCATCAGCCGCCGTGGCCAGGCGGCGACAGTAGAACGGGCACTTCTACTACTAGGCAGGTATCACACTACTTCACCTAGGCCTCCGTACGCCTCAACGCTAAGAACACAACAGCGGAGCCCATGCGTACTATGGCCCAGCGGGGTCTTGGGTAGATGTGCACCAAGAACACAGCCCGAACTGGCCTTGCGTGACCCGGAAGGGGCCTCGGAAGAAAGCACGAGGACACAGCCCAACCGTTCACATGGTCGGAGGGGCCTCGGGAAGTGAACACCGAGGACACAGCCCAAACCGACCAAGTCTAACTGCCAACTCCCGTCGGTGTGACGACTGGCGAGCCCGTAGACCTGCCACACTATCCTTAACCCGGGATTACGACACCGTGTGTCGACTCACACCACATGCAAACACCATATCAACACAACATGGAAGGGGCCTCGGAAGTAAACACGAGGGCACAACCCAACCATCCATCCGCACCCTATCTCAACACAACCAAACAAGTGGCGGTCAACATCGCACTTACGAACTTACACAATACTACCCGTAGGGAGACAACGCTCTAAGTATTGGTCCACTAGACTCATTTCATTAGTCAAACATATCCATGGCCATGGTCTATTCATCTATATGACTTCCCAAATGATGACAATGTAAAATAACGTAATGCGCATATAAGATCTATCACATCATCCTTTTTAGTAATATCATAACTTAAACATGAAGTGTACCATATTCAATCTTCCAATTCCTACCAGTTCAATTCTTTTAAACAAGTTTGTTTCACAATTTGGTAATATGAAATATGATTAATAAGATACTTCAATCACACAACAAATGATTAATCATAAGGGTTCATCCAAGGCAAGTATCTTGCATTAATAATTTCACCGAAACAAAATCCATTTTTCCATTAAGCCCAGAATTTAGGCGCAGGTTGAATCTGGTCAGCAACTTCGACCGGAGATTCCCGAGGCTACAGGAATCCGGTGAAGTCGTGTAACCCCTCGATGGAAAGGTATTTCCATGGACTACATCTTTCATATTCAGAGCTCAACCCAGATTTGACATTATCCTATTTGAAATCGGACTTGAAGTCCGCTGCGTACAGAACACAGTTTCTGCATGCAGGATTTATTAAACACCATTTTCGTTTGGATTTTCCCGTGGCTACAGACTTCGCTAGAAGTCGTGCAACCACTCGTTGGAAAGGTATTTTCAAGGGCTTCAACTTTCGTGTTTAGTCAAAAGCCCAGATCTGACCATAATACACTTAAAAATGGTCACGAAGTTCGCTGCGCGCAGAATACAGATTCTGCACGCATCTTAAGGCGGAATGAACGGCATCGGTTCATCTTCCTCCTCAAGGCGATCTTCCAAAAATCATTCCAGAAAACCTCCTCCCTTATTCACCCTCAAGAGGCCAAAACCCTTCACGAAACCATCCCTTATCATCCATTGAAAAAGGGGCGTGGTTGAAGAGATCTAAAACCTAAGACACAAGTCTTAGCATGACCTTTCCTAGAAAACTCCTCCTCACCATCAAGACTCTCTTGAGTCGATGTCTCGCCTAGGAAAATAACTATAGATCTAGCACCAAGGGAGAGGGTAGGAAACTCACGTTGGCTCCAGCGGTACCACCATTTCTCGCCATGGATCGCGTAGTTCTCCTCGGCGGCATCTTCTCTTTCACGGCGATGGCGGATCTCCTTCGGTAGGACTTGCTCCTGCAGTTTTCCCTCTCACAGGGGTTCTCACTGGAAATAGGGGATGAAAAGAGCATGAAAACGGCTAGGGTTTTCTGTCCCCTATATAAATAAAATTTGACACGGGTAGGGACACGGCCGTGTCCGTACCCGTGTCCCGCTTCCGCGAAACGGCCGTGGCGGTTTCCATGTCGATTCAATGCTTGACACGGGTAGGGACACGCCCGTGTCCCAACCCGTGTTCGCATGACACGGCCGTGTGCCTGGCCGTGTCATTGGCCGTGTACTTCTTCAGTTACATCTCGACACTTTTCGTCGAGCTCAACTCGACGCACACGGGTAGGGACACGGCCGTGTCACTACCCGTGTCCCTTGGTGTCGACACAGCTCGACGATCTCGACACGGGTCGTCGAGCTCAACTCGACGCACACGGGTAGGCACACGGCCGTGTCCCTACCCGTGTCACTTCCTTTTTACACTGATTCTCCACTTCTCCACAAGTGCAGTCCAATTCCCTGCACTCTCAGGACTCAAGTCAACCCTCCTGACTCAAAACACACACACTAGGGGCCTAGAGCGATTCGGGACGTTACATAGTGTGGTACGACCACACCCATAAATGGTAGGACCGACTACTATCACCGATCTAACACATTAATGAGGCCCATAGGGTTCAGTACCCTGTTAAAAGAGAAAGGGTCAAACTATATCAACATAGAGTGTTGTTGCAGGTTGTGAACACTTGCGTGATTTTGCGCTAGCTAGTAGAGATTTATTAAATAACTACGTATATATCTTTCATTTTAGTTATTTACTATTTGTTGCAATATGGAGGTCGGGCGGTCTGTTGCTGTTCGGAGACCGGGCGGTCTGCCGGTTTATTCTGGCCGGTCTGTCTGCCGGGCTGGTGCTGTTGGGTATCCCAGCGGTCTGGCGGTTTGTCTCAGACGTCTTGGAGACCGGGCGGTCTAGCGATCTCCTGCGGCGGCTTGATCTTTGGGACACATGTTATCTCCTCTTGTTAGTTGACGGGCGGTTAGCCGGCTTGTCTAACCGCCCGGCCTGTCCGGTTTGCCTTTTGTAAAGCCGCATATACTTGTAAATTTTTTGTCCCACATTGCTTAATTGTATTCTCTCTCATCTCCTCCATTCTATAAAAGGGAGGCTATACCATTGTAATCGATACCTTTTTTGGATAATAAAGTTTACATTACTCCAAATTTTCGGTCTGTTCTTTTCTATTCGCACATGGTATCAGAGGACTCGGTCCTTTCCTCCTGACTGAGCTCTCTCTACGCGTGTAGCGTGTTTCTTCCTTCCGCGACCTGTTCTCGCGACTTGTTCTCTCTTCTGACCGCTGTTCTGTTCGCGCGACTTGTTTCTCCCTGTTTGCGACCTCTTGCTTCTTCTCTTTTCGAGCCGCTCTCCTATTCTTTGTCGCCGCGACCTGTCCTTACGTCGCTGCGGCCTCTTCTCGTCGTTCTCCTCTTCTTTGTCGTCGCGACCTGTTCTTAAGTCGCTGCGCCCTATTCTAGCCGCTCTCCTCTTCTTTGTCGCCGCGACCTGTCTTTAAGTCGTTGCGACCTGTTCTTGCCGCTCTCCTCTTCTTTGCCGCCGCGACCTATCCTTAAGTCGCTGCAGCATGTTCCGGCTTCTTCTCCTTCTAGTCGCGGTTTGTTTCTCCCGCTGCTCTCTTCTATGGCCTCCATCTCCTCCACGCAGTCCACCTTGGTGGTCACCTCTTCTGGTAATGCCCACGTTATTACTCACGGCCGATAGTTGATCGACTCTGGTGCTACCAATCATATGACGGGAAATCCTCAGTGTTTTTATCAACTCGAAACACATGATCGGTTGCCTCCGGTCTTTGTTGCTGACGGCTCTTCATTTCCGGTGAATGGGACGGGGGTGGTTCAGGTCACTCCGTCTCTTCGTCTGGAGGATACCCTCTACGTGCCCCTGTTCCCTTGCAATTTATTATCGGTTATTCTCTATGCAAGCAATTACGGTGTTCCGTCACATTGACTTCTACTTCTTGTTCTTTTCAGGATCCGGACTCCCAACGGACGATTGCTACTGGGACTGAGAGTGGCGGTCTTTACATCCTCGACAACATTTCCGCTCTATCCGCCTTTTCCTCCTCCTCTACAGATCTTCTCCAATGGCATCTTCGCCTTGGACATGCTCCTCCACGGCTTCTGCGCCAGCTTCTACCCCACCTCCCTTCTGATCATCATCCTCTAAACTGCGATGCATGTCAGCTCGGCAAGCATCATCGCTCATCCTTCCCGCCGACGCAGAGTTGTGGCTCTTCTTGTCCCTTCGACCTAGTTCACTCTGACGTGTGGGGTCCTGCTCCTACCCTCACCATCGGTCGGGGTAGTACCTATTTTGTTACATTTATTGATGATTTCTCTTGGTGTACGTGGGTGTACCTTCTCAAGGATCGCTCTAAACTGTTCTCTGTCTGGACATCCTTCTATTCTATGATCAAGACTCAGTTTGATACGTCTATTAAAATCCTTCGTTCTAACAATGCTAAGGAGTATCTTAGCCATGATTTTTCTTCTTTCTGTATGCATCATTGTATTATTCGTCAAACTAGCTGTGTCTACACCTCCCAACAAAATGGGGTGGCGGAACGCAAAAACCGTCACCTCCTTGATGTCGCTCGCACTCTGCTGACCCAAATGCATGTTCCTCGCTCCTATTGGGGCTATGCTGTCCTCCTCTCCTGTTATCTCATCAATCGCATTCCCTCCACAGTTCTCCGCGGTGCCACCCCATTCTCCATTCTTTATCCAAACAAGAATCCTTTTCCTCTTACTCTGCACATCTTTGGGTGCACCGCCTTTGTGCACTCTCCCGCTGCCACCCGTGACAAACTCTAACCACGGGCCACTAAATGTGTCTTTCTGGGGTACTCTACCACTCAGAAAAGCTATTGTTGCTTTGACCCCATTACCCGCAAGCAGTTTGTCTCTGCGGATGTTACGTTCTTTGAAAATGCATCTTACTTCTCTCCCGCTTCGTCCTCTACTCCTGCTGATCCTCCTTCTCACACCAACCCATCTCTTCCCTCTGCTCCTCCTGACGTTCCACCACCTCCACCGTCTCTACCATCTCCACCATCTCCACCATATCCACCCTCTCCACCATCTCCACCCTATCCACCATCTCCACCCTCTCCACCATCTCCACCCTCTCCGTAGCCGTCTCTCTCTACTCCCGGGCCAGCTCTCTCCACCACGGACGCTACGGATACTGCGGAACCAACTGCCCTAGATATCCCCATTGCCCTTCGTAAAGGGGTTCGGGCTTGTACTCAACACCCGCTTGATACAGTTATTTCTTATGATCGTCTTACCCCTTCTCACAGAGCTTTTGCACTGGCTATCTCGGCCACTGCCACCCCCCGTTCCTACTAGGAGGCCCTTACTATGCCTCATTGGAAAGCTGTCATGGATGAGGAGATTGCTACTCTCACTAAACGGGGTACCTGGACCCTGGTTCCTCCTCCTTTCAGCACAGATATTGTTGGCTGTCGCTGGGTCTTTGTGGTGAAGTTCCTTCCCGATGGCAGTGTGGATCGTTACAAGGCTCGGCTTGTTGTGAAAGGTTTTACCCAAACTTATGAGGTTGATTACTTTGACACTTTCTCTCCAATTGCTCGTCTCAGTACTATTCAGGTCCTTCTCTCTGTGGCTGTCAATAGGGATTGACCCATTTCACAGCTGAATGTCAAGAATGCCTTTCTTTATGGGGATCTTCAGGAAAATGTTTACATGGAGCAACCTCCTGGGTATGTTGCTCAGGGGGAGACACGAGTATGCCAGCTAAAGAAGGCTATCTATGGCCTCAAGCAAAGTCCTCCTGCCTGGCTTGACAAGTTTAGCGGCATCGTTATAGCCATTGGTTTTACAAGAAGCTCAGCCGATCACTCCTTGTTCGTTCGGAAAACTGCCTCTGGTCTGGTAGTTCTTGCGGTTTATGTTGATGACATTCTTCTTACTGACGATGATCAGGATGGGGTAACGTTGACAAAGAAACATCTCCGTCAGCACCTGATCACGAAGGATATGGGCTCCCCGAAGTACTTTCTGGAAATTGAAATCTTTAGGAAGCCCAACCCCATGGTCCTTTCCCAACGAAAGTATGCTCTTGATCTTCTAAAAGAGGCAGGATTGACTGGTACTAAACCTGCCCGTTCTCCCATGGCTATTGGGGAAGACAAAACTTGGACAGATGACTCGCCTCTTCTATCTGATCTTACGAAGTACCGGCGTCTGGTGGGCAAACTCATTTATCTCACGGTAACCAGACCCGACATCTCTTATACTGTTGGCAAGATGAGTGTACAACCTTGGGCTCGCGAGAGGTGGTCCAGCAAGCGAGATAGGGGGACTGGCGAGATGAGAGGATGCCCACCTGCAAGAGGCGAGAGGTGTGGACATCCCTCTGAAGTAGGCGAGACCTCTTAGTAGGCAAGACCTCCTAGGAGGCGAGATGGCCCACAGGGCGAGAGGCCGGCGAGACGGACAGGGCGGTCGCCTCGCCCGTTAGTACCTTCGCCACTCGCCACATGTGAGAAGAGATGTCTTTACCTTTTAACCCCCAAGGGGGATTTTACCTTTGTGCCCCAGGTAATTTTACACTTCTACCCCTGGAGGTCTGCGTATAGCCCTCCAGAATAGCGGAGTTTGGCTGTTGGCAGACCCAGCCCAGGGTGTTTTGGTCATTTCAGGTTAATTCAGAAGTGATATTTGCAGATCAGATTCAGAGGCCTATAAATAGACCGATAAAGGTGCCTGATAAGGTTATTGAACCTTTCCACTATTTTCTTCACAGACACCTAGCTCAACATTGTCTAGGGAGGGGAAGATCTTTAGTTCTTCCGGGAAAGAGGTGGGACCTCCGAGCTGAGACCCCTCGGTCTGTTTTCAGGTCTCCGACGCTCGTCAGGAGGATAGCACAGAGAGAGTACGTGTGGGCTGCATCCTGTTTCGAATTTTAGGAGGGACCAGAAAGCTGGTTCCAACATTTTTGGTGCGGTGAGCATAGAGCGCAGCCCTCAGAGAAGAACCTTGAGCAACCACATGGCGGGAGGTCAGGGAGAAGGAGAAGGAGAGGGGTCGGACAACCCGGGAGGATTTATTGGAAGAGAAGAGTTCATGGCGTCAATCAAGGGGATCATGGATTTGCTGTAAGGGATCTCGTGACAGGGAGATTGTTCAACCCCACGACCTCAAGTGCCGGCTCTCGCAACACAAGAAGAACTCGTCTCGGCGCGAGTGGGAGAAGACGCCTCGGGGAGGAGACCGGGGAAGGAGGTGATGGCGGAAGGGAGCGGGAGAGACATGGAAGGAAGGGAGCTGTTCCCAAGTCCGACAAGTACCATCTCGCCAGGAGAGGTCGTCGTGCAAGTAGGGGCGACGAGACCGGTGGAGAGATGGTCCCATTTTTGCGAGCTAATCCTGTCAGCTCCCGTCCCGGAAGGTTTCCGAGAACCCGAGATGAACTACTATGTGGGGAAGGATGATCCCCTCCATCACTTGCAGTGGTTCGAGGACGCAGTTTCAATCAGGCCCATGACGAACGTGTTCAAATGCCGTCTTTTTGCCATCACTCTAAAGGACAAAGCTAGAGACTGGTTCCATCAGCTCCCGACAGGCTCGATATACTGCTTCGAGGACCTAAGCAGGAGTTTCCAGTTGCAGTTCTCCACGTCTAAGAAGAGAAAGAGGAACCCGAAGTCGATCTTTTTGATTAAGCAGAAGGCAGATGAGTCGCTGGCTCAGTACGTGGATAGGTTCCAAGAGGAGATCTTGGATATACAAGAGGTGCCAGGTTTTGCACTCCAGATGGCCTTTACCGTGGGACTACGGGAAGGGTTCTTCAAAATGAGCCTCACCCGGAAGGCGCCGCTATCTTTTGAGGGCTTGATGGAGAAGGCGGTGAAGGAAATAGCAATGGAGGTGGCGAACCCAGCTTTTGCAAAGAAATTGGCAAGGCTTACTGAGGTGGAGTCGAGGGAGTCAGGTGTGAGACAGCAGGAGTCAAGGAGAAGAGAGGAGCCGAGGGCGCCGGCGTATCAAAATCTAGGATGGAGGCAACAGGGAGGCCCTGCCCTAGGACAAGGTAGAGTATTTCCCCACGGGGGGAGGAACCAACAAGGAGGACCGGGAAGGTTTCACCAGCAAGGGTGGGGGTATGGTCATAGACCACCCCTGCCCCCTCCGCAGCAGGCTATGGCCATCGGCCGAGGCAGAGGAAGAGGCCGGGAGAGAGGAAGAGGAGCAGGAGCAGGGAGAAGAAGAAACCCTCAGGAAGGAAGGAAAGGGGGGAGGTGGCGTTGCCATATTGTGACTTCCACGAGGAGGAAGGTCACGCAACGGCTACCTGCCTAGATTTCTTGGAAATGAGGAGAACTCGAGGAGCAGGAGAACAACAAAGACCAGTACGGATAGAGGAAGTGACAGCTACAGGAGAAGAGGATCGATGTGTGGATCGAACGGATGAAGGAGATCGCGGAGGAATTAGAGTAATTCATGGGGGGGGGGGGGTGTGGGATAGAGGCGGCCCGAAAGGCGAGCCTTCACACTATGTACCGCCGAAGCGTAGCCTCGACATCACAATCCCCTCCCCCAGATGAAAAGATCACCTTTTCAAGGAAAGACATGCCAGATCATGAAGACCCTTTTTGTGACGCGCTGGTGATACGAACCGCCATCGAGAACTTTACGGTGTCACGGATCCTGGTAGACAATGGGAGTTCGGTGAACGTGATTTTCAAAAAAGCATTCAATGCGATGAGGGTGGAGGCCCGAAGGGTGCTGGTGGCGGATGGACCATTGTTTGGGTTCTCAGGAGAGAGGAAAGAAGTCGAGGGGGGAGTGGGACTTCAGGTAACCCTGGGAGGGCTATCCCGAAATTGTCGCTTTGTCATAGTGGATGCCCCCAGCAGTTACAACGCTATCTTTGGGCGCCCCTTGATCAGCGCTTTCAGATGCATTCCGTCATCGTTTCGCCAGTTCTTGAAACTGAACTCAAGAGGTACCCAAATCAGGGTACGGGGGGATCCAAAGGCCGCAAGGGAATGCTACGTGACGGCAGTGAACACCATCTCCTGGCAGGGAGACGCTGAGGAGATGGGAAGGAGGATGGAGAAATTACAATAGGAACTGGGAGGCGAAGCAGAAAGAGGAGAGGAAGGTGCTGGATGAGAGGGAGAAGTAGTGGTGGTTAGAGGCATTGCGGGGGAGCCAGAAATGGTGGGAGAGGAGTTCGGGGAGACGGGGATGGTAGAAGAGAGAGGAGAGGAAGGTGCTGGAGGAGAGGGAGAAGTAATGGTGGTTGGAGGCATTGCGGTGGAGCCAGAAATGGCGGGAGAGGAGTTCGGGGAGACGGGGATGGTAGAAGAAAGGGAGGAGGAAGGAGCTGAAGGAGAGGGAGAAGTGGTGATGGACAGCGACATGGCGGAGAAGCTAGAAATGGCTGGAAAGGAGGGAGAAGAGACGGAGGCGGCAGGGGAAAAGGAGCCAAAAGAAGAGGAAGGGAGAAAAGAGAAGAGGAAGATGGAAGAAGCGGGAGGGTCGCCCGAGAAGGGGGCCCGACCAGAAAAAAGAAGGGCCTCACGGCAGGAAGAGGAGGATGCAAGCAAGTGGGAGATGGAAAAGCTGGGGGAAGGGATGATGATGGCCATCGTGGAAGAAGAAGCCAAGGAGCAGGACGCGCAGGCAGAGCAGGAAGGGGAGGAAGAGCCATCGAGGCTGAAAGCGGCCGTGGAGGTCCTCGAGGTAGAGATCCATACCAAGGAAGGCAGAGAGGAGAAGATAAAAATCAGCGGCGAGCTTAGCCCGGAAGATCGTGAGGAGATCAAGGCCTACGTGCAGAAAAATATTGACGTTTTCGCGTGGAGCGCCGCGGACAAGCCCGGGGTCGATGCAGACGTCGCTTGTCACCGCCTCAATCTCGACCCCAACACTCGCCCCATACAGCAGAAGAAGAGGGCCATTGCCTCCAAGATGGCTGGACCTATTAGAGAGGAAGTAGAAAAATTACTTAAGGAGGGGTTTGTATCCGCCTGTAAGTATCCGGGGCGGGTGAGTAATGTTGTAATGGTTAAAAAAAGGGGAGGTTAGGTGGAGAATGTGTGTGGATTTTTCTCTTTTAAATAAATCATGCCCCAAGGATTGTTACCCGCTGCCCCGAATCGACGCGCTGGTTGACTCAGTCGTCGGTTTTCCTTTTATGAGTTTCTTGGATGCGTTTTCCGGATATCATCAAATATGCATGCATCCTCCGGACGTTAAGGATGTCACCTTCGTCACGGAGGATGGATGCTTCTGTTTTAATATGATGCCTTTCGGTTTGAAAAATGCGGTAGCAACTTATCAAAGAATGATGGATCAGATCTTCCGGGAACAGAGAGGGAGGAACCTCGAGGTGTACGTGGATGACTTGATGATCAAAAGCAAGAACCTCGAAGCTCATGTCCTAGATCTGGAGGAGACCTTTGAGACCCTAAGGAAGTATAAAATGAGACTCAACCCCCTGAAATGTGTTTTTGGAGCCAATATGGGAAGGTTCCTAGGACATCTTCTCACTCCATCTGGAGTGGAACCCAACCCAGAAAAAGTGAGAGCAATCCTGGAGTTGGAGTCCCCTAGAAGTGCTAAGGAAGTTCAGCATCTCACAGGCAAGTTGGCGGGGCTAAGCAGGTTTTTCTCTCGAGCCGAAGAGAGATGCTCGCCCTTCTTTCGGACGCTGCGGGGAGGCAAGAGGTTCGAGTGGACCCCGGAATGTGAGAAGGCTTTCCAGGCTATAAAGCAACATCTCACCCAGAAGCCCTTACTCCAGGGGCCAATGGAAGGAGAGGTCTTGTTTTTATTTGGGGGTAGGGACTGGGGCAGTGAGATCGGTTCTTGTGCGAGAAGAAGGGAAGAAGCAATTTCCGATCTATTACGTGAGGAGGGTCCTGAAGAAAGCGGAGCTCGGATACCCCATTCTTGAGAAGTTAGCATTTGCCCTCATCGTCTCGGCCCGAAAGCTCAGGCCGTATTTTCAGGATCATTCTATTCAGGTGGTAACGGATCACCCCCTCTGTCGCATCTTGGAGGGGGTAGAACATTCCGGGAGGCTAGCTAAATGGTCAATAGAGCTCAGTGAATTCGACCTCGTCTTCGTTCCCCGGCTCGCCATTAAGGCACTGGCGGTAGCCGATTTCCTGGTGGACTATATAGTTGA
Source organism: Platanthera guangdongensis (assembly GCA_039583875.1). Lineage (NCBI taxonomy): Eukaryota > Viridiplantae > Streptophyta > Magnoliopsida > Asparagales > Orchidaceae > Platanthera > Platanthera guangdongensis. Next base: position 113,144,202 of record CM077165.1, on the reverse strand, counting down.
GGTCCATGAGACGGAAGTGTCCCCTCGAGCAACCTGGAAGATGTTAGTAGATGGAGCGTCGGGAAGAAATTCCTTTGGAGGAGGAATGGTCTTGATCAGTCCGGAGGGGACCCGGATTGAACATGCCTTGAAGATTCATTTCACGATTACCAACAACCAAGCGGAATATGAGGTGATCATTGCGGGACTCAGGTTAGCATGGGAGCTGGGCATACAAGACATTGAGGCTTCGACAGACTCCATGGTGGTGGCAGGCCAGATCAAAGGGGGGTTCGAGGCAAGGGAGCCCACCCTCCAGTTGTATCTACGAAAGGTCAAGGGCATCATAGGACAGTTCCGAAGCTTTTCAATTCAGCACATCCCGAGGGAGGAGAGCACTCAGGCTGACCAACTCGCCAAGCATGGCCCTCGAGCCGGGGGAACAATGACGGAGCTCTTCAGACCGTCTATAGAAGAAGGGGAACTCATGGAGATATGCCAGCAAAGGTCTTGGATGGACCCCTTCATCACCTTTTTAACGTCGGGACAGTTACCCGCGAAAGAACTCGACAAGAGGCATACCAGATACAAATCGGCGTACTACCTGCTGAAGGATGGGGTTTTATACCGCAAGACGTTGTCAGGTTTGCTGGCCAGATGTGTGTCAGAGGAGGAGGTTCCCAAGGTTTTACAAGAGATTCACTCCGGCGAATGTGGGAGTCACTCGGGGAGCCGGACATTAGAAGGGAGGGTGCTGAGGCAGGGGTACTTCTGGCCTACCCTCAGGAAAGATGCGAAAGAATTCGCGAAAAGGTGTCAGAAATGCCAGGAGTTCGCCCCCCTCCAGCTCCTTCCGGCCCAGAGGTTACGGATAATCACAGCCCCCTGGCCTTTCGCTATATGGGGGCTAGATCTGGTGGGCCCTTTTGCTCAAGCGAGTGGCCAGAGGAAATTTCTACTAGTCATGGTGAACTACTTTTCGAAATGGCTGGAGGTAAAGGCGTTGGCTAAGGTAACGTCACAGGTGGTCAAGAATTTCGTATGGGGGGAGATCATCTGCCGGCATGGGTTGCCCCTAGCCATTGTGATAGATAACGGACCACAATTTGCAAGTAGAGAATTCGTTGATTTCTGCATTCGTTTGGGAATAGATCTCCGCTTTGCCTCTGTTCATCATCCACGGAGTAATGGAAAGGTGGAAGCAGCTAATAAGGTCATTGTCAATATATTGAAGAAGAAAGTGGAGAATTTGAGGGGGAACTGGGTGGAGCAGCTACCTTCAGTACTGTGGGCCTTGAGGACCACACCAAACACCGCCACGAGGGAAACCCCGTTTAAGCTCTCTCATGGCTCAGAGGCTGTCATACCTATCGAGTTTGAGGTCACATCACTGAGAGTAGCAGTTGCGAGGGAAGGAGCTGAAGGATGGAGAGCAGAGAACGAAGAAGAACAAATACACTCTTTGGATCTCGTGGAGGAGCTCAGGGATTTGGCGATGGTCCGGCAGGAGGAGGTCAAGTGCTAGATGGCAAGGTACTTCGACAAGCATATAAGGATCAGGCAGTACAAGAAGGGAGATTTGGTCCTAAAAAAGGTAGATGCAGCAGGTAGAGGGGCCTCCGTAGGGAAGCTCAATCCTAATTGGGAGGGTCCTTTTGTAGTAAAGGAAGTCTTAAAGTCAGGAGGGTACCACCTCCAGGATGTGGACGGGGTATCCCTCGAGCGAGCCCGAAGTGGTGATGATTTAAAGAGATTTTACCCGTAGGACTTTCCGTCCATTGCACTTTTTATTATTGTACAATGCTTACCATTTTCATGTGCTCTTTTGATGTGATGAAAGTGTGGGTGACCTTTTTAGGGCACCAAGGGTGAGATGGTTTGGAGAGGAGACCCCGAGCAGACCCGCTGACCAGGCTCTCATCTAGCTGGCAGGGTTGTAGGCTCACTCAGTGGTTGGAGATGGTTTGGAGAGGAGACCCCGAGCAGACCCGCTGACCAGGCTCTCATCTAGCTGGCAGGGTTGTAGGCTCACTCAGTGGTTGGAGATGGTTTGGAGAGGAGACCCTGAGCAGACCCGCTGACCAGGCTCTCATCTAGCTGGCAGGGCTGTACGCTCACTCGGTGGTGGGAGATGGTTTTGAGAGGAGGCTCCGAGCAGACCCGCTGACCAGGCTCTCATCTAGCTGGCAGGGGTGTAGGCTCACTCGGTGGTTGGAGATGGTTTGGAGAGGAGACCCCGAGCAGACCCGCTGACCAGGCTCTCATCTAGCTGACAGGGCTGTAGGCTCACTCGATGGTTGGAGATGGTTTGGAGAGGAGACGCCGAGCAGACCCGCTGACCAGGCTCTCATCTAGCTGGCAGGGCTGTAGGCTCACTCCGTGGTTGGAGATGGTTTGGAGAGGAGACTCCGAGCAGACCCACAGACCAAGCTCTCACCTAGCTGGCAGGGCTGTAGGCTCACTCGGTGGTTGGAGATGGTTTGGAGAGGAGACCCCGAGCAGACCCGCTGACCAGGCTCTCATCTAGCTGGCAGGGTTGTAGGCTCACTCGGTGGTTGAATATGGTTCGGAGAGGAGACCCCGAGCAGACCGCTGACCAGTCTCTCATCTAGCTGGCAGGGCTGTAGGCTCACTCGGTGGTTGGAGATGGTTCGGAGAGGAGACCCCGAGCAGACCCACTGACCAGGCTCTCACCTAGCTGGCAGGGCTGTAGGCTCACTCGGTGGTTGGAGATGGTTTGGAGAGGATATCCCGAGCAGACCCGCTGACTAGGCCCTCATCTAGCTGGCAGGGCTGTAGGCTCACTCGGTGGTTGGAGATGGTTTGGAGAGGAGACCCCAAGCAGACCCGCTGACCAGGCTCTCACCTAGGCGGTAGGGATGTAGGCTCACTCGGTGGTTGGAGATGGTTTGGAGAGGAGACCCCGAGCAGACCCGCTGACCAGGCTTTCATCTAGCTAGTAGGGCTGTAGGCTCACTCGGTGGTTGGAGATGGTTCGGAGAGGAGACCCCGAGTAGACCTGCTGACCAGGCTCTCACCTAGCTGGCAGGGCTGTAGGCTCACTCGGTGGTTGGAGATGGTTTGGAGAGGAGACCCCGAGCAGACCCGCTGACCAGGCTCTCATCTAGCTGACAGGGTTGTAGGCTCACTCGGTGGTTGGAGATGGTTCAGAGAGGAGACCCCGAGCAGACCCGCTGACCAGGCTCTCACCTAGCTGGCAGGGCTGTAGGCTCACTCGGTGGTTGGAGATGGTTTGGAGAGGAGATCCCGAGCAGACCCGCTGACCAGGCTCTCATCTAGCTGGCAGGGCTGTAGGCTCACTCGGTGGTTGGAGATGGTTTGGAGAGGAGAGCCCAAGCTGACCCGCTGACCAGGCTCTCACCTAGCCGGCAGGGCTGTAGGCTCACTCGGTGGTTGGAGATGGTTTGGAGAGGAGACCCCGAGCAGACCTGCTGATCAGGCTCTCATCTAGCTGGCAGGGCTATAGGCTCACTCGGTGGTTGGAGATGGTTCGGAGAGGAGACCCCGAGCAGACTCGCTGACCAGGCTCTCACCTAGGTGGCAGGGCTGTAGGCTCACTCGGTGGTTGGAGATGGTTTGGAGAGGAGACCCCGAACACACCCGCTGACCAGGCTCTCATCTAGCTGGCAGGGCTGTAGGCACACTCGGTGGTTGGTGATGGTTTGGAGAGGAGACCCCGAGCAGACCCGCTGACCAGGCTCTCATCTAGCTTGCAGGGCTGTAGGCTCACTCGGTGGTTGGAGATGGTTCAGAGAGGAGACCCCGAGCAGACCCGCTGACCAGGCTCTCACCTAGCTGGCAGGGTTGTAGGCTCACTCGGTGGTTGGGGATGGTTTGGAGAGGAGACCCCCAGCAGACCCGCTGACCAGGCTCTCATCTAGCTGGCAGGGCTGTAGGCTCACTTGAGGGCAAGTCTAAGGGTAAGAGTTCGCATGGAGAAAGGTCCATGTTCATCAGAAGATTTTTGGAAAATCCCTAAAAAAGGGAAGGGTCAGGAATCAGGCCAGGGAAGAGGGTCTCTGGCCGACACTCGGCATGGGTGGTCTCGCCCATGGCGAGTGGACCTTCCTTATTCAAGGCGCAAGACTAGCGTAAGAAGGTGGGGCCTGTCAAGTAGGGCGGCTGGTCTCCAGGGACTTCAACACAGGATAATCTTGCGGCGAGACAAGCGCTAACGGTCAGCTGATCTCGCGGGTAGTATAGGCGAAGAGAGATCCAAGGTTTGTCTCGTGCTTTTGACTAACTATTAAGCGAGACGGCGGAAGATAAAAGCAGAGATTAAATAACATCTAAAAGGTTTGTCTCGCGTTTTTGACTAGCTATTAAGCAAGACGACCGAAAATGAAGGCATCAATTAACATATAAAAGGTTTAAACAAAATATCCTTGGGACAAGAACACCTCGCTTTTTTCGAGGAATTGTCTATCAAAACTACAAGTACCAGACAAGAGAAAAGAAAAAGGGGAAGAGAAGCCACTACAGTTGATGATTCTCTACTCGCTGCCAGAAGAAGAGCTGCCGTCCGTCTTGCCGTACAAACGGGGGACCAGGCCGCGAGCAGTAACCGTCTCGGCATCCTCACGTACCACCCCCGGCTCCTTCATCATTTTACGAACAACCTCCGCCGTCTTGATATTGGAGTCTTGGCAGATGACATCCACCTCGTCTACAGAGTAGCGGGAAGGAACGGGAAATTGGTCTGAGGGGGGTGCCGCGCTGTTCCGGAGGCGGAGATTTCCGGCTTTCAATTTCTTGTTCTCTCCCTCCAACTCCTCAATGTGCGAGCGCATCCTATTGGTTGTCTCAGCATCATGTAGGAAGAGAACGAGTAAAGGACTATAATGAGCAGCGAGTAAGAATAGCAAAGCAATGGTAAGAAAACTTACCATGCCACCCTGGCTCTGCGCGAGGAGGTTGTCGGCAAGAACTAACCGCTTCTCCAGGTCGCTGGATTTCTCCCGTTCCGCGGCGAGACCGGCCTCCGCTTCCTTCCATTTTCTATTGTTGAAAACCAGGCGGCGCGAGACTCGGTGCGCGAGTTCCAGGGTGCAAAACTGAGAGTGGGCACTCTTCAGTATGAGATCTCGTGATGCCTCATTGTCGGCGGGCTCAGAGCCAAGGCCACCATATAGCCCAAACCCTAGGGAGAAGGCGTGACTGGTGGGAGGGTCCTGCTCTTTCCAGGAAGGAAGGAGAGTGGACACCGACACGCGGTTAGCTTCCTTGTCCCATAGGAGCACCGGCTCGCCGGCATCATCGTCGGTCACAGGCCCCATGTTGTAGTTGGGGTGCGAGGCGGGAGCCGAGCGACTGGAGGAGCCAGTCTCGCCGGAAGGGAGCTGAGAAGGCTGAACATTGGTGGTGGCAGCTGGTTCTGACAAGACCGTCTCGCGTGCAGGCGATACGGGTAGTCGGGGAGGCGAGGGAGACGATAAAGAGATGGGGGACAGGAATCCCGCTGGCTCTTTCCTTTCTTTGGCAGATTTTTCCTTTTTAAAGGACACGAATTTTTTCACCTTCTTCTTGGGTATATGCCGAGAAGTGCCCTCGCCCACGGGCCTCTTCTTGGGGGTGGGTGTCAGCGTGTCCTTCGCAGCTTCCGCCGCCATACTCGCTAAGGCGAGAGCCCAGTTACTTTGGTACGGGGGATGAACGGGGATGGTTCTCTCTCCTAGATAAGATGACAGTCAGCGGAGAACAAAAATTTATAAGGATAAAGAGGGAAACAGAAGTATACCTTTGCCGGGGAAGACGGCTGGAAGCGATTCGAGGTCTCGCCTAAGGTATTGGACCTCAAAATTCTTCCCTGCGAAGAAATCGCAGAGATCTTTCTCGGCACCCCCACCTTGGGGGTGTCATAATAGCATTCGGTAGGAGACACTGGGGAGAGAGTAATACCTCCCAAATCCCCGCGGATGAATACGAAGCGAGTTAGCCAGTGGTGGTTTTTATTCGGCGTCTCGCACACCTTCAGGCCTTGGCCTGTGAAATAAGAGACGCCGTCGTCTTTTGCGTGGTAGACGAACAGCTTGTGAAAGGCCGTCAAACTAAATTCAATGCGCTCTCGCCGCAGGTAGCAGGCGAAAGCAATCAACATGGAGATGGCGTTGGGGTTGAATTGGGCCGGGACGACCCCAAAGTACTTAAGAACTAACTTGACCTCCGGCCAAAGGGGAAGCCGCAGCCCCGCCTCGAAGTGCGAGACGGGGAAGGCCAGTTCGTTGGGGTAGAAGGTGTTGATACATTCGCCAACTTTGGGCGGGTGAGATAAATAACCATCGGCGAGATACTCGCTGGCAAAACGAGCATATTCTTCCTCTGGCAGTCTGCCGAGAGGGAAGTCGTGATCCACAAACCGCTTTCCGCAGCGGCTGCGGACCTCGCCTTCTTCCATCTTCTTCTTTCCCATGACGAGCGAGAAGGCAGTAAAGGGGAAGAGAGTGACTTAAGAGAGTGGGACGCGAGATGAGTAAGGAAGAGGAGAGAGACGGAAGCTTCAACCAAAGAGGCGGCTAATAATAACAAAAGCTGGGGAATGTCGGGATCAGAGATATTTATAAGGAGTACGGGAGAGAGGAGATTAAGCGGGAAAAATCAAGCGGCGGGAAATGAAGAGGCACCCCGACGCTTCGTCTCTCTCTCTCTCTCTCTAGAGCCCAAGGGGAGGGGGCGCCGCAGCGGTCTTTTCGAGGTAAAAGCCATCATTATAAACCTAATTAAAAAAGTAGCTAAACATGATAATGATGAAAAACAGCATGATATGACAAGCACAGTACCGAAAGGATAAAATAGTTCATCCCGCGGAAGGGGACATCTCGCCCAAAAAAGTTTTATACAACGCATCATTAATCAAACAACTAAATTGACAATAATAATTTAGGAGGGCCTGGAGAAGGCGAGACGGGACCGCGACAGCTTAGTTCTGCACCCATTTCCAGCGGCCATCTTGACCTCCCGCGAATGGAGGGTGGCCGGGAAGATGAAAGGCGCGAGCGGTGACCACGCCGCGGGGTGCGAGACGGAGATGTTCGTCCGCCCCGTTTAAGATGGCTTGGGGATCTGTCCCGTCTAGTGCACCACCAGCTTCCATCTCGGCAGAAAGACGGTGACACTCTGTTTCTATCCAGTCCATGCGCCGGTCGGAGGCTTGCTTCTCCATCTCCATCTCGCGGATTATGTGCGTGTATTTGCGGAACATCCTATCCGTCCTCCGCTTCAACTCCAGGGTATCCATGGGATCACCCAAGTAGTCCTCGATCTTGCCAGGATGGGGAAGAGGCGAGAGGGGGGAGACGCGGGAGCACCTTCAGATTCAGAATCAAATTCGATACCTGCATAGAAAGCGAGAAATCATAGACAAAGATGAGCTCGCATGGGTTGGGGAAAAGAAGGCGAATTAAAGGAAAAAGCGAGAAGGGAAAGCTCTTACTGGGTATGCGAGGGTTCCCCACAACCCGTAAAAGGTCTTCTTTCAGCGAGAGAGGTGGGGAAGATGCCTCAGGCGAGTCGGCGCGCTGATGAGCTTGGTCAATACTATCAGGAGGATTGACGGGCATCGGGGAATCAGCAAAGCTTCCCTGAAAAAGCGTGATCAGTAGGCGAGAGGAAAGAAGAGAGAGAAGAATGAGGAATTACCCGTCTCTCCCCGGAATATGCGGGAAGATTATCTGTTGTCGAAGGGGCGGAGGAGGTCGCCCCGCCGAGAGGGGAGGGTAGGCGGCCTTCATCTTTTTCAGGCGAGAAGACGGAGGGGCCGAGGGAGGAGTACACCCCAGGTCCGGGAATAGGGCGTCCGTGTTGGTTTTATTTCGCCTTCGCACCATCGCGAGGCACTCAGGAAAGCTCTGGCTGTGAGACATTCTGAAGGAAGAAGAAATGAAGGCTAAAGGGTCCCAAATGAAGACTGGGATCTCATATTTATAGGCCCCATAGGGGGGCCCACCAAAGATTCTCATGAGTGAGTCCTGGCATCACGAGCCGCGGTTGGACTTATCTTTCCGAGGTTAGGACAACCTAGAAAAGAGCGGGGATTGTGTACAACCTTGGGCTCGCGAGAGGTGGTCCAGCAAGCGAGAAAGGGGGACTGGCGAGATGACAGGATGCCCACCTGCAAGAGGCGAGAGGTGTGGATAACCCTCTGAAGTAGGTGAGACCTCTTAGTAGGCGAGACCTCCTAGGAGGCAAGATGGCCCATAGGGCGAGAGGCCGGCGAGTCGAACAGGGAGGTCGCCTCGCCCGTCAGTACCTTCCCCACTCGCCATATGTGAGAAGAGATGTCTTTACCTTTTAACCCCCAAGGGGGATTTTACCTTTGTGCCCCAGGTAATTTTACACTTCTACCCCTGGAGGTCTGCGTATAGCCCTCCATAACAGCGGAGTTTGGCTATTGGCAGACCCAGCCCAGAGTGTTTTGGTCATTTCAGGTTAATTCAGAAGTGATATTTGTAGATCAGATTCAGAGGCTTATAAATAGACCGATAAAAGTGCCCGAGAAGGTTGCTGAACCTTTCCACTGTTTTCTTCACAGGCACCTAGCTCAGCATTGGCTAGGGAGGGGAAGATCTTTAGTTCTTCCGGTAAAGAGGTGGGACCTCCGAGCTGAGACCCCTCGGTCTGTTTTCAGGTCTCTGACTCTCGTCAGGAGGATAGCACAGGGAGAGTACGTGTGGGCTGCATCCTATTTCGAATTTTAGGAGGGACCAGAAAGCTGGTTCCAACAGTGAGCCAGTTCATGCAAGCTCCTAGAGAGTGTCATCTACAATCTGCCTTGAGGATATTGGAGTATATTAAAGCAACACCAGAGAAAGGACTCCTTTTTCAGAAGAAAGGTCACCTAAGGGTTGAAGCGTACTCTGATTCGAGCTATTCTGATGACAAAGGGGATCACAAGTCGACATCAGGATTCTGCACGTTTGTTTGAGGCAATCTTGTGAGTTGGAAGAGCAAGAAACAGTATATGATCTCCAGGTCTAGTGCAGAGGCAGAATATCGCAGTATGGCATCGACCACATGTGAGTTGAAATGACTACGGGCTCTCATGCTTGATTTAGGAGAGGTGCACAACTATCCTCTTCCTATGTTCTGTGACAATAAGGTCGTGATATACATCTCCAAAAATCCGGTCTTTCATGAGAGAACGAAGCACATAGAAGTCGACTGTCATTTCATTCGGGAGGAGATCTTGAAGAAACAGATTTATACTCCGTTCGTCACTTCAGACAACGAGTTGGCCGACATTTTCACCAAGCTGATATCCGTTTCCTTTTTCCACATTTGCGACAAGCTGGGCATGATTGATATCTATGCTCCAGCTTAAGGGGGAGTGTTGCAATATGAAGGTCGGGCGGTCTGTTGCTGTTCGGAGACCGGGCGGTCTGCCGGTTTATTCTGGCCGGTCTGTATGCCGGGCTGGTGCTGTTTGGTATCCCAGCGGTCTGGCAGTTTGTCTCAGACGTCTTGGAGGCCGGGCAGTCTAGCGGTCTCCTGCGGCGGCTTGATCTTTGTGACACATGTTATCTCCTCTTGTTAGTTGACGGGAGGTTAGCCGGCTTGTCTAACCGCCCGGCCTGTCCGGTTTGCCTTTTGTAAAGCCGCATATACTTGTAAATTTTTAGTCCCACATTGCTTAATTGTATTCTCTCTCATCTCCTCCATTCTATAAAAGGGAGGCTATACCATTGTAATCGAGACCTTTTTTGGATAATAAAGTTTACATTACTCCAAATTTTCGGTCTGCTCTTTCTGTTCGCACACTATTGTAGTAATTTCAACTTTTGCTCTTATCTTTATTTCTTGTTCTCCTATTAAGGTATTGCTAACATTATTGCTTTGGCTATTATTATCTTGTAGAGCCTCACTCTTGTCCCCAAGTGTTGGAACACCCTATTACTAATTTGGGTCAGGATCACTATGTCTCTAGGAATCTTTGCTTGACCTTCTGTATAGCTTAATAGGTCAATTAGAATTGAGTCTAAGGGTTAGAAGTCTAGGCTTGGAAGCTGCCCTGAAGACCAAGATTTTGTATTTGGAGACTAAGTCATATCGTCGAGCTCAGCACGACGATTCGTCGAACTCCGGTCGACGATCATCTAGCTCAACTTCGACAGATCGTCGAACTCCATTCGACGATCGCTGAGCTCAACTTCATTATATCGTCGAACTCCATTCGACGATCGGTGAGCTCAGGTCGACGATTTTGACTCTGCTTTGGATCTTTATCTCTGAGCTCAGTTCGACGATCTTTGAGCTCAGATCGACGATTATTTTGCTGGTGTGTGTTTCCAGATCGCTGAGCTCAGCTCGACGATAGCAGAGCTCAGTTCGACGATTTCAGATAACTTCCAGAATTCAAATTCAAATCAGTTAGGAGTTATTCTGCAATTAATTCAGAGATTTGCTAGCCGTTTTCATTCAATTCTGGACCAAGTTTCAAGGGATTTTTAAAGGAATGTCTCTGTGGACTTTCCTCCAGAAGAGTTTATGCAATTAAGGATGCAATCAATGCAGACCAATGGCTATCCTTGACAGAGAATAATATTCTATTCTGTACCAGAGAATAAAAGACAGAATGTTTTTTGAATCTAAAAAAAACAAGAACAAGAAGAAGAACACACAATACAGAGAGAGAGAATACTGATTACAGAGAAATATTCAAAAATCTTCTGTCACAAAGAATTCTCAAGAACACTCATCAAAGGAGATCAAGATTTCTCAAAATTCTCAGATCTCTTTAGTTTTCCAAGTGTTCAGGGCCAACATATTTCCAGACTCCAGACATTCAACATTTCAGCTATTGCTGAAATCATCTATTGCTGGAGTTCAACCTTTGAAGGCCTATCACCCTCAGCAAAGCTTTTCTTCCTGAAGATTTCAAGGATTCAGGGGGAGCGTTGACATTAATCCATATAGTCTTCTCAGTTGTTTGAGAAAGAGAAGACTTCCATCACTCTCTCACCCCCACTCTGTAAAGGGTTTTTCAAACTCCCTTCAAAAGTTTGAACCTGGTTTTTGAGCACCTTGTCAAAAGCTCATTGGTGGCAAGACACCTGATCAAAAAATCTGCTTTGGTTTTTGAGCACCTTATCAAAAGCTCATTGGTGCCCAGGACACCTGATCAACTCATCCTGCAGTGGATTCCTACCTAGGGTGGTAGAAGAGTGGATGTACCCAAGTTTGGGGAACCACTATATTTCCTTGTGTCTTCTGGTTCTGCTTGCTTTCATTTTTGTTTCTGGCCTTGATTTTTCTGTGCTTAGTTTTTGCTTAGCTTAGTGCTGTGATTAGATTTATTTTTGCTTCCCTGCTCACACATATTACAACAATTATTGTAAAAGTTTGTAAAAGTTTTTAAAGCACCATATACTCTATTCACCCCCCTCTAGAGTATATCAGATCTAGTTGCACTTTCAATTGGTATTAGAGGGAGGTTGGTTAAACATACCATACCTGATTGGTTGTACAGGCTAACACCTGAACCCAAAGATCCCGAACTAGATCTGTTTTTCCCTGGTATTGTATTATTAGATTTTATCTTTACAAATCATGGCCCAAAACAAAGATTATGCTAGCACCAGACCTCCAGTGTGCAATCTGTCAAAGTTTGCACTTTGGAAAGCAAGGATTAGACTTTACATGAATTCCATTGACGAAGATATTTTTAATTCTGTTTTGACAGTGTGTCCAAGACCCCCAGAGAGCACAAGTACAAATACTGTTCCACCTCCATCAGGAACAGATGCTGATATCAAAAAATGGAAAATAGCTGATGCCAAGGCTATGAACATCCTGGCCCAGACAATGTCAGATGACATATTTCAAAAGGTAGCTGAATGTAATTCAGCCAAGGAAATTTGGGACAAGCTCTCAGAAATAGTCTCAGGCTCAGCTGATGAGAGAAAAAACAGAAGATCCCATCTCATCTCTCAATATGAGAACTTCAAGAAGGGAGAGACTGAGTCAATGGGAGATATGTATAACAGACTAAGTCTAATTGTCAGTGAACTCAAGACATTGGACAAAGAGATCTCTCTAACTGAACTTAATGACAAGATCTTAATGTGCTTCCCCAGCACTTGGGATTCAAGAATCTGGCCAATTAAGGATGCCAGAAGCCTGAATGAGATCACCACTGAAGCTCTGTTGGGTAAGCTCAAATCTTATGAGCTACTCATCAAGAATAGAGAGGAAGAACAGAAGGCTGCTTCACCAGCCACAAGGAAAGAGAAGACCATAGCCTTCAAGGCAACTGAGGATCTGCCTGAATATAAAGCTACAGGTAATGATGAACTACTCAGCTTGTTGGCCAAAAGATTCTACAAGATGGCCAGAAAGGACTTCAGAAGAAGATCATACAAGGAGCAGGATAAGCCAAGGTATGACAAGTCCATTGGTAACAATAAAGACATTATTTGCTTTGGTTGCAGGAAACCAGGGAACATAGTTCCTGACTGTCCAGAGAACAAGAACAAGGACAGAAGGGACATGAAAGAAAGAAGGAAGGAGAAAGACTCCAAAAGGAATGGCAATAGCAAACCTTCCTCAAGCAAAAATAAGCATACAAGAAAAGGGTTTGTTGCTGAATCCTGGAGTGAGACAGAAGAGGAGTCAGAAGCCTCTTCTAGCTCTAGTGATGATGAGGATGATGCAGAAGAAAAGGAGTTCTGCATGATGGCAATCAATGCCTCACAACACAATTCAGAGGAAGAGGAGTCAGAGTCAGACTCAGATACCCAACCTGAAGAAGATCAGGTAATTAGTTCTTTTGATTTTAGTTCAGAAGATTTTAAATCTGAATTTAAAGCACTGTGTTTAGACCTGCTAAAGTCTGAGAAAGAGATTATCTCTCTCAGGAATCAATTATCTGAACACAATATTTTAAAGTCAGAAAACCTCAAACTCTCTCAGGAGTTGGAGAATTGTAGGGAACAGATAGCTACACTGAAAAGTGAGCTCTCCGAGGCCAAGAAGTTTGAAGAATCCCTTAATGGGAGAAGCATCAAGCTGATGGACATCACAAGCACAGTGAACTCTAGATTTAACAGTACACTGGGCTTGGGTGCTTCATCCAGCCAACCTATAGTCTTAACAACTCCCATCAAGTTTATTTCTGACAAGGGAAAGGGAGTTGTAGAGGTTGCTAGGAAAAATTCTGATCTGCCTCAGAAAACCAAGTACCAGCAGAAATCGTCGAACGTAGATCGACGATCGACGAATGAAGATCGACGATCGCCAAACGCAGCTCGACGATCTCAGGAAAAATCGTCGAACGCAGATCGACGATCTCAGCCAAAGTCGTCGAACGCAGGTCGATGATCTCATATACCTGACCTCAGCCATAGTCGACCGTCGAACGGAGCTCGACGATCTGACCCAAGATCGTCGAACGCAGCTCCAAGATCGTCGAACAGAGGTCAGAGCTCTGGAAACATTTTCAAAGGCAAATCAAAATTGAATCCTAAGGGTCCTTCATCCCAAATCTATAACCCTTATACTGAATGGATTTTACCTCCAAGGAGATATCATCCTGAAGGATATAAGAGTCAACCTGGGATGTCTTTCATTTCAGAATTTAGAGGTTATCAACCTAGGCCCAAGGTAAACTGGGTCAAAAACAAATGAATTGTCTTATGTGCAGGTGAAGACCTATCCAACATCTAACCAGCAATGGTATTTGGATAGTGGGTGCTCTAAGCACATGACAGGGAATAAGGACAACCTCACATCCTTCAGAGCCAAGCTTGGACCCAAAGTTATCTTTGGTGATTCCAACTTTGGACAAACTAAAGGATATGGTGCAGTCCAGATTGGATCAGTAACTTTCAAGAAGGTAGCTTATGTGGAAGGACTGAAGCACAACCTAATTAGCATCAGTCAGCTGTGTGACGAAGGCTACCAGGTGACCTTCAGCAAAACCTTATGCAAAATCAAGTCAGAGGACAACACAACTGTGTTGACAGGTAAAAGGAAAGGTAACATCTACCTAGTAGATTTTCTTTCAACTAATGTAGATATCTGCTTGTTTAATTCAGTCTGTAGACCGAATGTTTTATGACATAAGAGATTAGGACACCTAAACCTTAGAACTATTGCTAGGCTATCCAAGGACAACCTTGTTAGAGGACTATCTTCTGGCCCCTACAAGAAGGAAGGACTCTGTAAGGCTTGTCAATTAGGCAAGCAAACTAAAAACAGTTTTAAGTCACTTAATAAGAGTGATTCACCTAGGATATTGTATCTGTTACACATGGATCTTTTTGGACCCATCACAGTACAAAGCCTCGGAGGGAAATCCTACACTTTAGTAATTGTAGATGACTTCTCTAGATTCACTTGGGTGTTCTTTCTAAGGAAGAAGTCTGATAACTTTAAGTGTCTGACAGAGTTTCTCAAATGTATACAGATTGAGTTCAATACTCACATTGCCCTTATCAGAAGTGATCATGGGACAGAGTTTGATTCTCTTCTTATGCAAGAGTTCTGTCAGAGTGAAGGGATCAAGCATACTTTCTCAGCTCCTAGAACTCCTCAACAAAATGGGGTAGCTGAAAGGATAAATAGAACCCTTATTGAATCTGCCACTACATTGTTGTCAGATGCTCATCTACCTCTATCCTTTTGGGCAGAGGCAGTGAACACCTCCAACTATGTGTTGAACAGAAGTCTGATACATAAACTAAAGGGAAAGACTCCCTATGAATTACTCAAAGGGAAAAAACCTAAAGTTGACTATTTTAGAGTTTTTGGTTGTATTTGCTACATTCACAATAATGACAAGAAATATTTAGCAAAATTTCAAGCCAAAGCTGATGAAGGAGTGTTTCTGGGATACTCCATGATAAGCAAGGCCTATAGGGTCTATAACAAATCATCTTTGAAAATTGAGGAATCTGTTCATGTTTCTTTTGATGAAACTAACATGTCTTTCAAGGAGAAGATTTCTTCTACCATAGAACCTTTGCAGGAACATTCTCTAGTTGAAGACTTGAACAGGTTACAGGTTACTCAAGAGGATGAAAGCAGTGAAGATGAAGGGAATGCTCAACATATTGAAGCTCAACTTGAAGAGCCAGTTGTTGTACCACAAGAGGAAACAACAACACAGGTTGGTGAACAATCAACACCCCCTGTTGATTTAGTAACATCAAGAGACCATCCAATTTCCCAAATAATTGGAGAAATCTCAGCTGGTGTGCAAACCAGAAATCAGGTCAACCAAAACCTGTTGCACACCTGCTTCCTATCTCAAATTGAACCTCAGTCCATTCAAGATGCAGAGCAAGATCCACACTGGATCATTGCAATGCAAGAGGAGTTGCATCAATTTGAGAGGAACAAAGTATGGGAACTAGTGCCAAAGCCTAAGGATCATTCCATTGTTGGAACAAAATGGGTATTCAGAAACAAACTGGATGATCAAGGAGTAATTATAAGGAACAAGACAAGGCTAGTTGCCCAGGGATACTCTCAAGAAGAAGGAATTGACTACGACCAGACCTTTGCACCAGTTGCAAGATTGGAAGCCATTAGAATATTTCTAGCTTATGCAGCTCACAAAGGCTTCAAAGTATATCAGATGGATGTCAAAAGTGCTTTCTTAAATGGAGACATCAAAGAGGAAGTTTATGTCAGACAACCTCCAGGTTTTATTTCTCCAACTTATCCTGACTATGTTTTTAGATTGAATAAAGCATTATATGGTCTCAAGCAAGCTCCTAGAGCATGGTATGAGACCCTAGCATGCTTTATCTTGGAAAATGGTTTTATAAGGGGTAGAGTAGACCAAACTCTTTTCATTAGAACCCATAAGTCTCATACCCTACTAGTACAAATTTATATAGACGATATCATTTTTGGTTCTACTAACTCCAAATTGTGCAGAAGGTTTTCTAACCTAATGCATTCTAAATTTGAGATGATTAGCATGGGTGAGCTATCCTTCTTCCTAGGATTACAAGTCAAGCAACATGCTGAAGGTATCTTCATTTCTCAAACCAAATATGCAAATGAACTGGTTAAGAAATTTGGTATGTCTGAGGCATCTTGTATGAAAACACCCATGCCTACCAATGCTGTATTGGATGCTGATGAACATGGGAAACCTGTTAATCAGACAACATATAGAGCAATGAATGGCTCTTTACTGTATCTTACAGCTAGTAGACCAGATATAATGTTTGTTACATGTATATGTGCTAGGTTCCAAGTAAGCCCTAGAGAGTCACACCTAACTTTAGTAAAGAGGATTCTCAAGTATGTTAAAAGTTGTCCAAATCTAGGTCTCTGGTATCCAAAAGATTCAGCATTTGAGTTAACTGGATTCTCTGATGCTGATTATGCTGGATGCAGAATTGACAGGAAAAGCACCAGTGGAACTTGTCAGTTCCTTGGTGACAGACTTGTCTCTTGGTTTTGTAAGAAACAAACATCTGTGTCAACTTCAACTGCTGAAGCTGAATATATGGCTGCAGACAGTTGCTGTTCACAAATCTTGTGGATTCAAAACCAACTCCTAGACTATGGTTACAACTTAGAGAAGTCTAAAATCTTTTGTGATAACACAAGTGCTATTTCTATAGCTCAAAATCCAGTCCTCCATAGTAGGACAAAACACATAGAGATTAGGCATCATTTCTTAAGGGATAATGTTGAAAAGAATAAAATTGAATTACATTATATCCCAACTGATTTACAAAGGGGAGATATTTTCACCAAGCCCTTGGATGAAAAGAAACACACCTTCTTCCTAAATCAGTTAGGAATGTTCGATGGAGGAAGTCTTAAATAATATCCAAGATTTTGAAAGCTTAAAAATTGACCAATACTAGGCAAACATTCTGATTTTTCTTAGTGTCTAGAATTTTTCTGATCTCTAAACTGCGCTCGACGATTTGCCCCAAGATCCTCGAACGGAGATCGACGATTTCCAAAATCGTCGAACTGAGTTCAGCGCCTCTCATATAGTATGAACTATCTCTTCCGGTCAACGATCGTCGAACGGCGCTCGACGTTTATGTTCACTGAACGATCGTCGAACGGAGCTCGACGCTCTCCAAGATCGTCGAACGGAGATCGACGATGTTGAAGACTCTTCAGATTCCTTTAGAAGCCTCGATCGTCGAACTGAGTTCAACGATCTTTCCATTTCTGCGTCGAACCCTAATATAAAACTCATTTTTCGCCGTCGTTCTCTTTTGCGCTTTCGATTTCTCTGCAAGAATCTTCTTTCCCTCCAAACAGTTCTACGCTTGGTCGTTTTATTTGTTGAGTTTTTGCAGGTACAATAGCTGTGTCTGTTGCTGTTCTTACTGCAATGAAGTTTGATGCTGGGTTTGACATTGATCTGGAATCCTTCAGCACCACTGACCAGGTTTTTCAAGACATACTGGGTTTGTTCAAGGACCAGAATCTGACAGCATTAATGACCACCAGGATCAAGTTGGCTTCTGATGAAATCAAGGAGTGGGTTTATACTGCTCATAATCAAGATAACAGCACTATAGTTGGGTCAATAGCTGGAAATCAGGTACCCTTGACCCCAACCATTCTTTCAGAGGTTTTTGAGTTGAGAAATGGAGAAGAATCTGCTGAATTATCTGGAGAAGAGTATTCTGACCTGCTTGCCAGGATGGGTCATCCAGAGGGAAACCCTAGCAAGCTCTTCAAGAGGAATCTGTCTGTTGAATATAGGTTCCTGGCAGATGTTGTTGGAAAAGTGCTATTGGCAAAGCACTCTGCCCATGATACTATATCCAGACATCAGCTCTGTCTCATGGGAGCTCTTGTGGATAAGAAAAATCTGAATTGGGGAGAGGTTTTATTTGACCTCATCAAAAAGAAAATAAACAAGAGTTTTGTAAATTTTGGAAGAATTATTGGAGTTTTCCTGCAGCACAGGTGCCCTGCCTTGCTGGTCTCCTCTGGAGTTCACATCAATGCCTCCAAGAGACTAACCTGTGCCCTCTTTGGAAAATGGGACATGCAAATAAGCAAGCCTAGCAGGCCCTCCTCCAGTGCTCCTTCAGGCACAAGGACTCCAAGAGTCACTCTCCCACAGGTCTCTGCTCCTGCAGATGACCTGGCTGCTGCTGTTGCTGCCTCTCCTCCTCCTTCACCAATTCCATCCCTTCCCCAACCATCCACCATTCCAGCTCCCTCCACCATCACCATATCTAGCCCATCTCCAATATCAACTCCATCCTCAGAACCCATTCCACCTCCACCAGAAGACCAATTCCACCCACTGTTCTCCTACCCTCCACCAGATATCACCTCCTCACCCTCTATTCCATCCTTCACCCTCCTGGATGACTCCTTTATGGATGATTCCCCCTCCTCTCCTCCTGAGTTACCCTCCTCCTCCACTTCTTTCCAAGATCTCCTACACCACATCATAGACCAGCCAACATTCACTCCATCCATATCCATCCCCTTATCCTCCATATCCACCCTGCCAACACCTCAGCCCTCCATTCCCCCATTCTCCAGCCCTTCCCTTCCAGCATCCCCAGCTGTTTCCATACCATCTACCTCTGCTCCAGCTGTTGAGCAAGTAGACCTCTCAGCCCTAGCTGACAGGCTGTATGAGCAGATTGCCCCCAGGCTCTCTCTACTATTGGAGACCTCCTTGGCTCCTCTACACCTGTCAGTGGCAGCTCTCTCTGCCAGGCTCTCCTCCCTCTTCCCTCAGGCAGCACCTACAGTAGTGTGCCTTGATCCAGATGTATCTGCATCTAGGCAGGGGGAGATGTCATATGAAGAAAGCCTTCATGCTGTTGCTGCTGCTGTTTCTCTTTTTGCTCCTGTTGTTGTGCCTCCAGAAAGTCAGAGTTCTACTGCAGTTCTTGCAATTGACCTCAGGTCTTTGCTATCTGCCTTTGATTCTGTCTACTTTAGCTGTCTGCCAGAGGTCCATGCTGTCCAGCCTCCAGAAGACTTATTCAAGGCACTTGTGCCTTTTTCTGGCTGTGACCCTAGCATGCTCTCCTCCTTTGTAAATTCAGTCATTGCTGCTGCTTCTGAAGAAATGACTGATTTTGCTTCTGAGAATGTTGATGCTGCTGCTGCTGAAGTTCTTGCTGTTTCTGATGCACCAATCTCCAAGGACATTCTGATGTCAAAGGGCACTGATTTTGAGCCTGCTGCAGTTTTTGATGATGTCTCTTCTGTTTCTACTGCTGTAAGTGAGACTGTTACTGCTACTGTCACCTCTCCAGTATCTGCTACTGCTGCTGCTGCTGTTACACCTTCTCCATCTGCTGCTGTCCCTGCTGTTAGCATCTCAACTCCTGCTGCTGCTGCTGCTGTCTTCACTTCTGCCTCATCTATCTCTGTTCAGCTCAAGAAAGATTTGATGAAGAAAATAGATGCTCTATATGATGACCGGAGTTCTGAATCTGATGAATTCAAAACAGACTCTGATGATTCTTCTGCTACCATTGCCAGGAAAAGGAAGGCAAGGAGCAAGGCTATGAAAAGGGTTCCTCCTGCTAAAGTTAAGGATAACAATGATATCCCTTATTATATCCTTCATAATTGCCCAATCACTGAACACTGGATGTAGTATTCCAAGAACCAGCTGAAAGCCATGAAGAAAAAGAGAAAATATGAGAAGGGCTCATCCCAATTCCAGCACCCTCATCCTCCTCCACCACCTCCTCCTTATGCAGGTGCAGGTGGAAGCTCTGCAAGTCAACCCCCAGCCAGAAGCCAGGCTCCCTATCAACCTCATACCAGATCCTATCAAAGGGAAAGCCAATCCAGGGGTTCATATTCTAGGAGAGGAGGATATAGGGGTAATCAGAGAGATATTCAAGTATATTCCAAAGGGTACTTCAGGCAGCACCCATATTCTAGGGGAGGACATGTTTCATCTGATACATCATCAGGTCCTTTCCCTTACAAGCTAAAAGAGACTGTGTCTGTCAGGCCTCATCAAGACAATCCTTCTAACAGGTATGAGCCACCTGTACCTTTTGAGGACCCTGAAAACAATCCAGCTGCTTGGACTGCCAGGATGAAGGAATTGACTGCACTGGATCAGATTAAGAAGGCCAGAGATCAAGGATTGGATTCCTCCAACATTTCTACAATGTCTGAGCAAAGACAGAAAGAATTAGAAAGATATGCTTCCAGTAAATTCTTTGATGCTGACAGATACATGGAGTTACATCCTGCAGCTGTGGTTCCCAGGCCTATAAAGCAAACTTATTTGGGTGCAGCAGATGACACCAGGTCCAACAAAGAAGCCCTAAATCCTAACAGAGAAATCAAAATGGTTAAAGGCAAAGAGAAGAAGTGATATTGTAAGGTGATAATTTCTGGAACTTCTGATTATCTGGATGCCATATATATATCTCTGTGATGTTTCTGCATGTCTAGCTGTTGTTTTTATGTTTTACTGATTGTATGTTGTTATTCAAATTTTTCCAAAGTCTGTAAATAGTAATCCTAACCCAAATAAGGGGAGATTGTTGGAACACCCTATTACTAATTTGGGTCAGGATCACTATGTCTCTAGGAATCTTTGCTTGACCTTCTGTATAGCTTAATAGGTCAATTAGAATTGAGTCTAAGGGTTAGAAGTCTAGGCTTGGAAGCTGCCCTGAAGACCAAGATTTTGTATTTGGAGACTAAGTCATATCGTCGAGCTCAGCACGACGATTCGTCGAACTCCGGTCGACGATCGTCTAGCTCAACTTCTACAGATCGTCGAACTCCATTCGACGATCGCTGAGCTCAACTTCATTATATCGTCGAACTCCATTCGACGATCGGTGAGCTCAGGTCGACGATTTTGACTCTGCTTTGGATCTTTATCTCTGAGCTCAGTTCGACGATCTTTGAGCTCAGATCGACGATTATTTTGCTGGTGTGTGTTTCCAGATTGCTGAGCTCAGCTCGACGATAGCAGAGCTCAGTTCGACGATTTCAGATAACTTCCAGAATTCAAATTCAAATCAGTTAGGAGTTATTCTGCAATTAATTCAGAGATTTGCTAGCCGTTTTCATTCAATTCTAGACCAAGTTTCAAGGGATTTTTAAAGGAATGTCTTTGTGGACTTTCCTCCAGAAGAGTTTATGCAATTAAGGATGCAATCAATGCAGACCAACGGCTATCCTTGACAGAGAATAATATTCTATTCTGTACCATAGAATAAAAGACAGAATGTTTTTTGAATCTAAAAAAAAACAAGAACAAGAAGAAGAACACACAATACAGAGAGAGAGAATACTGATTACAGAGAAATATTCAAAAATCTTCTGTCACAAAGAATTCTCAAGAACACTCATCAAAGGAGATCAAGCTTTCTCAAAATTCTCAGATCTCTTTAGTTTTCCAAGTGTTCAGGGCCAACATATTTCCAGACTCCAGACATTCAACATTTCAGCTATTGCGAACAAACAAGGAGTGATCTGCCCAAAGGTGGGGGAACCAGGGTCCAGGTCCCCCGTTCAGTGAGGGTAGCAATTTCGTCATCCATAGCAGTCTTCCAATGAGGAATAATGAGAGCCTCCTAGTAGGTGCGGGGAGTGGCGGTCTCAGAGATAGCCAATGCAAATGCCCTGCGAGAAGGAGTCAGACGATCATATGAAACAACAACAGCCATCGGGTGCTGGGTACATGTCTGCACCCCTTTGCGAAGAGCTATGGGTAGATCCAGGTCGGCATGTTCCTCAGCAACCGGAGCATCCGTGGCGGAGAGAGCTGGCCCGGGAGGAGAGTGCGACAGCGGCGAAGAGGAGGGAGATGGTGGAGAAGAGGCGGTAGAGGGTGGAGAGAGTGGAGATGGTGGAGATGGTGGAGGTGGCGGAACAGTAGGAGGTGCAGAGAGAATTGTGGGGTTGTGGTGAGAGGTAGGATCAGTATGAGTAGAGGAGGAAGAGAAGTAAGAAGCATTTTCAAAGAAGGTGACATCCGCAGAGACAAATTGCTTACGGGTAACGGGGTCAAAGCAACAATAACCTTTCTAAGTGGGAGAGTACCCCAGAAAGACACATTTAGTGGACCGCGGGGAGAGTTTGTCGCGGGTGGCAGAGGGAGCATGCACAAAGGCTGGGCAGCCCAAGATACGTAGAGGAATAGGAAAGGGTTCTTTGCCCGGATAGAGAATGGAGAAAGGAGTTTGACCACGGAGAACGGTGGAGGGAATGCGATTGATGAGATAGCAAGCGATGAGAACAGCATAGCCCCAGTAGGAGCTAGGGACATGCATTTGCGTGAGCAGAGTGCGAGCGACATCAAGGAGGTGACGGTGTTTGCGTTTCGCTACTTCATTTTTTGGGAGGTGTAAACGCAACTGGTTTGATGAATAATCCCATATTGCGTGCAGAAAGAGGAAAAAGCTTGACTGAGATATTTTTTTGCATTATCTGAGTGTAAGATTTTAATGGAGACATCAAACTGAGTTTGAATGGAATGATAAAAGGATGTCCATACATCAAAAAGTTCAGAGCGGTCGCGTAAGAGATATACCCAAGTACAGCGAGAAAAGTCATCAATGAAAGTAACAAAATAGGAACTACCCCGACCAATGGTAAGGGTACGAGCAGGACCCCAGATGTCGGAGTGAATAAGATCAAACGGACGGATAGAACCACGATCTTGCTTTGGAGGAAAGGAGGAGCGGTGATGCTTGCCAAGTTGACATGCGTCACAATTAAGAGGAGAATGATGCGGAGGGAGGTGGGGCAGAAGTTGGCAAAGAAGCCGGGGAGGAGCATGACCAAGGCGAAGATGCCATTGGAGAAGATCTGTAGAGGAGGAGGAGAAGGCGGATAGAGCAGAGACGTTGTCGAGGAAGTAGAGGCCGCCACTCTCAGTCCCAGTAGCAATCGTCCGTTGGGAGTCCGGATCCTGAAAAGAACAAGAAGTAGGAATGAATGTGACGGAGCACTGTAGTTGCTTGCATAAAGAAGTAACCGATAATAAATTGCAAGGAAACTTGGGAACATAGAGGGTATATGCCAGGAAAAGAGAGGGAATAACTTGAACCATGCCCGCCCCATTGACCGGGGAGGGAGAGCCATCAGCAACTATGACCGTGGGCAACCGATCATGTGTTTCTAGATGAGAGAAAAACTGAGGATTGCCTATCATATGATTTGTAGCACTAGAGTCGATCAACCATCGTCCACGAGTAACAGCGTGGGCACTACCAGAAGAGGTGACCACCAAGGCGGACAGCTTGTAGGTGGAATCCATTGAAGAGAGACGATGAGAGAACAGGAAGCAGCGGCGACAACAACAAGTCGCAAGCCGGGCGAACAGAAGCAGGACGCGCGACTAGGAAGGCCGCAGGTAGGAGAAAACAAGTCGGACGGCAAAAGAGAGGCCGCAACGACTAGTAAGTAGGAGCGGCTAGAAGAAAATAGGTCGAGGCGATGAGCGAGGGCGGTTAGGAGAGGAGCAACAAGGTCGCGGCGACTACTAAACAGGTCGCGACGACTAAGAGGAGGAGAGCGGTTAGAACAGGTCGCTGCGGCTTAAGGACAGGTCGCGACAACAAAGAAGAGCAGCTAGAGAAGAGAAGCAAGGAGAAACAAGTCGCGCGAACAGGGCAGCGATCAGAAGAGAAGGCAAGCCGCGAGAATCAGAGAGCACATACAATCAAGAGGAAAGGACCGAGTCCCTCTGATACCATGTGCGAACAGAAACTAACAGACCGAAAAATTGGAGTAGTGTAAACTTTATTACCCCAAAAATGTATCAATTACAATGGTATAGCCTCCCTTTTATAGAATGGAGGAGATGAGAGAGATTACAAATAAGCAATGTGGGACTAAAAATTTACAAGTATATGCGGCTTTACAAAATGACAAACCGGACAAGCCGTGCGATTAGACAAACCGGCTAACCGCCCGACCACAACCACGATGAGAGAACAGGCAACCCAGAGAGCAAGTCGCCACAGGAGACCGCTAGACCACCCGGTCTCCAAGTCGTCTGAGACAAGCCGCCTGACCGCTGGGATACCAAACTGCAACAGCCTAGTACACAGACCGGCTAGGAGAAACCGCCAGACCGCTCGGTCTCCGAACAGCAACAGACTGCCCGGTCTCCATCCTACAACACTGAAATAGAGTTAGGACAGACCCTTACAACCTTGCTTAACACTTTCCAGGATAACATCACTCAACAACATCAACAGTTAGCCATGTATATTGATCTCTTGACGACCTTTTGAGGATTGAGGCTCCCTATATTTTAAGGTTCAGTGACTGTGATGCTGACTGAGGAATAGCTGGAGCTAGTAGACGATCTACTTGTTGATATGATGTGTCCAGTTGAGGCCATAATTTCCTTGGTCTTGATGTTACTCCATGGGTATGCCTTTGATTGGTGGTGGGCAACCAGTCGCTCTACCTTCATGGGGTGAGCACTTGGTTGTATTTTGTGTGCACTTAGTTGTATTTTGTGAGCACTTCATACTAGATGATGATTGGACACTATTACAGGAGAATTTCATGCAGATTTGATGAGGGGATATGACAGTACCAGAATATCAGAGAGAGTTCATCCACCTAGTATGCTTTGTAGGGACACTTGCATTGATAGATAGAGATAGGGCTCTTATGTTCTATAGAGGATTGCGTGATGAACTCAACCAGTCCTTAATCATGCTTTCTTAGACGTACTTCCACAACATCACCACCCATGCCATTACACTAGATAGGGATCAAATGATGATGGTCCAATAGTAGAGGAGACATGTGGAGACACCACGAGGATGAGAGCGGGAGGCAGCTCCTTAATGACAATTTCAAGATAAGAGCATTTCATAATCCATTCATATGGGGATGCCTCAACATCCTTCCATCCCATGCTCTATTCCATGGTTTAGGGCGAACCAGGATGCAGAAGCATGGTGGACCTTTAGGATAGAAGTTTAAGGACTTTAGACCACACATTTGCACACCCACACACATTCATTTCCGCTTTAGTCAGTTTTGCAAATTCTCTTATTTTATAAACTTCTGACTTCTTTCCGGTTACTTCTCTAAATACTAAAGTCAAATAATGAGAGATCTTCTTAGAGATACTAGTATCATCCTTCGTCTCCATCGCCTGCTTCTATTTCCCTGTTGCTCCTACAGTCCCCTTTGCTAAAATAGAGTTAGGACAGACCCTTACAACCTTACTTAACACTTTCCAGGCTAGCATCACTCAACAACACCAACAGTTAGCCATATGTTTTTGATCTCTTGATGACCATTCAAGGATTGAGGCTCCATATATTCTGAGGTTCAGTGACAGTGATGATGACTGAGGAATAGGTGGAGCAAGTAGAGGAGCTACTTGTTGAGATGATGTGTCCAGTTGTGGCCACAGTTTCCTTGGAGTAACATGAGATCAGAGCATTTCATAATCCGTTCATATATGGATGCCTCAACATACTTCCTTCCTATGCTCTATTCCATGGTTTAGGGCAAACCAGGAAGCAGAAGCATGGTGGACCTTTAGGATAGAAGTTTAAGGACTTTAGACCACACATTTGCACACCAACACACATTCATTTCCGCTTTAGTCAGTTTTGCAAATTCTCTTATTTTATAAACTTCTGTCTTCTTTCCGGTAACTTCTCTAAATACTAAAGTCAAGTAATGAGAGATCTTCCTAGAGATACTAGTACCACCCTTTGACTCCACCGTCTGTTTCTATTTCCCTGCTGCTCCTACAGTCCCATTTACTGAAATAGAGCTAGGACAGACCCTTACAAACCTGCTTAACACTTTCCAGGCTAGCATCACTCAACAACACCAACAATTAGAAATATATATTGATCACTTGACGACCTTTCGAGGATTGAGGCTCCCTACATTTTGAGGTTCAGTGACAGTGATGCTGACTGAGGAATAGGTGGAGCAAGTTGAGGGGCTACTTGTTGAGATGATGTGTCTAGTTGTGGCCACAGTTTCCTTGTTCTTGATGTTGCTCCAGGGGTAAGCCTTTGATTGGTGGTGGGCAAACAGTCGCTCTACCTTCATGGGGTGACCACTTGTATTTTGTGGGGAGATTTTTTCGAGGCCTTTCTAGAGCACTTTATACTAGATGATGATTGGACATTGTTGCAGGAGAGATTTGACGAGGGGATATGATAGCACTAGAGTATCAGAGAGAGTTCATCCACCTAGTATGCTTTGTAGGGACACTTGCATTGATAGATAGAGATAGGGATCCTATGTTCTATAGAGGATTGTGTGATGACCTCAACCAGTCCTTATTTATACTTGCTTAGATGTACTTCCACAACATCACCACCCATGCCACTTGTTGGGTCCGGCGTTCCTTCAAATTACCCGTGGCGCTCTTCTACTTATTTAAGAAATTAAGTAGCATCCTTTCCAACAGTACGGGCTTTTGGAACAGTTGGTTATGCGCTTGATCTTTCAATTGGTATCAGAGCAGGTCACGGGTTCAAGACTGGGGGAGTGCTATTAAATCCTGATTTTTCCCTTCTACCTGTGTGGGTCCGGCGGGTCATGCAACCGTGGACATGTGGTAACCCCACCTCTAAGCCGTGCAACCGTGGACATGTGGTAACCCCAGCTCTGAGCTGTGTGGGCCATGTGGTAACCCCACCTCTGAGCCATGGGGGCCATGTGGTAACTCCACCTCTGAGCCGACGGGTTGTGCTGGACGCCGAGAGGGGGATTGTTGGTTCTGGCGTTCCTTCACTTGACCCGTGGCGCTCTTCTACTTATTTAAGAAATTAAGTAGCACCTTTTCCAACAGTCCAGGTTTTTGGAACAGTTGGTTATGCGTTTGATCTTTCACCACTGTACTAGAGATGGATCAAATGATGATGGTCCAATAGTAGAGGAGACATGTGGAGGCACCACGAGGATGAGAGAGGGAGGCAGCTCCTTAATGAAAAATTCGAGATAAGAGATAGCACCGCCTCTGCCAAACATACCATTAGGCATATCAGCCCCGTCAATAACTAGAGCACGCATCACTAGCCTCACTAGTATCATAACTAGCACCAATTCCTTCGCGAACAACACCTCAGCAGGCACACATAGTGTGATGAGAGGTTACCTTCACAGGGAACTACTTTTTGTGCAACCAGCCTGGACACATTCGAGTCATATGCCAACGAGCTGCAGGGAAGCTGGGATTAAGAGTTGTTTAGGGAGCCGTAGCTGCATATAGAGTATGGGTCCAAGGGGGTCGGAGAGTCTGACAATGTAGGAGAGAACTGCTGAGGAAAACATATCCGCACCTATAAAGGTTTATTCTTTGGATTTACAACATGGACCTGCCCCAAATGTAGTCATTTATATAAGTCTTTAGTTATCCTAATTATGTTTATTATCTAACTTATTAATATTATGGTTATCTTAAAATTTTATATAGTTATAGTAATGAAATCTTCCAAGGATTACTTGTGGTAAAGCCACCCACTCTTTTGTATCTCAGGACTTCATCTCATTCAAAATGAACGTCATCTGATCAGCCGTAATGTCAATATGAATATGACTTCCAGATGGATAAGATATGACCTCCACCAAAAAATATTCATTTCAAACTCTTCTAGGAAATATGAAATTTGAAGTCTATGCAACCATATTGGCGATAATTAGATTTGACATCTGAAATATCTAGTGTCTACCTAAATCACCTAGAGGGGGGTGAATAGGTGATGTCTGTGTCTTTTTGAGGAATACAAATTACTTAAAAAATACAAGCACACGGAACATGAAGATCTATAGTGGTTCCCTGTGTTGAGTACGTCCACTGTCCATCTCGCCTATCTACCACGAAAGGCTAGATTCGACTACTTTACCTTTCTCAGATTTCAACAAATATTACACCTCAGAGCCGCAACACCTAAAACTCGGAGACAACGCTCCTACAACTCGGAAAACAACCTCTCCTACAATTCAATCCA
This sequence comes from Platanthera guangdongensis, assembly GCA_039583875.1. Taxonomy (NCBI): domain Eukaryota; kingdom Viridiplantae; phylum Streptophyta; class Magnoliopsida; order Asparagales; family Orchidaceae; genus Platanthera; species Platanthera guangdongensis. The sequence goes on along the minus strand of CM077165.1, from coordinate 113,116,312 downwards.
CAAACAGATCTACCACTTGATCCACAAACGGATCTACAACTAGATCCACAAACGGATCTACAAATTGGGAAAACAATCTCCTACAAATGTAAAAGAAAAATATACAAGAGTTATACAAATTAACTTTGACAAGATCCGAAGTCTTCTATCTGTCGTTCTTCATTTAGGTCAAACTTAAATAACTTGGAGAACACGCTAGGATCAAAAATCTTGAAGACTTGAATCTTGTATCTTTAATAGACTAGATTTAGGAGAGTAGAAGCCTTCAGAATGCCAAGATCCAAACGTATCAAAAGAAGATCGAATCAAGCACAACAAGCATCGGAAGAAAGAGGTTCGCGAAACGTACAGGGGGCCGATGGGTTCGTTTTCGAAAACTCGGGAGATTTTCAATTTTGAATGATTTGCTCAATTAGGGTTGATGAAAAATCCACCATAAGTATTTATAGGCAACTTCGAAGTAACGACTATAAAGGAAATTCCAAATCGGGACCTTGCGAAATTTATTGTGCATGACCGTCGTCCAACCCGATCCTAAAATTTGAAAACCGGTCGGAAAATTTTCCAAAGTCATGTTCGTCGAGTATAGCTAGTTTACTCGGCGAATTATCATAGATATACGACGAATTTGACTTAGAGAAATCCAGCTCAAACCAACTAGCCACTCAACGCTAAAGCTAAAACCATACTTGACGGATTTGTCGAGTATTAACTAGTATACTCGACGAATTCGTCGAGTATAGGCTATCATACTTGACGTTGTTGACGCACTCGACGCCGTCAATGCACTAGACGCCGTCGACAAATTCGACGCCATCGACGCACTCGACGCCATCGACGTCGACGCCGTCGACGCACTCGACATCGTCGACGCACTCGACGCCGTCGACGCCGTCGACGCACTCGACGCCGTCGACGCACTCGACGCCGTCGACGCACTCGACGCCGTCGACGCACTCGACGCCGTCGATGCCGTCGACGCACTCGACGCCGTCGACGCACTCGACGCCGTCGACGCACTCGAAGCCGTCCTTCGATGCACTCGATGCCATTATAGTCGACGATTTTTCCTTAAGAAAATCGAGATAAGTAGTATCGAGATGATTCGATGAATTCAGAGTTTATCGTCATGTATATTCGATGAATTTGGAGAGTATTGTTAGATATATTTGGCAAATTCGACAAGTATACTTGATTATACTCGACAAATTTTACTTAACTGTTTTTCCAACTTTTCAGAAAGTCTACCACAAGGACATATGATGAATTCAACGAGTGATAGTAGGTATATACGATGAATTCAACGAGTTTAGCGAGTATATTCGACGAATATCCCTTACAATACTCGACAAATTTTACTTGGGTAAAATTTCTGTTCTCATGAATTCAACTTCTTCTTCCTTGATCCTTCTTATGTACCTGGTATAGAAGTATACCCCAATAGAGAGATTACACATGAGTCAACACATTGGCCTACACAATGAAGGATTACATTATATAGTCATGTGTCTATTGACCCATTGTAACCTGACATTGTTATGTACTTGACAATGTAAATCTACGAGTACATAACTAAAAATGCAATATCAAATACAATCATATTTCATATTAGTTTAACTAGACCCTTCTTCAAATCAGAGTTATTGTGGATACAATATCCAACATCATACTGTAAATGGATTGGTTGGTCAAGCACAAGACACAAATAATTGCTTGACCAAAGAGATCCACCGCCAAAACCTTGATGGTCAGTTTATGACGTTGAAAGGTAAACCTTCTGTCTCTCGCATAATTTTAACTTATGTACAGACAACCAAAGCAGTCATGCAGATAGATGAAATATTCTTGATCTACTTCAAAATGGAGGACAAAACAAAGTACTTAACAAGGTTCTAGTATTTCAAGACTTTCCAGATATTATGAGCCCCTCCTAGGTTTTCCCCCACCATAAGAAGCGGACTTCCAAATCGAGCTTATACCTGGATCTTAACCAGTGTCCCGAGCACCATATCAGATGGCCACTAGATAACTAGTCGAGTTTAGAATACAATTACAAGAATTGATTGATGCAAGATTCATCCACCTGAGTTCCTCACCTTGGGTAGCCCCTGTGTTGTTTGTTAAGAAGAAGAATGCGTATTTATGCTCGTGCATCGATTATAGGGAGCTAAACTGACTAATTGTTTAAAATACGTATCCTTGCCAAGAATTAATGAGTTATTCGATTAACAACAAGGTTCTTCCATTTTCTCTAATATGGACTTGAGGTCAGACTATTATTACCAACTCCAATTTCGGGAGGAATATATACGTAAGACTGCTTTCAGCTCCTGATATGGACACTATAAATTCATGGTAATGTATATTCGATTAACCAATGACCATCCAATTTCATGACATTAATGAATAAAGTGTTTGAACCCTACTTTAGAAGAAAGTAATACTAAGAGAGACCTCTCCAAATGATGTTAATGCTGCGAGAGCATTCCCTCTACGTTAAATTCAGCAAAAGTGAATTTTGGCTCAAGGAGGGTGGATTATTAGGGCACGCCATTAACAAGAATGGAGCAACTGTAGATTAGACCAAGGCACTGACAGTACAAAATTTTCCACCACTTAAGTCGACAGCAGACATCCGAAGCTTCCTCGAACTTACAGGGTACTATCAAAAGTTTATGGAAGGCTTCTCTAAGATTGCCCTACCCCTCATCGCCCTCACGAAGAAGGAATTAGTGTTCTTGTGGTCTCTAGAATGTGAGGCAATATTCAAAGAGCTGATGAGTTGCTTGACCTCAATGTCGATCCTTATAATTCCATCATGAATTGAGGGATTTCAAATCTACACTGACACATCTCTGAAGGGATGGATTAGGTGCCATGCTAATGCACCACGATAAGCTGATAGCTTATGCGTCTCAATAATTAAAGCTGCATGAGCATAAATATCCAGCCCATGACCTAGAGTTGGGTGGGGTTGTCTTTGCTCTTAATATCTGGAGACATTACTTGTATAAAGTTAGATGCAAAATCTTCTCTGACAACAAGAGCTTTAAGTATATCTTCACCTAGAAGGAGTTAAAACTCTATCAATGTTAGTGGCTTGAGTTTCTTTGTGATTATGATTCCACTCTTCAATACCACCTTAGCAAGGACAATAAGGTTGTTGATGCATTGACTCGTCAACCCATAGTGGTTGGAAGTTAGATGAACTTGATGCCCGAGGATTTGTTGTAGTCATTAGCTAACCTAAATATCACCAACATTACTCGTAGAGATCTAGTGGAATATTAAGCTCGACTATATTAGATGGAAATCCAGCACGATATCTGGGACCAGATTCGTGAAGCTCAAAAGATTGACCTAAGGGCGGATCCGATCATCCAATCTCTGCAAGATGGTGTACAAGAGGACTTCACTACGATGACATCCTGGAATATAAACACCGAGTATTTCTTCCCTCCATTAGGGTAATCTGAGGAGAGATACATTGATAAGAACACCAATCAAGGTTTTCTATTCACTCTGGAGTAGTCAAAATATATATTGACTGCATTGTACTATGTGTTGGCCCGAAGTGAATAAAAATGTCACGAATTATATAGTGCATTGCCAAACCTGCTAGATGGTCGAGGCAGAGTACCAAAATCTAGGAGGTTTGTCGTAACCTCTACCAATACTAGAGTGGAAATACAAAGATATTACACTGGATTTTGTCTAGGTTTACCTCGATCACACGCAAGAAACAAGTCTATATGGGTCGTGGTAGATAGCCTCACCAAGGTGGCCCGATTTATACCTAATGGACGAGATTATGGTGTTGATGTGTTAGCTAGTCTCTTTATAGAGCAAGTGGTTCGATTCTACGTGGTACACAAAACAATTGTCTCTGACCGCAATGGACGATTTACTTCAAGGGAATGGAGAAGAGTGCAAGCTTACTTGGGAACCAAGTTAGATATTAGCACAACATTCCACCCCAAACTGATGGAGAAGATGTTGAAAGCACAGAGTAGACAAGCCAAATATAATGATGCTCGACATCATTCAGTAGAGTTCAACATGGGAGATCTAGTTTTCCTAAAAATCAAGCATATGTATGGTATCTTTCGAATAAAGAGGCAAAATAAGTTGAACCCTCTCTAATTGGTCCCTTACCCAATTATTGAGTGAATTGACCTAGTTGCATATCAGTTAGCACTACCACTGGAATTGGGAAATCTGCACGACGTCCTCCATGTCTCTCCAGGCCCCAACAAAACAACATCTTTAAGCAACACTAGTACCTATGCAGTTGGATAGATTTATACAGTTAGAACCAGTTTGGACTGTTGATTCCAAACCAAGAACTTGTGGAATAAAACCATAACTATGGTTAAAATATTATGGCCAAACTACGAATGTGATGAGTACACTTAGGAACCAGAGAGCCTCATAAGAGAAAAACACCCAGAATTCATCCCCCGGGAATGTCACCTCTTCAAACCCCCTTACTCTAGGCAATTTTCGGGGACAAAAATCCTCTTATTTTTATTGGATTTTATTATCTCGACTTTTATTGGGTCACTTGGACCCTAGATGACCCAATAAAAGTGTCTCGATCACCTACAAGATACCTTATGAGTGACTCAAAATGTTTTATTAAGCAACTAAACTCTAAATATATTTTATTAGTTTCATTGGACTTGTATAGTCAATATTAGTGCAATAGAACTCATTTCGTTCCTATCTAAGGTCATTTAAATAAAATGACATTTTGAGTAACGTTGTACGTCACAACTGTTGAAATCGAAAAATTGGTCTCTATGGAGTCCGACCCTTGGGGAAGGGGTGATCACACACTTACTTCTCTCTCACAAGCCGAACAACTAAAGACTTAGCACAAGGAACAAACCCATGGCTCCAGCACGGAGGTCCCACCACACACCTGAAAGATCTTAAAGCGCTTCCCCTCCTTAGCCAAGTGCTGAGCTAAAGATACCTCAAAAAGCGCAAGAAGACCAGGGCACAAGTAAGTCTGAGAGTATGAAAAGCATGCCTTCTGAGGTACCCCCTTGTCTATTTTGAGTTTTCTAAAAACGGCCAGCAAACAGCCAACCTTCGCAGTCCTAAACCGCTATATGCAGTCCAGATTGGCCTGCCAACAACATAACTCCACTGTTCTGAAGGGCTAAGGGTAGGCCAGCGTGGGAAAAATGGTAAAAAAAAATACATCATGCAACACTAGGCGAGTGGCTCTAGAAGACCTCCACTCGCATGGGGTGGCGAGTGCCCGATGGTGCTAGCACTCGCCGCCTCCCTATGGCCCTAGGCGAGTGCGAGCCCGAAAATGACCCACTTGCCAACTGCCTACCGAGATCTCTGGGCGAGTTCGAGCTTGCTACTCCACTCTCCAACTATTCCACTCCACCCCACCTGGGTGAGCCAACGGGGCTGCCGAGATCTTACTCGACGCCAAAAAGGAAGCATTGAGTGTCTAGGCTTCACTCAATGCCATGGAAAAGGGAGTGTTGAGTGCTCGGGCTTCACTCAATGCCAAGGAAGTGGAAGCATTGAGTGAGGTAGCCTCACTCGATGTCAGGTTGAATGGCGTCGAGTGGACTCGATGCCAGATGCGAGTGGACCCGACGCCGGGAGCTTGGCTGGCCTAGCACCTGTCGAACTCCACTCACTGGATATGGGGTTGTACACAATCCATGCTCTTTGCAAGGTTGCCCCAAGCTCGGTGTTGCAGTATGGAGGTCGGGCGGTCTGTTGCTGTTCGTAGGTCGGGCGGCCTGGCGGTTTATCCCAGCGGCTTGTCTGCCGGGCTGTTGATGTTTGGTATCCTAGCAGTCTGGCGGTTTGTCTCAGGTGACTTGGAGACCGGCGGTCTAGCGGTCTCCTGTGCCGGCTTGTTCTCTGTGGTAGCTTGTTCTCTCCTTCTAGTGGTTGTCGAGCGGTTAGCCGGCTTGTCTAACCACGCGACTTGTTCGGTTTGTTTATTTGTAAAGCCGTATATATTTGTAATTATTTAGTCCCACATTGCTTATTTGTAATCTCTCTCATCTCCTTCATTCTATAAAAGGGACGCTATACCTTTGTAATACACACTTTTTTTGGATAATAAAATTTGTTACTCAAAATTTTCGGCCTGTTTGTTTTCTGTTCGCACATGGTATCAGAGGACTCGATCTTTTACTCCAGACTTTATGATCCCTCTCTGTCCGCGTGGCTTGTTTCTTCTTCTCGTGACCTGTCTTTGCGACTTCTTTCTTCCACCGGCTTTCTCCCTGTACGCGCGGTTTCTTTCGTTCCTTGTCGTTGCCCTTTGTGTGCGCGACCTCTTTGATTCCTCTTTCTTCTCGCCGCGACCTGTTATTCAGTTGTTGTGACCTGTTCTTCTTGTCGCGACCTGTGCCTTGTCGCCGCGCCCTTCTTTTCTAGCCGCTCCTCTTCCTAAGTCATCACGAGTAGTTCTTAAGTCATCGCGACCTTTTATTCTTGCCGCGACCTGTGCCTAGTCGCCGCGCCCTCCTTTTCTAGCCGTGACCTGCTCTTTGTCGCCGCGACCTCTCCTTCTAGCCGTGACTTGTACTTCTCGCTGCTCTTTTCTATGGCAAACTCCGATATCTCTACCACCACTACTCCCATTGTCGCTCCTCCTCCTACTCTTCCCACTCCTTTGGGTAATCTTGGCACTGTTTCCAAACTCATCGGTCCCAACTACCCAGATTGGAGTGTCTCCTTCACCTTCCTTCTTCGCTCTCAATGCAAACGTCATCATCTCACTGATGACCCTCCCCCATATGATTCCCCTCTCTTTGATGATTGGGATGCCAACGATGCTCTTGTCCGCACATGGCTGGCTAACAGCCTCTCTGATGAATGCCTACCTGTCATCCGTCATGATGAAACGGTCAAGGCTGCTTGGCTACATCTTGCCGCTCTCTACTCCAAGGGGGCTCAGATGTCCCGCTTATATACTCTGTATGCCGACCTCTTTGCCCATCGCTCCATGTCTCTTGCTGCTTCTTACCAACAAGTTCAGGCTCTCAGAGCCGAAATTCTCCAAAATCGCCCCTTCTCTGTTGATCTCGCTAAGCAACACAAACACTTCCAGGATTTTCTGGTTGTGTGTTATCTTCTATGACTTCTTGAGTCGTATGACATGATACGTCAACAAATCCTGGGCGAGGCAAAGTCTCCCACCCTGGATGCCACTACTGCCCACATAGCTGATGTTACCTCTCTGCTACAACGTCCGCTGTTATCCTCCCCTCCTCAGCCGGACAACTCCGCTCACCATACTTAGCCAATTGGCTCTGGTGGCCGCCACCTACCATCCAGCGAACGTGGTGCTTCCCTCTTTCTCTGCTCTCACTGTGGCCACACCGACCATACGGTTGATCGCTGCTGGAAGAAGCATCCTCATCTTCGACCATCTGAGGACGCTTCCACTTCTTCTTCAAAGCCGCCCACCTTCGTGGTCACGTATTCAGGTAGTGACCACATCGCTACTCAAGGTAAATGGATGATCAACTATGGTGCTACCAATCATATGACCGGCAATCCGCAATGTTTTTCTCTCCTAGAACAGCGTGACCGGTTGCCCTCGGTCCTTGTTGCGGACGACTCTCCCTCACCGGTCAATGGAACGGGTGTTGTTCAAGTCACTCCGTCTCTTCGCTTGGCGGTCACCCTCTACGTGCCCAAGTTCCCTTACAACTTGTTATCTGTTATGAAAGAGATATAAAATATGCTCTGATACCAAGTGATGGATAGATTTGCTTAACTCTAGTGGGGTGAATAGAGTATTTCAGACTAAAATAAGTGATAAGTATAAGTATAAAGAGAGAAAATAAAAACAAACACTATCACAACACAAAGAAAATAAATAATAGAGCATTCCAGACGACATAGTAAATTTATAGTGGTTCCCCTAAACTTGGGTACATCCACTCTTCTACCACCATGGTAGGAATCCACTACAAGTTTTTGATCAGGTGCCCTGCCACCACAGGTTTTTGCTCAGGTACCCTGTCACCACAAGATCTCTTTTTTCAAGGGAGATCTAACAACCCTTTTGAGCTTTTGATCAGGTGCTCAAAAATCAAAGGGGTTAACTTTTGAAGGGATTTATATCCCTGTACACAGTGGGAAAAAGAAAATTGATGGTGTTCTTCTCTGTCAATAGTCTAAGAGAAGACTAGTAGATTTGATCTTGTCAAAGCTCCCCCTGAGATGAAAAATAGTTCAGGAAGATGATAGCTTTGCACAGGGTGTAGGCCTTCAATCTTTAGAAGATCATCAAAAGTTTTTTGGACTGATATTGAATAGTTGTCCCATGAAAAGCTTTGAAGCTGATGATGAAGTGCTCTGTGAGATTTTCTATATATGTCTGTGTGTCACAGTGAATTATCTATGTCAATTCCCTGTATGATCTTCTGAAAACAGTCCCTTTATGTTCCTTCCAGAAAATAGCATTTGAATTTGAATTTTATCCTTGAGTTAATGCTGGAATCCTGGGACTTGAACTATTGGAATTGTCTTAAATGCATTTCCTCAACTGTCTCAGTAAATATGTCAAGTAATTACTCTGTGAAATCCATAATTAATGCTGTTAGGCAACTGCTATATTCATGAGAATATAAGCATTAATTACCAGAGAATTACTACCTTAGAATAATCCAAACTGAAATCATACTGAGAGAAAATGCCAAAACTGATAGAAATCATCGAACTCAGAACAGATTTTGTCGAACTGAACATTAAGTTTGTCGAGCTGAGAAATTGTCTTCGTCAAGCTGAGAAATTGTCTTCGTCGAGCTGAGCTAGAAGTTCGTCGAGCTGATAAAGAATTTTGTCGACCAGAGAACTTGAGAGAAGAGGGAAGATCGTCGACCTGAGCTCCAAGTTCGTCGAGCTCAACTCAGAGTAGGGACTCTGAGTTTATCGATCAGCGATTGACGATCATCGAGCTGAGTTCGAAGAACTTTGAACTAATTCTCTGAACTCTTAATGACTGCCATTCTTCTAAGTCTGGATCTCTGATTTATTTTGAGGGCTGGATCAATGTCTGTCTAACCTAGTCAAACTGACTTAGACCTTAGCACTGACAAAATGACCCTAGGCTATACATGGAGGGTCAATAACCTACTATTGAACCTAGCCTAAATCCGAACTAGGGATCCAACAATCTCCCCTTATTTGGGTGAGGTCACTATGAACAACAGAAAAGAGAAAAATCACAAAGCATAAAAAGATATCTGGCAGAATTTAAAACCATTCAATAAATATTAACAATAGTGTCTTGTGAAGTACAGATAACAAATAACAGATAACAGTTCAAATCAAAAATATAGAAAGAGAAATTATTCAGGCTTTCTTAGAGTCTTTCTTCTGTTGATCTGAGGCAGGGCTGGTGAAGATAATTTCCCTTTTAGGATCTGCAGCTTCTAGTTTTGTCATTTTTATATCACTAGCTCCAAGGATTGTCACAGATACAGCCCTTGGTACCACTGCTTCAGGATGTAATGACATGTAAGCATCAGCATTAAAAAGATTATGTACCTGGTACTTGTCTATCTCTTTTTTTATAGGAGAACATGGTAGTATACTGTGAGGTGTCATGTCCTTCTTCCTTTGCTTTTCTGATCTGAGAAAGAGCTATTAACTCTTGAAATTTGTCAATTCTGGAGTTGTGGTCCATTTCTAAATCACAAACAGGAGAAAGAGGTCTTTCAGGAGATGCTTTATCTGGTTGATCATCTTCAGAAGTTTTGTGATGTCTGCTATGCCTTTGGTATTATTACTGCCTGCTGCTGCTGGAACTATATTGCTGTCTGTTGTAGGAAGGTTTAGACTGATGAGAATATGTAGATTTTTGAACCTGAGAAACACTTCCAGAAGATCCTGCTGCAGGAGGAGGAGGAGGAGTAGGACCTCTCCTGAATTTTGGAGGTAGAGAGTATCTCCTGCTCTTCTTCCTGGCTTTAAGCTCATTTTTGGAATATCTCATCCAGTTTGGGGTATTTGGAATGAGAATTATGTTATGCAGGATGTAGTATGGAACATCAGCAGATGGATTTGGCTTAAGAACAACCTTTGGAGGAGCAGTTTTAGCAGAAGCCTTCCTTTTCTTTGAACTTGTATTATCAGAGTCATCTGACTCATTAGTATCATCATCAGAAGAATGTTTTGGACTGTCATAAAGAGCATCTAGTTACTTTAAAAAATCAGCTGAGATTCCAGGAATCTGTGGTTGTGCTTAACTTGTTGGCTCTACAAAATTATCTATAGCAATATGAACATTTACTTCTTCTTCAATCGCAGCAAACAAAATATCATCCAAATTAGGCATTTGAGATTCACACCAGCCAAAAGTTGGTGGAGAGAATGCCTTGTGCTCAGGAGTTGGCTCACTAATTTCTTCAACAACAAATCTTTCTGTAAACTCAAAAACTGAAAAACTTGTCTTTAGTTGATCCATAACTTCAGGACTTATTGGAGCAGTATAAACTACAATAGCTTTAGAGTTCTGTACATCAAAACTTGGTAAAATATTTCTGTAATCATAATTAAAAGAATTCAATAAAGAATCTAAATCAATTGTGGGATTTATAATAAAATCACCAACAGTGGTTATTTCTACGACTGTATCAGCCATGTCAGTATCAGAATCAATTATATCTATTATTTCAGTTGGAGGGGCTGCCTCTACTGAATCATCAAACATATCAGAATCTGCTACTGCTGCTGCTACTGCATGAGGAGGAACTGGAACTTCTTCATAGAACATCTCCCTCTTGCTAGTTTCAGAGGGTCCTGAAGCTAGTCCTCCAGAAGAAGGAACAGAAGAGAGAGCAACAATTCTAGTAGAGAGAGAAATGATGGAGACAGAGAGAGGTGCAATAGCATTTTCTATTAGTTGCTCAAGAGTTAGAGAAATGAAAGCAAGAAGATCATGGGCAATGTCAGAGAAATTTAAGTAGAGAGGTTCAGGAGCAGAGGTGGTGTAAGGGGTGTGATGTCCACAGTTGGAACACACAGAGAAGGCATGAGAGAAATCTGTATGTGTGTATTCTAAAAATGTGGAAGTAGGGTTGGATGGGATTTCAGTAGAGGAGGTAGGAACTGTGGTAGTGGGTGTGGAGGTTGTTTCCTAAACTGGAGATGGAACTGGTGAATAATGTCGAGATGGTTGAGGAGGAGACAATAGATTGAAAGTTAGTTGTGATGAGGTGGATGGAATATCAGATATATAAGTTTTAAGTGGAGATTGAGGAGGTGGAGATGGAATGTCCTCATGGATGATAATGGGAGAATGTGAAGGTGATGGTTGTGGAAGAGGTGAGGATGGTTGTTGCTGTTGTTGAGGAGGAGGTGAAGGAATTCTGGTGGATGGTGGAATTTCTTCTGGAGGTGGTGGAGAGGCTATGACTGCCCTTGTGTCCTCAGAATTCCTGGAGAAATAGGCCCTGGATGGTTTAGGGATAGACCTCTCCCATCTGCCAAACAAAGCAGCGGTTATCCTTTTTGAGGCATTGGTGAATATTGGCTGGGATACCAATATTTCTGGTGCCTTGGCCTGGAGGAAAATTCCTAAAATCCTCCCAAAGCACACCTCTATCTTAGTATTCTTCTTCTTTATTAACTCAAATAGTATCTTTCCCCAGTTGACTGATTTCTCATCTACCAGAGCACACATCACAAGAAACTGGTGCCTGGTTATATAATCATGTGTTGTATGTTTGCCCAGCAACACCTTACCAACAATATCTGCCAAAAACTTATATTGAACAGATAAATTCTTTTTCAGAAGTTTATTGGGGTTTCCTTCAGAGTGACCCATCTTAGTCAACATATTTTCATATTTAGAATCATCTATTTCAATTTCTTCTTCTCCAATAGCCAAATAAAAAATCTCAGTTAAAACTTCAGGAGTTAGAGTAACCTGATTGCGGCCAATGTTACCAATCATAGTATCTGCGTCTGGTGAGGTTGAAGTAAAAACCCACTCTCTTATTTCATTTGCTGGTATCTTGATCCTTGTAGTCATGAATTTCTTCAGTTTCTGTTCTTCACACAACTGTAGGATGTCAATGAAGATCTGATCAGTATGGGTGAAGGAATCAAAATCGATGTCGAAGCAGATGTCAAACTTCATGCTGGAGAGGGAGAGCGCCAGAGTCGCCATTGATTTTCCTACAAAAACAAGAGAGAGAGCAAGAGTAAGAGAACAGAAAGCGCGGGATAGAGCACGATGAAAACCTAGATATAAGGTTTTTAGAATATGAAGCGTCGGGCTATGTCCTGCGAAAAATAAAAAATCTTCGTTCTCAGGTCGACGAAAAAATTTCCTGAAGAAATAATATTGTCGAACTCAGTTGGAAGAGGGAAAACGTTTCGTCGTTCTAAGGTCGACGAAAATTTTTCTGAAGCAAAATCGTCAATCTCCGCTCGACGAAATAACTTCACATAGAGAGTTCATCGATCTTAGGTCGACGAAATATCTCAAGAACAATTCTCAGATCGTCGATCTCCATTCGACGAAATGTGATCAATTCTTCGACCTTGGACCAAAATCAAATTAAATTTTTTCCATTAATCATACCTAGCTGATTCAAAAAGAACAGATGTTTCTTCTCATCCAATGGTTTAGTGAAGATATCTGCACTTTTCAAATCAGTAGAGATAAAGACAAGATTAACTTTCTTTTTGTCCATACAATCTCTAATGAAATGAAGTCTTACCTCTATATGCTTAGTTCTACTATGCATTACTAGATTTTGTGCAATAGAAATTACACTGGTATTGTCACAAAGTATAGTTGAATTATTTAAGTTGAGACCATAATCCAGAAGTTGGTTTTGAATCCACAATATTTGTGAACAATAACTGCCAGCTGCAATGTATTCAGCTTCAGTAGTTGAAGTTGACGCAGATGTCTACTTCTTACAAAACCAGGACACAAGCTTATCTCCAAGGAACTGACATGTTACTGAAGTGCTTTTTCTGTCCACTCTGCATCCAGTATAGTCAGAATCTGACAATCCAGTTAAGTCAAATTTTGACTCTATGGGATACTAAAGTCCTAGATTTGGACAACCCTTTATATATCTCAAAATTATTTTAAGGAAAATAAGGTGATATTCTTTAGGGACCACCTGGAACCTAGCACAATGGCATATAACAAACATAATATCTAGCCTACTAGCTGTGAGATACAACAAGGACCCAACAATAGCCCTATATGTTTTCTAATCAACTTTCTTACCCTGTTCATCAGAATCAATCACAGCATTGGAAGCCATGGGTGTTTTCATTGCTGAGGCATCAGACATCCCGAATCTTTAACTAGCTCTTTAGCATATTTAAATTGAGAGATGGAAATGCGATCAGGGGATTGCTTCACTTGGATACCAAGGAAGTAAGAAAACTCACCCAAGCTACTCATTTCAAACTAGGAATGCATCAGGTCAGAAAACCTTTTGCATAGTTTGGAATCAGTAGAGCCAAAAATAATGTCATCCACATATGTTTGTACTAACAATATTTTATCTTTATGATGCCTAATGAACAAGGTCCTCTCTACAATGCCCCTAGTGAACTTATGCTCTAAAAGAAAGCTAGCGAGGGTCTCATACCAAGCTTTTGGAGCTTGCTTTAAACCATAAAGAACTTTATGCAATTTGAAAACATAAGAGGAATGAGTTAGAGAGATATAACCTGGTGGTTGTTCCACATATACTTCCTCTTTGAGTTCACCATTGAGAAAGACACTTTTGACATCCATCTGGTAGACCTTGAACTTCTTGTAGGCTGCATAAGAAAGAAATATCCTAATAGCTTCTAGTCTTGCAACAGGTGCAAAGGTCTGATCAAAATCAATTCCTTCTTCCACTCTATATCCTTGTGCTATCAGCCTTGCTTTGTTTCTAATGATAGCTCATTGTGTATCCAATTTATTTCTAAAACCCATTTAGTTCCAATGACTGGGTAGTATTTGGGTCTTGGAACTAAATCCCAAACTCTGCATCTCTCAAACTGATTGAGCTCCTCTTGTATTGCAAGAATCCAGTGGGGATCTTGCACTGCATCTTTTATGGATTGGGGCTCAAGTTGAGATATAAAGCAAGCATGCATCAAATCATGGTTGAGTTGATGCCTTGTTTGCACACCGACTGATATGTCTCTAATCACTTAAGATATATGGTGATCTCTAAGTATGACAAGATCAGTAGGAGGAGTTGGTTCAGCAACAGCATTAGAAATTAATTCCTCTTGTGGAATTATATTTGCTGTTGGAGGTTCAACAACCATTTCAACAATATCATCTTCACTGTCTTCTTCAATATGTGGAGAAAGATGTGATGTAGCCTCATGGGTGAGGTTTAAATCATCCAATTTCTCACACAATTGGGGTACCTGCAATAAATCTCAGGTAGAAGAATCCTTCTCCTTGTAATACATGTTAGCTTCATCAAAGGCTATATGTATAGATTCTTCTATTTTTAAAGTTGATTTATTAAAAACCCTATAGGCCTTGCTTACTTGAGAATATCCAAGAAAAATTCTCACTTTCGCTTTGGCTTCAAACTTTCTAAGATGTTTCTTGTTATTATTATGAATGTAACATCTACAATCAAAAATTCTAAAATAATCTATTTTAGGTTGCTTCCCTTTGAGTAGTTCATAGGGAGTCTTGCCCTTACGTTTATGTATTAAACTTCTATTCAGGACATAATTTGATGGTCTTACAACCTCTGCCCAAAAGGATAAGGACAAGTAAGCATCTGCAAGCAATGTACCTGCAGCTTCAATGAGGGTTCTGTTTTTTCTTTCTGCTACCCCATTTTGTTGAGTAGTTCTAGGAGAAGAGAAACATTGTCTGATACCTTCCATCTCACAGAATTCTTGCATAGGAAGAGATTCAAACTCACTACCATGATCACTTATGATCAATACAACTAGAGTAGAGTACTCAATCATTATGCTCTTAAGAAAGTCTGTAAGAACTTTAAAGTTATCTGACTTGTTTCTTATGAAAAATGCCCAAGTGAACCTAGAGAAGTCAACTACAATAACTAAGGTATAAGATTTCCCTTCCAAGCTCTGTACAACAATGGGTCCAAATAGATCCATATGTAGCAAGTACAGAATCCTGGGTGAATCACTCTTATTAATAGATTTAATGCTATTTTTGGTTTACTTTCCTAATTGACAAGCCCTGCAAAGGCTTTCCTTCTTGTAGGGGGAAGAAGGCAATCCTCTAACAAGGTTGTCCCTAGAGAGTTAAGCAATATTTTTAAGATTAACATGTCCTATTCTCTTATGTCATAATTCATTATTATTACTAATTTGATTAAATAAGCAAATTTCTGACCTAGCAGATTTAAAGTTTACTTCATATATATTTCCTTGACTAAGACCAGTTAGGACACTTATATTATCTAGAGAAGATATAATGCAAGAAGAATGGTTAAAAGATACCTGATAACGTTCATCAAATAATTGGCTTATGGATATCAGGTTATGTTTTAAACCACTCACATATGCAACTTTCTTGAAAGTGATAGCTCCAATCTTTACATTCTCATAGCCTTCAGTATGGCCACAGTTGGAGTCACCAAATATCACCTTTGTACCTAGCTTGGACTTGTAGTTTGTGAAATTGTCCTTGCTCCCTATCATGTGCTTTAAGCATTCACTATCCAGGTACCACTGTTCCTCTGTGGTAGGATAGCCTTTCACCTGATCCTCTTCAGTCTTAGAATCTTCTGCTTCTGATTCTTCAGCTTCTGATGGGTTGCTTGATGCATTGATAGCCATCAAGCAAGCTTCTTTTGCTCTAGCTTCTTCTTCATCTTCACTAGAGCTGGAAGATGAGGATTCTTCTTCTGTTTCACTCCAAGTTTCTGCTACAAAACCTTTCTCCTTCCTCTTGTGTTTGCTGGAAGAGGGATTGCTATACTTCTTTCTAGAGTCCTTGTCTTTTCTTTTCTCCTTCTTCTAGTTCTCTGGACACTCATGAAGAATGTGTCCAGTTTTTCTGCACACAAAGCAGATAATCTCCTTGGTAGGAGTTTTGTCATATCTTTGTCTGTCATCTTGCCTGGATGACTTTCTTCTGAAGTCTTTCCTAGCCATTTTATAGAATCTTTTTTCTAACATACTCATCAGCTCTTCATTTGCTGGTAGAGTTTCAGATTCTTTAGATGCCTTAAAGGAAATGCTTTGCACTTTTCTTCCTGATGTAGAAGTCTTCTGCTCAGCTGCTTCTCTTGTCTTAATAAGCTGCTCATAAGATTTAAGCTTGCCTAGAAGAGCCTCAGTGGAAATTTAATTTAAACTTCTAGCCTCCTTGATTGGCCAAATCCTTGAGTCCCATGAACTAGGGAAGCACATTAGGATTTTTTCATTTATCTCAGTCAGTGAGATATTCTTGTCCAAATTCTCCAGCTCATTGATGATTAGGCTAATTCTGTTGTACATGTCAGCCACTGACTCAGATTCATCTTTCTTGAAATTCTTATATTGAGAGATGAGATGAGATCTTCTGTCCTTTCTGTCATCAGCCGATCCTGCAACCATTTGGTTTAGAGAGTCCCAATTGTCCTTTGCTGATGTGCATTCAGCAACCTTTGAAAAAATGTCATCAGACATGGTCTGAGCCAGAATGTTCATGGCTTTAGCATCAGCCATCTTCAACTTCTTCTGAGCATCTGTCCACTCAGGTGGTGGAACTGCTGAGATACTTATTGAAGTTATTGTAGCGGGAGTAGGGGGACCTGTCAAGATAGAATTGTATATATCCTCATCAATAGAGTTCATATATAATCTAATTCCTGCCTTACAGATTGCAAACTTATTCAGATTGCAGACTGGAAGTCTGGTGCTTCAATATTATTTATTCTGTGCTATGATATGTGAGATACACTAGAGAAAATAAGATCTATCAAATATCTTTTGGTTCAGGTGTTATCCTGTAAAATCAAACAACCTTACCCTCTAATACTAATTGAAAGAGATATCAGATATGCTCTGATACCAAGTGAGGGATAGATCTGCTTAACTCTAGAGGGGGAGGTGAATAGAGTATTTTAAAACTTTAATTGATTTTTACAGCGAATTAAAATAAGTGATAAGTATAGGTATAAAGAGTGAAAATAAAAACAAAAACTATCACAGCACAAAGAAAATAAACAATAGAGCATTCTAGACGACACAAGAAATTTATAGTGGTTCCCCTAAACTTGGGTACATCCACTCTTCTACCACCCTGGTAGGAATCCATTACAGGTTTTTGATCAGGTGCCCTGCCACCACAGGTTTTTGCTCAGGTGCCCTGTCACCACAAGATCTATTTTTTCAAGGGAGATCTAACAACCCTTTTGAGCTTTTGATCAGGTGCCCAAAAACCAAAGTGGTTAACTTTTGAAGGGAGTTATAACCCTGTACGCAGTGGGAAAAGGAATATTGAAGGTGTTCTTCTCTATCAACAGTCTAAGAGAAGACTAGTGGATTTGATCTTATCAAAGCTCCCCCTGAGATGAAAAATAGTTCAGGAAGATGATAGATTTGCACAGGGTGTAGGCCTTCAATCTTTAGAAGATCTTCAGAAGCTTTTTGGACTGATATTGAATAGTTGTCCCTTAAAAAGCTCTGAAGCTGATGATGAAGAGCTCTGTGAGATTCTCTGTATATGTCTATGTGTCTCAGTGAATTCTCTATGTCAATTCCATGTATGATCTTCTGAAAACAGTCCTTTTATGTTCCTTTCAGAAAATAGCATTTGAATTTGAATTATATCCTTGAATTAATGCCGGAATCCTCGGACTTGAATGACTGGAATTGTCTTAAATGCATTTCCTCAACTGTCTTAGTAAATAAGTCAAGTAATTACTCTATGAAATCCATAATTAATGCTGGTAGGCAACTGCTATATTCATGAGAATATAAGCATTAATTACCAGAGAATTACTGCCTTAGAATAATCCAAACAAAAATCATACTGAGAGAAAATGCCAAAAATGATAGAAATTGTCGAACTCAGAACATATTTCGTCGACCTGAACATTAAGTTCTTCGAGCTGAGAAATCATCTTTGTCGAGCTAAGAAATTGTCTTCGTCGAGCTGAGCTACAAGTTCATCGAGCTGAGAAATAATTTCATCGACCAGAGAACTTGAGAGAAGAGGGAAGATCGTCGACCTGAGCTCCAAGTTCGTCGAGCTCAACTCAGAGTAGGGACTCTTAGTTCGTCGATCAGCGATCGACGATCGTCGAGCTGAGTTAGAAGAACTTCGAACTAATTCTCTGAACTCTTAATGACTGTCATTCTTCTAAGTCTGGATCTCTGATTTC
The DNA here is from genome assembly GCA_039583875.1 of Platanthera guangdongensis. Taxonomy (NCBI): domain Eukaryota; kingdom Viridiplantae; phylum Streptophyta; class Magnoliopsida; order Asparagales; family Orchidaceae; genus Platanthera; species Platanthera guangdongensis. The sequence goes on along the minus strand of CM077165.1, from coordinate 113,097,968 downwards.
TTCTGAGGGCTGGATCAATGTATGTCTAACCTTGTAAAACTGACCTAGACTTTAGAACTGACAAATGACCCTTGGCTATACATGGAGGGTCAATAACCTAATAATGAACCTAGCCCAAATCCAAACTAGGGATCCAACATGTTACTTCTCTTTGCAAGCAACTATAATGCTCCGCCAGATTCACTTCTACTACTTGTTCTTTTCAGGATCCAGTCTCCAAGCGGACGATTGCTACTGGGACTGAGAGCGGCGGCCTCTACTTTCTCGACAACATTTCTGCACTCTCCGCCTTCTCCTCATCTTCTACTAATCTTCTCCAATGGCACCTTCATCTTGTTCATTCTCCTCCACGACTTCTTCGTCAGCTTCTGCCACACATTCCTTCGCAGAGTACACCTCTCAACTGTGACGCATGCTAGCTTGGCAAGCATTACCGCTCTTCCTTCCAACCGAAGCAAGGTCGTGGATCTTCCCGGCCGTTTGAACTTGTTCACTCCGACATCTGGGGTCCCGCTCCTACCCTCACCATAGGTCGGGGCAGTTCATATTTTTTAAAATTTATTGATGATTTCTCTAAGTGTACGTGGGTGTATCTTTTAAAGGATCACTCCGAACTCTTTTCTGTATGGACAAAATTTTATAATATGATTAAGAATCAGTTTAATATGTCTATTAAAATCTTTTGCTCTGACAATGCTAAGGAATATCTTAGCACTGTTTTCTCTTCTTTCTGTATGCAACATGATATTATTCATCAAACTAGCTGCGTCTATACCTCAAAATAAAATGGGGTGGCGGAACGCAAAAACCATCACCTCCTTGATGTCGCTCGCACTCTGATGACACAGATGCAGGTTCATCGCTCCTATTGGGGCTACGCTGTCCTCATCTCCTATACCTCATTAATCGCATTCCGTCTACGATTCTCCACGGACAAACCCCATTCTCTATTCTATATCCGGACAAGGATCTGTTTCCTCTCCCTCTGCATATCTTTGGGTGCACGACTTTTGTGCACAATCCTTCTGCCACTCATGACAAACTCGACTCATGTGCCACCAAGTATGTCTTTTTAGGTTACTCAACTACTCAAAAAGGCTACTGTTGCTTTGATCCCATTCTTCATAAGCAATACGTATCTGCGGATGTGACATTCTTCGAGAATGCGTCCTACTTCTCTTCTAACCCCTCTCCCTCTCCAGTTCTTTCGTCTTCTCCCACTGCCCCCTACCACGTCTACTCCCATCAAGATTTTTCCACCATCGCCTCCACCGTCTCCTCCTTCCCTCTCTCCCTCATTGCCACTAATCTCTCCCTCCTCTCCGCGGCCATCTCTCTGCACTCCCGGGCCAGCTCTCTCCGCCACGGATGCTTCGGTTACTGAAGAAAACACCGACCGAATCTTCCCATTACTCTTCGCAAAGGGGTGCAGACGTGTACCCAGCACCCGCTGGCTGCTATTGTTTCATATGATCGTCTCACTCTTTCTCGCAGGGCATTTGCATTGGCTATCTCTGCAATTTCCACTCCCCGCCTCTAACAGGAAGCTCTTGTTGTTCCTCATTGGAAGGTCGTCATGTATAAGGATATTGCTACCCTCACTGAACGGGGTACCTGGACCATTGTTCCTCCCACTTTGGGCACTGATGTAGTTGGCTGTCGCTGGGTCTTTGTTGTGAAGTTCCATCCGGATGGCACCGTGAAGTTCCATCCGAATGACATCTTCTCTCCCATTGCTCGTCTCAACACAATTCGGGTCCTTCTCTCTGTAGCTGTCAACCGGGATTGACCCATTTCCCAACTGGATGTTAAGAATGCTTTTCTCTATGGTGATCTTCATGAAGATGTTTAAATGAAGCAACCTCCTGGGTATGTTGCTCAGGGGGAGACACGCGTATGTCGGCTGAAGAAGGCCATCTATGGCCTAAAGAAAAGCCCTCGGGCATGGTTTGACAAGTTTAACGACATTGTTGCGGCCATTAGTTTTGCAAGAAGTTCAGCCGATCACACCTTGTTCATTCACAAAACCGCCTCAAGTCTGCTAGTTCTTGCAGTATATATGGATGATATTCTTCTTATTAGCGATGACTAGGATGGGGTAGCTTTAATAAAGAAACACCTCCGTCAACACCTGGTCACAAAGGATATGGGCTCCCCAAAATACTTTCTGGAGATTGAAATCTCTAGGAAGCACAACTCCATGGTCCTTTCCCAACGGAAGTATGCTCTTGATCTTCTAAAAGAGGCAGGGTTGACTGGTGCTAAACCTGCCCGATGTCCCAAGGCAACTGGAGAAGACAAAACTTGGACAAATGCCTCGTCTCTTCTATCCAATCTTAGAAGGTATCGACGTCTGGTTAGCAAACTCATTTATCTCACGGTAACCAGACCCAACATCTCCTATGATGTGGGCAAGGTGAGCCAATTCATGCAGGCTCCTAGGGAGTGTCATCTACAATCTGCCCTGAGGATATTGGAGTATGTTAAAGCAACACCAGGGAAAGGACTCCTTTTTTAGAAGAATGGTCACTTGAGGGTTGAAGTGTACTCAGATTCGAGCTATGCTGATGACAAAGGTGACCGCAAGTCAACATCAGGTTTCTGCACATTTGTTGGAGGAAATCTTGTGAGCTGGAAGAGCAAGAAACGGTCCGTAGTATCCAGGTCTAGTGCAGAAGCGGAATATCGTAGTATGACATCGACCATATGTGAGTTGAAATGGTTACGAGCTCTCATGATTGACTTAGGATAGGTCCACAACTATCCTCTTCATATGTTCTGTGATAATAAGGCCGCGATATACATCTCCAAAAATCCAGCCTTTCATGAGAGAACAAAATATATAGAAGTCGACTGTCATTTTTTTCGGGAAGAGATCATGAAGAAACAGATTTGTACTATGTTCGTCACTTCCGACAACGAGTTGACAGATATCTTCACCAAGCCGGTGTCCGCTTCCTTTTTCCACATTTGTGACAAGCTGAGCATGATTGATATCTATGCTCCAGCTTGAGGGGGAGTGCTACGGTATGGAGGCCGAGCGGTCTGTTACTATTCGGAGGCCGGGCGGCCTGGCTGTTTATCCTAGAGGCTTGTCTGTCGGGCTGTTGCTGTTTGGTATGGTAGTGGTCTGGCGGTTTCTCTCAGGAGACTTGGAGACCGACAGTCTAGCATCTCCTGTGGAGGCTTATTCTTTGTGGCAGCTTGTTCTCTCCTTCTGGTGGTTGTCGAGCGGTTAGCCGGCTTGTCTAACCGCGCGACTTGTTCAGTTTGTTTATTTGTAAATCCACATATACTTGTAATTATTTAGTCCAACATTGCTTATTTGTAATCTCTCTCATCTCCTCAATTTTATAAAAGGGAGGTTATACATTTGTAATACACACCTTTTTTGGATAATAAAATTTGTTACTCCAAATTTTCGGGTTGTTTGTTTTCTGTTCGCACACTCGGAAAGAAACATCCAACCCCAAGAGATTGGCGAGTGGCTCAGCGAGCACAAGGGAATCTTTTGGTGGGCTCCACCAGCGGGTATATATCTGTGCCTACATACCTGGGCGACGTTTGTCATTCCCCTTACTCTGACCCTGCTGGGATGCCTCTTTCCAAAGAGCTCCCAGAGAGGCTGGACCGAGCTCGCAGGCTCAATGCCGCTCGCGCCGTTAGCTTAGTTGCTGTCACCCCTGGCGCTTTACCGAGCGAGCCTACCAATCCTCAGCCCGCCAAAAAGGCCAAGTCAGCCCCAAAAACTACCTGGGCGGTCTGCCGTGATCTAGTGTCCACCATAGATAATGGACTCGCTTCCACCACTGGGCCAGCTCCTGAGCTCAAAGGAAAAGAGATTATCGAGGTTACTGTCGACCCGGACAATCACCAAGCCGACGACGAGAACTCTATACCGCGAGTCGACTCCCCCCACGATGACTCGCGGCCTTAAACTCCCACTACTCACCAGCGAGACTCATCTCCCCCCTTTGGGACCACGGGGCTGGACTCACTGAAATTAAAGTTGCCAATCCGCGCACCTTCTCGGCAGCCTATACCTTCTCCTGCACTCACGGGGGGAGTTGGCGGGGTAATCCCTATCCAGAACTTCAATCTGATCTCCCCCAACTTGCAAGCTCCAGGTCGCGGCAAGAACCTTACCCTGCCCCCTGCCTACACCTTCCGGGGGAAGCTGAGCTCATTCCGTAAGCTCTACCATCTGATCGACATCTCGCGTAGTTCCTTTGAAGCACTCACACTTTGTATATTTCATCTTGATTGTCTTTGCAGATCTTCACGGCCAATCCGAAGCTGAAGACTCCTTGGAGACAGCCCAGCACTCGTCACCCCCTCCCCCTAGTGCGATAGAGAACTTCCTGGATATCTTGCTAGACTCAGCCGAGCTGAGGAAGTGAGTCATCGAGGTCTTTAAGAAGCAGGCGTGCGTACTGTGTAGGATGCAGGAGGAGAGCAATCTCGGAGAGCAGAGGATGTAGGCACTAGAGCAAGACTACGTGCTACTCGCGGACGTGGTGAAGCGCGACTCGGTGAGCGGGATGACGTCCCCCACCCCGCTCATAGATAGGATTAATGAGAACATGCGGTTCATCCACCACGATCTGGAATTCGTCCACGAGTTCAACAACCAGTGCCGACCTCCGGGGATGGGGACGCGAGGCCGGGGTAGGTGGAAATGGCTCCCTAGCTGAGCCTACCGGCACTCGGCCCCCAGCCCCCAGCTCGCAGGCACTAGAATAATTCTACCTGTTGTTATACTTTCGTTTGCTATACTGCGAGAACCCCTTGTCTGTAATAACTTGGACATTTTTTTTAGATTTTATTATTTATTTGTTCTGCATAATACGCTGCGCTTTAAGTTCAGCTCGCCATAGGACAGAGCAAGTTGCAGGGGTCGGTGAGTGGGGGTCGGCGAGCCGGACTGACCAGTCAGTTCGGCCATCAATTTTATTTTCTATAAATAGGCCCCCTCACCAACCCCTACACTATCGCCTTTACTGCTTACTCTTACTTCCCTCTCCTTGCCCTTCTCGCCACCTCGACTCGCGCTATAACCACTACAAACATGGGCAAAATGCATCTCGATGCCGACGGAAGGTCGAAATGTGCTCGGCATTTCGCCGAGGACAACTTTTATAAGGGGAACACCAGCGAGCAGGATCTCGCAGACTTATCTACCGACTACATCCCCCCGGGGTTCTCTGCGCGCCGACCCACGGCAGGCGATGCCATCAACTCCTTTTATGAGGATGAGCTCGCCTTCCCCATCTCACACTTAGAGGTGGGGTTACGCCTCCCCCTATGGCCAGAAATCAGCCAGATCCTGAAGTACTACGGGGCGGTCCCCGCCCAACTGAACTCGAATGCCATCGCCATGATGGTGGCATTCGCCTGCAACGTCCGTCAAGAGTGGATAGAGTTTAACCTGACAGTTTTCAGGAAACGTTTCATCTACCATGCGACCAACGATGTGGTCGCCTTCATGGCCAGCTCGCAGTTCAAGATCCACGAGATGACAAACAAGAACCACAACTGGTTCTCCAAGCTTGTCTTCATCGAGGGAGAGCTTGGCAACATACCCTTCTCGGCTCGGTAGAGGGGCGAGGAGGTTTATCGACTCCCGACGATGACGGGATATGATGCTGAGCTCTACAAGTATTCCCTTGACAAAGATTTTGAGGTTGCCTTCCTCCGAAGGGGCCTCAACTCGCTCCCCCCGGTGCTGCCTGGCGAAGATATAGCTCTTCCCCTTCTTTCCTTAATGGGCTCACATACAAATTGACGATTAATGATTTCTAACTCATTATCTGTAGGAGAGCGGTTGATTCCCGAGCACCCGGCCTTTGCGTGCTCGAGACTCTACCCGAACCCACTCATACGCGAGCGGGCAGCCGCAGTAGCCTGTCGAAGCGAGCTGGTGTCGGGAAAACCTTCCTCTAGCAAGAAGCGACCCAACCCCACTGGATCCAACTCACCTCGTCATTCCACACCACCAAAAAAGATTAAGAAGGCGGTGGTGGTCTCCAGGGGAGAACAACAACAACATCAAATATACCCCAGTTCCCTAGAGAACACGTCGGAGAAATCGCCAGAGAAGGACCAGGGCGGAGGTGACCCGCCCGCCTCCAATACTGTTGAGGAGCTTGCGGCCGGCAAGCTGAACCTGTCGAAGGGGCACCGCAACTTTGCCTCGGCGGGAAGGTCAAGGATTGGCTCGGAGAGCTAATGGTTCGTTGGGATGAGCATGCCTACAGGGTCTCCATCTCCTCCTCCATCCCCTCCAGGTTAGAGCGCCACCCTCCCAGCGGGTACACCTATGCCCTAGGGTTCGAGCTCTATGACCGTGAGGATGCCGCAGCCTTTAACTCCATAAGCCTCCAGTGGCTGGCCCATGAGATCTCATAGGCTCAAATGTGCGCATTGGGGCTCGCACATATGTTGACTCGTCGAGGCTACCAGCTCAGCCACAACCTGGCAAAGGCGGAGCAGGAGCGGTACATCGGAAAGGACAATAATGCCGCCACGGCGAAGCGGGTGGAGGTCGTCGAGAGTCTCCTTGCCAAAGCAACCAGCGGGGTGGTAAGTATCGGGTGACCCCTTCTCCATTTGACTTAGGTTTCCAATAGTTGCTTATCTTTTCTTGCCTGGCAGGATGCTGAGACCATGGACCGTATGCGTGCTTGCACCACCGAGTTAGAGGAGAGGAACAAGGTGTTGAAATAGCAGAACAAAGTCCTCCAGAGCGAGGTCAATTGCCTAATGGACATCGTCCTCCTCCCCTCTGGCGGCGAGCTAAGCGACCCAATCCAGAGATCAAAGATCTTCACCGAGGCCGAGGTCGCCAAGAAGCTGCGCGTCAACTCCATCAGCACCACCGACTTCACCCTGCAAGTCATATGAGATATGTAGGTACTAACGGAGGGCTGCAAGGAGATGACGGCAAGGGACCTGGTGCTAGAGCTATTCTCCCCTCCAGAATTGTCATCCCTGTAGCCGGAGACGTCCTTGAAGAGTGAATCGAAGTTTTATTTTTCCTTGTAATGATCCTTCCCCCCTGATTTTGTAACCTCGCAGAGGCGAGCCCCTTTTATAATGATATACATTAATGAAAAAGTTTTGCCGAATCTTCTTTTTCTTGTGTTCATTTTCTGTGTTGCACTCGCACGCGCGCCGCCTCCTCCCTGCGTGACCCCGCTAGGATAGCATTCGCCGTTAGAATGCACTTGAGTTAGGGTACATGCCCGCGAGGAGTCCTTGAGATCTCGCCGACCCTAGACCACATGGAGTTAGACCACTCTCCATGTTGGCCCCACGAATACTTTGCTCGCCTGCGAGATCTCTTCTCTCTAAGGATTAGCACCAAGCCCGATATTGTTTCGAAATTTTCTAAGTAAAATATTTAATAGGATGAAGCATAGTTGTCGAGCGTAGCCTTGAACTGACCTTCTGTCGAGATCTCAACTCACCATCATTGACCCTGCCTTACTCAGATAATTCCACCCCTATGGCGGTTGTCGAGATCCTGTCTTGCCACATCCAGCTCGCCCAAACATCGCTGGGCCTCATGTTCCCCCAGCCTGTCCTAAGCAACTTCAACTGCCTGTTATTGATTGGTAAAAGCAGCCCGGGGCCTGGCTATAGAGAAAGAATGCTGTCCCTTGAGGATCCCGACCCTGTCAAATAAGTGGGAGCCTGACAGCGGGAGCATCTCGAGACTTGACTCCAAGGTAAGAAAGATCTCCACCGAGGACCCCTTCCCTGTCAGCTAGATGAGAGCCTGAAAGTGGGAGAATGCTTGACACTCTTCCTTTGCCAACCACCAGGCGCTACCACTGGCCCAATCAGCTAAGTGCAAGCCTGACGGTGGGTGTTGAGCATCAATCAGACTTAGCTTCAGGGTTATAACGACGTCTATCGAGGATCCCGACCTTAGCAGCTAGATGGAAGCCTGATATCGGGAGCATCTCGTGACCTAACTTCAGAGAAAGAAAGATGTCCATCGAGGACCCATGCCCTGCCAGCTAGATGAGAGCCTGACAGACGGAGAAAGCTCGGTACTCTTCCTTTACCAACAAGCGCGCGCTACTACCGGCCCAATCTGCGAGGTGGGAGCCTGACGGCGGATGTTGAGCATTAAGTAGACTTAGTTCCAGGGTCATAACGACATATATCGAGGATCCCGGCCATGCCAACTAGATGAAAGCTTGACAGCGGGAGCATCTCGTGACCTAACCCCAGAGCAAGAAAGATGTCCACCGAGGACCCCTACCATGCCAGCTAGATGAGAGCCTTACAGCGGCAGAAAGCTCGGGACTCTTCCTTTACCAACCACCGGGCGCTACCATCTGCCCAATCATCTAGCTGGGAGCCTGACGGTGGGTGTTGAGCATCGACCAGACTTAGCTACAGGGTCATAACGACGTCTATCGAGGATACCGACCCTGCCAGCTAGATGGAAGCCTGACAGCGAGAGCATCTTGTGACCTAACCCGAAAGCAAGAAAGATGTACACCTAGTACTCCTGCCCTGCCAGCTAGATGAGAGCCTGACAGCGGGAGAAAGCTCAGGACTCTTCCTTTACCAACCACCGCGCGCTACCATCGGCCCAATCAGTGAGGCGGGAGCCTGACGGTGGGTGTTGAGCATCAACCAGGCTTAGTTCCAGGGTCATAACGACGTCTATCGAGGATCCTGGCCATGTCATCTAGATAGAAGCCTGACAACGAGAGCATCTCGTGACCTAACTCCAGAGCAAGAAAGATGTCCACTGAGGACCCATGCCCTGCCAGCTAGATGAGAGCCTGACAGTCGGAGAAAGCTCGGGACTTAAAGAAACTTCGGCCTGTCATGCATATCATTGCCAAAAATAGATGAAAGACTAAAGGATTTCATTACTTAACAAAAGGAAATATGTACATGCTTCATGGATAGAAGTGCATCAAGTCATCACTGGTCCAGGTATCACTTAGGGTCTCACCTTCCACATTCTAGAGACGATATCCCCTTGACCTCAGTGCCTCTTGCATAATATATGGACCTTCCTAGTTGGGGTTGTGCTACCCCACGACAGCCGATTTCCCGACCGCATCCACCTTTTTCAAGACCAAGTCCCCCTCCGTGAACTGCTTGATTCGAACGTGCTTGTCAAAGTACTTGACCATCCTCCGTTTGAACTCTTCCTGTCGGATAACCGATAGGTCGCGCAGCTCCTCCACCATGTCAAGGGAGAGCCGAAGCTCGTCCTCATTCTAGGCCCACCATTCTTCTCAACCTTCCTTTGCTGCTACTACCCGCGGTGTCCGAACCTCGAACTCTTTAGGAATTACTGCCTCACAGCCGTGTGAGAGTTTGAAAGGGCTCTCCTCTGTGGTTGTGTTGGGGGTGGTCATCAAGCCCCAGAGGACTGAAGGAAGCTATTCCACCCAGCTCCCCTTCAAGTTCTCAACTTTCTTATTCAGGAGGTTCACGATGATCTTGTTTGCTGCCTCCACCTGCCCGTTGCTCCTGGGATGGTGGACTGAGGAAAACCTGAGGTTAATCCCAAGCTGTCCGCAAAAATTGATGAATTCGTAGTTGGCAAACTAAGGCCCATTATCCGTGATGATGGCATGTGACAACCCATGCCGGCATATGATCCCCCCGTACAAAGTTCTTGATTACCTGGGAGGTCACCATGGCCAGTGCCTTCATCTCCAACCACTTAGAAAAATAATCCATCATCACCAATAGGAACCTCCTCTGCCCGCTGTCCTGAGGGAAAGGTCCTACAAGATCTATCCCCCAGATGGCAAAGGGCCAGGGGGCTGTGATGCTCCTAATACACTGAGCTGGTAGACGTTGGAGAGGGGCAAACAACTGACACTTTTGACATTTCTTCGTGAACTCTGCGGCATCATGTCCCAGGGTCGGCCAGAAGTACCCTTGCCAGACTATCCTCCCCTCCAGGGTTCGGCTCCCAGAGTGAATTCCACACTCCCTAGAATGAATCTCCTCCAAAATCCTCAGTACCTCCCTCTCGGCTACGCAACGTGCCTACATCCATGAGAGGGTCTTCCTGTACAGCTGTCCGTCACGCATAAGATAGTATACCGACTTATGCTAAATTGCTTCCTGTCCATCCCCTTTGGGTACTCCCTCGTAGATAAGAAAGTTGTAAAAGGATCCATCCACGAGGGGTGTTGGTCCACCTCCATCAGCTCCCCCTCCTCGGTGGATAGGCGGAACAAGTCGGTGATGGTGCCACCCACCCGGGGTCCATGCTTGGCCAATTGATCCACATGCTCATTTTATTCCCTTGGAACATGACAGATGGAGAATGTCTGGAACGTGCATATTACCCCCTTCACCTTCGCTAAGTACAAATGGAGAGTTAGCTCCCTTGCCTCTAACTCCCCATTGATCGGGAGGCCACCACCATAGAATCTTTGAGGACCTCCACATCATGCACTCCCAGCTCTTGGCAAGGCGCAATCCTGTTATCACTACCTCATACTCGGCTTGATTGTTCGTGACAGGAAAATGTACTACCACTGTTTGCTCGAACTTTGCTCCCAGGGGGCTCTCCAAGATCACCCCCACTCCCAAGGAATGTCTTCCTGAAGCACCGTCCACCATCACCATACAAGGGTCCAGACGAGTGAGTTCTGCCTCCGCAACCTCAACCACATAATCAGCAAGAAAGTCGGTCATCGTCTGGGCCTTGATCGAGAGGCGGGAAACGAAGGATACGTCAAACTCGCTCAACTCCACTGACCACTTCGCCAGCCTCCCTGAGTGCTCCACCTCCTCAAAGATGTTGCAAAGGGGGTGGTCAGTCACCACTCGGATGGAGTGTGCCTGGAAGTAGGGTCGGAGTCTCCGGTCGAGATGACCAGAGCAAAAGCCAACTTCTCAAAGATCGGATACAGGAACTCCGCCTTCCTCAAGACCCTGCTCACATAGTAGATTGGAAACTATTTCTTCCGTTCTTCCCGAAATAGGACAGAACTCAAGTCCTCTATCCCCACCCCAAGATAAAGGGACGGGTCCTCCCCTTCCTTGGGACCTTAGAGGAGCGGAGCCCTGGTCAACTAACTCTTCAAGGCTTGGATTGCCTCCTCGCACTCCTTGGACCACTCAAGCTTCTGACCCCCCCCCCCCCCTCAATGCTTTGAAGAAGGGGGAATATTTATCTCCCGCCTGAGAGAGGAACCTGATAATCCCTGCCAACTTTCCAGTCAACCTCTGGACCTCCTTGGAATTCCGAGGCGACCCCAACTCCATGATCACCTTGACCTTGTCAGGGTTGGGGTCTACGCCTGCAGGAGTAAGGAGATGGCCTAGGAACCTATCCTCGGTCACCTCAAAGACACACTTCAAGGGGTTCAACCTCATCTTGTACTTTCACAGGGTACTGAAGTTCTCTTCCAGATCCCGGAGATGAGAGTCAACATTCCGACTCTTGATCACGAGATCATCTACGTACACCTCCAGGTTCTTTCCCTTTTGCTCCCAGAAGACCTAGTCCATCATTTTTTGATATATTGCCCCCGCGTTCTTCAACCCAAAGGGCATCATTTTTTAGCAGTAGTACCCATCCCCAGTGATGAAGGAGACATCTTTTATGTCGGGCGGGTGCATCCTAATTTGATGATAACCTGAAAAAGCATCTAAGAAACTCATCACAAAAAACCGGCTGCTGAGTCAACCAGCATGTCGATCCGAGACAAGGGATAACAATCCTTAGGATATGATTTATTTAATAAAGAGAAATCGACACACGTCCTCCACCGTCCGTCACCTTTTTTAACCATTATAACATTGAAGACCCAGCCGGGGTATTGGATTTCAGATACGAAGCTGGCATTGAGGAGCTTGGCCACCTCCTCCCTAATGGACCCGGCCAACTTGTCCGCCGTGTACCTCTTCTTCTACTAGATGGTGCGGGCTTCTGGATCCAGGTTGAGGTAGTGGCAGGCAATGTCTGCATCGATCCCCGACATTTCTAGCGTGCTCCAAGCGAAGATGTCCATGTTCTTCTGGATGCACTCCAGCATCCTCCCTTAGTCCTCCGGGCTCAACCCCCCTCTAATCCGCACCTTCTCCACCCTGCCTCCCTGGGTATGAACCTCCATCTCCACCACCTCCTCGGCAACCTCCAGCCGGGACTGCTCTCCCCACTCTCCAACGGATCCCTCACCTGGGACCGGGACCTCCTCCTCAGCTTCCACCATGGCCATTACCTCGGCCGGCTCCTCCAAAACTCCTTTTGCCACCTACACCTAGGTGTGGACCTCTTCCTCCACTTCCATTCCCACTTCTCCCTCGACCTCCTTCCTGGATAGCTCGTCCATCCTCCTCTCCATCTCCTCGGTTCCACCCTGCCAAGAGATAGAGTTCACCACGGTGACATAGCACTCCCTTGCCACCTTGGGGTCTCCCTGGCCCCGGACCTGGATTCCCTTAACATTGAACTTCAAACACTAATGGAAAGATGAGGGAACGCAACAGAAGGCACTGATGAGGGGCCGTCCAATGATAGCTTTGTAACTGTTGGGCGTGTCCACGATGACAAATCTGCAGTTTCTGGCTACCCCCCCCCCCCCCCAAAGGTAACATTGTGTCCTCCTCCTCCTTCCACCTCCTTCCTCTCTCCTGAGAACCCAAAGAGAGGTCCATCTGAGGCTAGCACCCTCCAGACCTCCACCTTCATCTCGTCAAACTCCTTCTTGAAGATGATGATGATCGAGCTCTCATTATCGATGAGGACTCAGGATCAGGAGACAGTAAAATTCTCAACCGCGGTCTGGATGACCAATGCGTTTTAGAAAGGATCCTCATGATCCGGCATGTCCTTCCTGGAGAAGGTGCTCTTCTCCTCCAGGGGTGGGGTTAGAGATGTGGAGGAGACGCTCCGGTGATACATAGTATGGAGACTCGCCTTCCGGACAGCCTCAACTACACCCCCCCCCCCCCCCCCCCCCCCCGTGAATCACTCTGATCCCTCCTTGGGCTCCTACATTGGTTCGGTCCTCACACCTGTCCTCCTATCCCCTGGGTAGGAGTTCCTTAATTCGCACCTCCTGACGGGGTTGTTGCTGCTACTCCCTATTTCCCCTCATCTCGAGGAACTCCGGGCACTTGGCCGTAGCATGACCCTCCTCCTAGTGGAAGTCGAAATAGGGTAACTCCACCCTGACTTCCTGCCTTCTCTTCTACTGACCTCTCCTCCTCTGGTCTATTGCCATAGCCTGATGCTGATCGATCGGGGAGAGGAGTCCTTTGGCCCTACCTCCAGCCTGGAGGGTTGAACTGACCTTGGCCCCCTGGCAGTTATACCCTCCATGGAAACCTCTCCGCTGGACTTGGTCATGCCACTCCTGCTGCCTTCAGCCGAGCTGATTGTTTGGCTACTGGCGGCCCCACCTCGGCTGTTGGTGTTGTTGTTCCCTCTGTCGGGCTTCAGCACTCCACACCTCCTGACCTCTGCCACCTCCTGGCACCATCTCTTCCTCCGTGGCCCACCTGGCCAACTTCCTCCCAAACTCGGGGTTTGACGCCTCCCCGTCGACCTCTATCTTTTCCCTCTCCATCAGCTCCTCGTAGGATAGAGGGGCACCCTCTTCAGCTCCATTCTAAAGAAGCCCCACTACAACCCCAAGGTGAAGACCATCATCCGAGTGTGCCCTGACATCTCTTGGACCTGGGTGACCTCCTCCTAAACCCGGTCCACGTAGCTCCCCCGGGTCTTGTTCACTCCCTGCTTGATGTGGAATAGGGAATCGGACTCCCTCTTCCTCTTTTGGGAGGTGGTCAACCTTAACAAGAACCTCCAGCACAGGTCCTCAAAACAGTAGATGGAACTAGTCGGCAACTGGTGGAACCAATCTCTCGCCTTCTCCTTGAGGGTGATGACGAAGAGTCTGCACTTAAAGGCCTCTGCCATCTGCCTTATCTAAACCACATCCTTGAACCACTGGACGTGCTGAATCGGGTCATCCTTCCTGGTGTAGTAAGACATCTCTGAATCCTAAAAACCCCTCTAGAATTGGGGCAGATGAAGCCAACTCACTAAAGGGGCTGCATCCCCCTGCTAGGTGAGCCCGGGGATCTCGCACACCCATCTCACCGAACTGACCTCCACTTGCTGAGTCGGGGAACAACACTCACCCTTGTAGATCTTGCTCCCTCCCCTCCTCTGCTACCTCCTTCCCAGCTCATCAAACTGTGACGTCCTCGCCCAGGGTCGGGGCAGCTACGGCTGGGATTGCTGGCGTCGAGCACTCTGTTGGAACAAGTCACCCGGTTCCACCAAGATTTCGGACCTGAAGCTACAATACACACTTACTCTTCTCGAACCACCCTTTCGATGTGAGTCACATGGCCAGAAACAGACCGAAGGACTCAGCTTGGAGGTCCCACCTCTTACCCGGAAGAATCTGAAATTCTCCCCCTCCCTAGCCAATGCTGAGCTAGGTTCCTCTGAGGAATATGGAAAGGTTCAACAACCAATTCAAGGCACCTTATCGGTCTATTTATAGGCCTCTGAGTTTGATCTACAAATAACCATACTAAAACGACCTGAAATTACCAAAATACACTGGGTTGGGTCTGCCAACAGCCAAACTCCGCTGTTCTGAAGGGCTATACGTAGACCACCAAGGGCAAAATGGTAAGATTACCTGTGGTAGAAGAGTAAAATCTCCATTGAGGTTAAGAAGGTAAAAACACCTTTCTATTATATGGCGAGTGGGGAGATGACTGGCAGGCGGGATGAGCTCATCTGTTTGTCTCGCTGGCCTCCTGCCTTATGGGAGCCCTCTCTCCCTGAAGGGCCAGCCCGCGCCCCAAAGGACGTCTCGCATACTGCGCCGAGCCCCGTCTCGCCTCCTGCGAGTGGACCACATGGTCCCACTTGCCTCTACAATTCCTCTCGCCAGCTTCACAGCTCTACTGCTTGAGCCGCCTCCCGCAAGCCCAAGGTTGTACACAATCCCTGCTCTTTTCGAGGTTGCCCTAAGCTCGGAAAGAAAGTCCAACTGAGGCTCTCGGCGTTGGGATTCATTTATGAGAATCTTTGGTAGGCCCTCCCCATGGAGCCTATAAATATGAGACCCCATCTCATCATGGAGTGCCCCCCTCTTTTGTTCCCTCTCTTCTACCGCCAACATGTCCCATAACTAGAGTTTCTGTGAGCGTCTTGCGATGGTCCGGAAGGAAAACAAAGCCAATGTGGCTCCCTGGTCCCATCTCTGCTCCACACCCCCACTTCAGCACCTTCATCATCTCGTCTGAAGAAGGCAAAGACCGTCGGCCCTCCATTCTCGGCCGGTGCGACCACTTCAGCACCCTCGGCAGCCGATGCACTCCCCCCCCCCCCCCACACCCTCTGGGGAGAGACAGGTGATTTTCGACTCCACCTTTTGCATGTCTTTTTCTTCTTATCATCTCGCTCATTGACCATATTTGTTCAGGGAGACCTCACCAATCCCCCCGCGCCTGTGAATCCCCCTGATGCCACTGACAACCAATACCAAGATTCTGACTCGTCTTAGCAGTCCTCACTCCCTGCCACGAGGAATGAGAACCTCTCGCAGTTTGTGGGGAACCCTCATATCCCTAGTAAATGAACTAACCTCATCCGCTTATCCGCGCATCTCGCGGCCTCCAAACCTTCTTGCGAGACCATCATATATTCTGACCTTCAACCTTTCTTTTGTAAGCATACAAATCGACTCGGTCGTTGAAGGCTTCTCCGGGCCGCCCACCCTCTCACCTCTTCCTCACCCTAACGAGATTGAATATTATCTGGGTGACCCTACCGATCCACTGGAAATGAAATGCAGGATGGTCGGGATGCTTCAGAAATATACACACATCATCCGCGAGATGGAGAGAGACAAGCAAGCCACCGACCCTCGCATTGACTGGCTGGAGATTGAGTGCGCCCTCCTCTCCTCCGAGATCGATGCCGGGGTTGAAATAGACGAGGCTGACCCCCAGGCCATCATTAGCGAGATGACCAGCAGCTTCATCTCACGCTCCATGGACTGGATGTCGTTCGTGCCTTTCACATCCCCGAACGGCCTCCCTGTGCTGGATCTCGCGGTGGTCGCTGGAAATGGCACAAGAAATGAGGGGCCTCTGACTCATCTCGCCTCTTCAACTATGCCTTGTAACCTTTGTTTCTATTAGTCTGCCGCCTGCTTGTTTTATGATTTATTTTTTGAAAACCCATATAAACATGCCGCCCGTCTCATGCGGGATGAAATAATGTGCAATGATATTATCTTAATCTCCCATGCTGGAGTTAATAGCTGTATTAATTGCTATCTTTTTCTTTTTTTATTTTTGGCTCATTGGAAAAGTCGCTGTGGAGTTCCGCGCCTCGGGGTCAGGAGAGAGAGAGAGAGAAGATGAACCATCGGGTTGCCTCTTCGACTTCCTCATTCTCACTTTCCCGCCCATTTTTCTCCTCTCTCCATCTGCTATAAATACCCCCCTCGGATCCAGATGTTTAACGCCTATACTGTGGCTTCCTGCTGCTTTTGAGATCCGGAGTCCTCGCTTGCTTCCCCTCGCTTGACCCTTCTCGCATCTCTCTTCCGCTACACACTTTTCTACCCCCTTCTGCTTCTGCCATCTCGCTCTCCATGGGGAAGAAGAAAACTGAAGAAGGCGAGGGCCGCACCCGCTACGGCAGGCGATTCGTTGACCACGACTTTCCTCCTGGCAAAATCTCCGAAGAAGATTACAACCGCTTAGCCAGTGAGTTCCTAGCTGAGGGGTATGAGTCTCGCCTGCCAAAGGTCGGCGAGGCGATTAATACCTTCTACCCCAGCGAACTCGCATTCCCCGTCTCGCACTTCGAGTCGGGGCTAAGACTCCCCCACTGGCCAGAGGTAAAACAGGTTTTGAAGTATTTCGGCATTGTCCCCGCGCAGCTCAACCCGAATGCCATATCAATGTTGGTCACCTTCGCTAGCTACATGCGCCGCGAGCGCATTGAGTTTAGCCTCACTGTCTTCTGCAAATTATTTATCAATCACGCCAAAGATGATGGCGTCTCGTACTTCACCGGCCAGGGCCTAAAGGTGTGTGAGACACCTAATAAGAAGCACCACTGGCTCACCCGCTTTGTCTTCATTCGCGAGAATCTGGGAGGCGTCCCACTCGCCCTAGTATCGCCCGCCGAGGTATATTACGAGACCGCAAAGGTTGGGGGCACTGAAAAGGCTCTCTGTGACTTCTTCGCAGGGAAAAATTTCAAAGTCAATTACTTATGGCGAGATCTTTACTCGCTTCTTCGCGTCCTCCCAAGTGAAGGTATACTCGCGCCCCCTTAGTATGTTCAACACTCCTTTGCTCTGTTCTAATCGTTTCCTTGTTGTTTAGGAGAGAGAACCATTCTCGTCAATCTACCATATCTGAGCAGCGCAGGGCCATCCAAGGGTCTCGCCCTCGCCAGCATGGCAGCAGAGGCAACAAAGGAATCGCTGACCACCGCCCCTAAGAAAAGAGCCGGGGATGATGTTGCCGCTCCTCGGCACAGCCCCAAAAAGAAGATGAAGAAGGTGTTGTCGCTGCCGAAAGAGAGAAAGGAACTGCTCCCAAGGAAAGAAAAGAGATGTCGGGATCCCTGACCCCCATCTCTGTGGAAGAGTCTGAATCAACTCGCCACCAAGCTGTCTCGCCTTCTCGTGAGACGGCCCCACCCGACTGAACCGCTACCACCTCCGCTCAATCTGCCGAGTGTAAGACCCCTCCCCCTTACCAAGGAGGCTCCCGGTCTTATGCCCAGAACCGCTGCCTTACGGTGACATTAACTCACGGGTTAGTCGACAACGCAAGACGCCGATCCTGCCGGCTAGTACGATCATATAACCTGTTTGGCCAAATAAGAAATAGAAGTATAAAAATAGTATATAGAAACAACTAGTCCACAAGTCACATCACAATCATCTAAATTAAAATGACAGTACAAAGAGTCCAGAATGAGTACATCAAAAGAGAAAAGGGCTTATGACCTGTACATGATATCAAATTTCTCTCTCACGAAATGACAACAAGCGGAAGCTAAACTATCATCAAAAAACTCGACCCACCTGACGACGGGCTGTAGTAGTAATAATAGTAGTAGGTGGCGGTGATATCAGCTCCTCACGTCCTGCCACCTCGTCCTACTAGTACTCCATCTCCTCGAGCTTCTAAAATGATTGGTCACAACCGACCGTTAGTCATGAAGACTAAGTCGTTTCCTCCACATCTCGCCCCCGCAACTCCGAGGCACCGGGCGGGACGACGAAGCGGAGGACAACAAGGGGTATAGCAAAAGAAGCAGGTGACAGTGGAGCTATACTAATAAGTATATATAGTATCAATTATTTCTACTCTAGTAGTTCTATATATATGACACATGAAAGGTATGAAGAACTGTACAGAAGCAAGTAAGGTGCTGTAAGTAAACAAAGTACTGAAAGTAAATAGAGTAAAGACAGCAAGTAGAATATGCTACTACTAAACTACCATCATTTAAGTACCTTAACTTATATGAATTCCCATACAAACTTATAAGTTAAGGTTTCCAGAACTATAGCTTATCATATAAAAAAACTCATACTAATTTATATGATAAGGATCTATGATGTGTATGATCTAGTTATGAATGTATGATATGCATGCGTTTTACGGCTCATGCAAGTGTAACTCACATACACGACTATGTAATTACAGAGCTTTAGTTCCCACTTTTTGGAGCTAGCATCACTCTCTAGTACCACCGTTGTGGCTACGACAGCAATGGACCGGGTATCTCCACTCCTAGGCGGGAATACACACTACCAGGCCTAAACCTCCCATACGCCTATGTACCCGTCCTAGGTGCACTCTAGTGTCTCTGCGTACTAATTGCTGGCTACCAACCGGTATTTTTGGTCGAGTGTGCGTTTTTGGGGATCGTCCTCCAGACCGCAGTGTAAAACAACCCACTGGCACCCCAAAACTTCACACCTCACCAGATTCACCGTACTGCCATCGGTGTGATGATTGGCCCAGTACCGCATGACCCGCCACAAGTTTATGCACATGCAAGATATTCCAACCCGAGCCTCCAGCTCGCAGGACCAAACCTGTCCTGATATCAAACTGTCGAGCATCCAGCTCGCAGGACCAACTCATCTTGAACCCTCTAACCCATCGTGGGTGAGATTGCACATCAGTGCCATTTTTTTGAATCCCTCCAACCCTTCACGAGTGAGAATGAACATCAATGTCTTAGCCTATTAGACTACTCTTGTCTAATGTTTGTTATACCTAGCAGTTTAGGGTTAATCCTAGGACTGCCCAGGGCATGCCCGGTGAAATGCTCTCGGGGCACTAGGAACTACGATTGACTGAAGCCCAAAGCTCCCTTTCTCAAGGATAATTATTTTTATTAATGTCTACCCATGATCCATACCCAGCTCTCGTTGTTACTCTGAAACGAACCGAATGACATAAGTTATTATTGGCAAATCGGCGGTCTTCCGCCGGTATCCGTTCTAGCTACTGTCCTTGTGGTCTTGCACTCTATCACTCGATACTATGAAGTGACCTACTAGACACCAATCAGGGTTTTTCTTCCCAATATAGTTATCAACACAACCTTCTATCGTATCCCCTGTGGGTCCAAGTAACATGTGCTATATTTTTGCTAAGCGCACCCATGACCTAATGTTGACCCGTATAACGTGCCTTCCAAACTCTTGTGTCAAATGTCCCTAAATTATTTATCATGGTTGTTATGACATATGATAATGATCGAACTAGGTTTCATTATTTTTTCTAAGGGATTAAGGGCCTAAATTAAGTCTTTTAATTGTGCGTCCGGGGTCACCTTGAACATGATGTACTACATATAATAGTTCAACCTACCTAATGAATTTACTAGGTGTTCCATGAGATTAAATATCACTGCCTATCAGGTTTCATAATTTTCCCATGCAAATTTCTATTTCTTACCCATTTAATATTAAAATCCCAATTTGATCACTTTCCAAATAAAGTACATCAACTACACAACCAAAAATTCTGAGAAAATTACTGAGTATTCATGTTGATATAATAAAGGTAAATACAGAATTTCCAAATCTTAAATAGTGATTTGACCTAACTTATATCCATATGAACAAAATTACCAAAATGCCATTATTAGGGTTTTCAGCATATAGAGACATCCAAAAAATCTCAATTAATTTATCAAGGATTTAATCGCTGAAATAAACTACTGTTAAGTTTTTCATAATATTAAAACAGTAATTTCCCTTATTTTTAAATAATTTCCATAAGGGGAAAAATGGTAAAATCTACTTAAAATCCAAGTAAACATTATTTAATAATCCCATAAATTTTCCAGAGGTGAACTATGTCCTACTAGAGCTTGTGTCACAATTTCAGAATTTAATAAATTCATTTGCCCTATTTTCCAAATTTATTTCCTAACTAGGCATATTTTTCAATAATTCCAAATAATGGTATTTTTGATCCCAAAAATCCCAAACTTCCCATGGGAGGTATATTCTATCCCTATGAGCTTCTGTCCAGAGTTTCATGGACATACAATGGTCCAATTGGGCTAAATTCCCATTTTCTATTTTTACTATTGGCACCCCAAATTTGAATATGCCAATCTCATGCATGTGGGATTTCCCAAACATGAAGAGGTCAAAATGACATCCCACCCAAATTTGGGGACATTTGGAGTCATATGTCTCAAAAAATACACTTAATTTAATTATTAGTATTTCACCAAATACTCTAAAAACATTCTGACCAAAAATTAACATTTTTGGTCAGAGACTAGGTTACCCCTAACACAAGTCTGACCAAAAGTTCAGGTCATGGTGACTTGTGGTTTGGCTTGGACATTTATTTTAAGATTTGCCCTAGCCTAGTACTAGTCTTGGTAGAATGGTCCTACAAGGAGATTTACTGTACCAAAATATGACTTTATGGTGTCATTTTAAAGGTAAGGTCAAGCACTACATTTTTAATGTTAATAGCTACCTCTGAATATGCCTCTAAGAGGCCTAAAATTGACATGCAATATCAGTGTTATAGTGTGACATAAATTACACTATTCACCCAAATTCAGATTAATTAATTAAAAGTCAATATTTTGGACGGGATCAGGTCATCGTCCCCATCAGCCAACGGCTGAGATTTAACCGTCCTGGTCCAAGTTTGCTGGCTTATTCCGGCAACCTGGGCCGGCGCCGCCGCCGGCGATTATCGCCACCACCTCCGTTGAGGTGGTGGCTAGCATTTCCTGGCGGTGAGGCTGCCGGAGGCGGCTCCTCCGGCGATCCCGAGCTAGAAGAAAAGCTTGAGAAAATTCACACTTGCTCTCATGGTATCAGGCTCAATTGAGCCTGATGTCTCGCCTAATTTGAGCTAAAATGTTAGCACGGGGTGAGGTGAGGCGAAACAGACCTATAGCCAGGCTTGACAGCGTGTGCGGTGGTGGTGCGCCAAGGCTGAAGCTTGCTCCGATGAACTAGCCTGATTCTTCGTTTCTCCAGCAAAACCTTTGCTCCAGCAGTTAAACTCCACTTGTTTCAACCTCCTGAAGCTGATGGTGGGCTTAGATTTGGCTGGGAGTGATTGTGGGAGTAGTTTTGATTAAGGAGGTGGTCGGCCATGGCTTTGGAATCTCCTCCTAGCTACCAAGTGTCCACCAACCCTTCAACCTTGCTGGAATAAACCTTGGAAGCTCATCCAAGAGCTTGGGCAGAGGGAAGGAGGGCCATATAGCCTCCATCCCCTCTTTCCCTCTCTTCTCTCTCCTCATTTTCTCCAAAATTCCTAAGTTACCCACATGTATGCATTCTCTCTCCTAATTTTCGGGGTTAGGGGCTGACATTAACCTCTTGGGCTGGTCATGGGCCTTGACTCATGGGCTTAGCCCATGAGGGGTGGACTTGGTTTCTTCTTTTCTCTTTTAGGCTACTTGGTTGACTTGTTGACTTTTAGGTTGACTTGGTCAACATGGTGAGTGGGCTGACCCCACTTGAGGGTCATGGATCCTATGGCACCACCCAACTTTAGTGGGGCCAAGGTGATGCCCTACTTGGGCTAATTGGGCCTTTAATTGTGGGTTTGACCAAATTAGGGTTTAGGGTTGACTTGGGTCAACATGCGTCAATAGGTGACCCAATGATGTGGCTTATGGTTCACTTAGATTGTTATTAGGGTTAGGGGTATAGTGGTGGGACCAATGTGTGGCTAAAACCCCAATTTGGACTAGTTTGACTTGGGATAACTTGAGCCCTATAATGGGTCCCATATGACTAAACCCTAACTCCATGGTTCAAACCTAGCCTAACTAGTGCCCCCACCACATGTCCTAACCCAATCTAAGTAGAGGGGTCTAATTAGAAATGAGATGTTACAAACCCCGAAAAACAAAAATAATAATTTCGTCTTCGAAATTTAAGTTCGGGTCTACGGTGTTTCTGAACATAAGAATTTAAGAACTTTAAACAAAAATTAAAGCATTACCTGAGATAAAAAGCTCCGGGTGCCGCTCTAACATCAGTTCCCTCAGCTCCCAGGTGTGCTCCTCCCATCCATGGTTGGACCACAACACCTTCACCAGGGTAACCTTCTTCTTCTGCAACACTCGGACCGCAGTATCATCGATCTGGAGCGGCTCTAAACGAACTGATATGTCAGGTGCTAATGGGCCCGCTGTAGTGGTGATATGCTTATCTGGCCGAAGGAGAGCTCTCTATAGAGAAGAAACGTGGAAGACATCGTGCAAGGTCCCTAACTCTGGCGGCAGCTCCAGCCTGTAAGCCAAGGGGCTGATCCGCTCCAGGATCAAATACGGACCCATATATCGAGTGCTGAGCTTCTTGTGCCTCCGCACCTGAGAAACACCATGCGTCGGATGTATCTTCAAGAACACTCTGTCCCCCACCTGGAACTCCACCTTTAGATGCCGGGCATCGTAGTACTTAGCCTGCCTACTCTGAGCCTCCAGCATCCGGTCCCTGATCAGTCGTATCTGAGCATCCGTATACTCTATGTATTCCGATCCAAGTGCCCTAGCGCCCTCATCCTAAATCCAAGATAGCGGTGTCCGGCACTTACTCCCGTAAAGAGCCTCATAAGGTGCCATCCTAATGCTCGCCTGGTGACTGTTGTTGTAGGAGAACTCAACCAGTGGAAACAATCTCTCCCAGGGCCTTCCCGTATCCAGTATACACAATCACAACAGATCCTCCATAGTCCTGATGGTTCGGTCTGTCTGACCGTCGGTCTGTGGAAGGAAAGCAGTGCTAAAAGCAAGCTGAGAACCTAAGTACGCCTGCACCGCTCTCCACTCCCTAGAAGTGAACCGACCGTCATGATCCGAGACAATCGTCCTGGGGACCCCGTGGTACCTGATGAACTGCTCCACAAACAACCTCACCAAAGCAGTAACTAATCTATCCTTCCTGATTGGTATAAACCGAGCCACCTTGGTCAGTCTATCGATAATGACCCAAACAGAATCGTGCCCCGAGTGGAAGCAAGGCAATCCGTGCACGAAGTCCATAGCAATATCTTTGAACTTCCATGCAGGCACTGGCAGTGACTGTAGTAACCCTCTTGTGCTCTTGCACTCTGCCTTTACCCGTTGGCATGTCTCGCAGTGTGTCATATAGTAGATGATCTCCCTCTTCATTCTCGGCCAATACATGCTCCTCAGCAGATCCGCTGTCATCTTGGTGATACAGGGGTTAATTGAGTACTGAGAACAGTGTGCCTCCCTGAGTATATCCTCCAGGATACCACCTCCTACGTGTATATAGACATGACCACAGAAATGAATGAGGTCATCACGCAAAGAATAATCCTATATCCTGCCCCCTTCCAGGGCCCTGAATACCGGCTCCAAAGCTGCATCTAGCCTCTGTTGTACCTTGATGCGCTCTCGTATATCACACTCAAGGATAAGAGAGTTCAAGTACTCCTGATAAATCTCCGACTCGAACTCGGAAACGACAGAAATGTGCATATCCTCTAACATCTGCAGCAGCTCCATAGACATCACCCGAGGATCTGGTCCTGAGGTGCTGGCTCTCCTACTCAAGGTATCTGCCACGGTGTTCGCCTTCCCCAGATGATAATGCATGGTGTAATCATAATCACACAAGAATTCAAGCCATCTTCTCTGACGTAGGTTCAGGTCCTTCTGTGTGTCAACATACTTGAGATTCTTGCGATCTGAGAAGATGTCATAATGAACCCCTTATAGGTAATGCCTCCAAATCTTCAATGCAAATACCACCGCCTCGAGCTCTAAATCATGTACGGGGTAGTTTTGTTCATGCTTCTTCAACTGTCTCGAAGCATAGGTGATAACATGTCTGTGCTGCATCAGGACCGCACCCATCCCCTGATATGAGGAGTCAGTATAAATGTGGAATCCTTCCTTCCCAGATGGAAGTGCAAGGATGGGGGAAGAGGTGAGCCTATCCTTTAGCTCCTGAAATACCGCCTCGCACTTCTCCGTCCAAGTAAAAGCTGCCTCCTTCTTCATCAAGGACGTGAGGGGGAGTGCTATCCTCGAGAACCCCTCTATGAACTTGCGATAATATCCCACGAGTCCCAGAAAACTATGTATGTCTGAAGCTGACTTTGGCCGCGACCAATCTCTAACTGCTTGCACCTTGGCTGGGTCCACGACCATCCCTGTCCCACTGATAGTATGCCCCAAGAATGCCACCTCTTGCAGCCAGAACTGGCACTTGGAGAACTTGGCATACATCTGGTGCTCTCTCAGCTTCCCCAAAGACAATGCCAAATGCTGAGTATGGTCTTCCTGCGTCCGGGAGTAGATCAGTATATCATCGATGAAGACTATGACAAATCTATCCAGGTAGGGCTCGAAGATGCGGTTCATCAAACTCATGAATGCAGAAGGTACATTCGTGAGCCTGAAAGGCATCACCGTGAACTCGTACAATCCATAGCGGGAACTGAAAGTCGTCTTCGGAATGTCCTCCTCCTGGATCCGTAGCTGATAGTACCAGTATCTCAAATCCAACTTGGAGAACCAGAAGGCTCCCTGAAGCTGATCAAAAAGCTCGTCGATCTGGAGCGAGCGGGTATGTGTTCCGGACCGTCAACCGGTTCAACTCCCGGTAGTCAAAGTAGAGACACAGTGAGTCATCCTTCTTCTTGACATATTGTTAGGTATTGTATCCACAATTACCTGGATTTGACGAAGCCACCTGTCAAGCTAAGATGAATTCACGATGTATTTGATAAAACCTTTTAAGTTGTGCTTGCAGTTATTCCACGCTAAGTGCACTCCAATGTCAGGGTGCAGTAGGTCAATATACACGGGTCTGCACGACGTAATCCCTCGTTGAGCAGATCAGTGTGTTGGCCTACGTGTACTCTCTCTATTGGAGTATACTTATTTTCAAGTATAGGGCTGTGATATTGCAAGAGCAGACAAGGAGCAAGGATGAGTCAAAGAGCAGCTCAGAGGCGGAAAGACGAAAAATCATCCAAGTATTATTCGACGAGAATCACTAGTGATTCTCACCGAATCGGCTCAACCTTGGAAAAGTTGGATACTATGAAGAGAAAGGAAGAAAATGGGTGGATCTCCCGAATTATCAATTCATGGAGAAATGGGGAAACGATATTCCGACCCCCCACTCCAGGCAGGAAGGGTACTCATCATGCCTTCAGGTATGATCACAGGAACAATCGTGGTCACTGCAGGGGTGATCTGTCCTCATGTGGAGACACCCATAGTGATAGGGCTGTCATGGCCACCCATGAGAGAATACCTAAGGCTCATTCTGAGCCCTTTGTATTCTCTGCCACTGCCCCTACTCGGCATGAATCTGCTGGTATCAGCTCTCAGAACGCTTCTCACCACCCAAGGACACAGGAAAAGTAGGTTAGAAGTCATGCAGTAAGTTCTCATGGGGCCTCAGGAAGGGGGCTGACTGAAAGGAAGGCACCACCTCCCAGGCCTCATGACGCTCGCTACATGCATTCCTTCCACCCTTCCAAGTGTCACGGTGGAAGAGGCAATTTTGGGAGCAGATCCAGATCTATCCCGTTTGGACCTAGGCTCATGACTACCTCGGTCACTGGATCAGGTCAGAAACGGAGATACAACATTCACACGTGTTGGTGCTGTGGTAAGGTGGGACACTTTGCCATAGACTGTTGGCACAACCCCTCTGTGTCAAGGGCAAGGGCCTATCCACATCTTCTGGGCTGAGGTAGTCTTCCTGACAGGATTTCTGAGGGAAGGTATTCGAGTGTTTATGCTAACAAGAACCTAGGACCCAATATGTATTGGGTTCCTAAGGTAAGGTAACTCTCTTTTGCAGGGTAGTCTAGGTTCCCGTAAATATGATGGGAACTAGACAGAAGATGTTTTAAGACTGAATTGGAACAAATATATGGAATAACAGAAGTACTATTTACAATGGGATACTCACATTGAACACCTGGTATGCCTCAACCAGAGGGGGTAAATGATGAATCTCATAATCCCAGGTATTTTTGATCAGCTCAAATACTTGAGTCATATTGTATCGACATTTACATATATATATATATTTATATATATACACAGATATGTGTGTACACCTAAGGAAAGGTTATCACTGTAAACATAAACCTTAGTTACATTAATCAAGATCTAATCTGTAAATTCACTGATAGATTCGAGAACAACCATCTACAGGCATAAATCAGTTCACTGAAGCAAGGATGAGTCAAAGATTCGACGAGAATCACCAAGTGATTCTCGCCGATTCGGCGAGAATCACTAGTGATTCTCGCCGAATCGTCGAGAATCACTGGTTGATTCTCGCTGTCTCTATCCGACTACATCAAAGCGTACAAATCTGGCGCCAAGTCATAATCGTCGAGAATCATCAAGTGATTCGGCGAGAATCACTAGTGATTCTCGCCGAATCGTCGAGAATCATCGGATGATTCTCGCCAACTCGTCGAGAATAACCTTCGATTCTCGTCGATTTTGACTTGGGCGATTTTCTGGAAACCACTGGACCGGACTCAGCCGCTGGCACTGTTTTGAACTGGGCTTGGGGTCTCTTCTGGTGGGACCACAACGGTCATCTTGAAGACCTAATGTATAAATACACCTGTATTATTGAACAGTAAGTAGGGGAGACAGAAATTCAGAAGGAAGCCGAGCCGCGACGTGACCTAGATCGCGAATTCCGCTCCGCCGCCGCTGACACCGCTCGTGCTAGTCGATCGTCGGCTTTGATCGTGGTTGCTTCCAGATCTCCCGGTGACAGAAGCTTAGCCAAGCATAGCGTCTCACGTGTCTAACCAGAGATCCTTTGTCTCTTGATTTGTTGATCAGGAAAACCTTCCCCGTCCGAATCGATCGAGACGATCGATCCTAGTGTGACCGTTGGAAGACCTTGCTAGCTTTGCTATGAAGTTTGAATCTCCAAAGTACAGCAGCCTCACACCGTTGTCGCCGCGGATCCCGAGAACCAAGCCGCCGCCCTTCTTGCCGCCGCCGGTTCCGGGGAGATTCTCTCCAAGTGAGATCTAGGGGTATGGACTCTTCGTTGACTTCTAGAACACGTCATCGAACGAAGAGGGACACCTTAGTCTCCAAAAGTAGTTTGTATTTCTTGTACATTCTAGTTCATTCGTGTTGTAAAGGAACATTGGTTCCTAGTTGTAAGGGTTGGGTGCAACCCGTGTTGTGGGAGTGTTGTCTCCTACGTGTGGAAGGGTTCCTTCCGATATTGCAAGGATTGGATTTCAATCCTATTGGTGAAGTGACCGAGTCGTCCCTTGTTGGGAGATAGGTCGAAGGGGGAAAGTGGATGTACCCAAATCGGGGAACCACTATAAATAGCTTGTGTACCTTCTTTGTTGTTCTGGTTTGTTTACTTGTGCAGATACAATTTTAATTCCGCAAAAACGCTGCACGTCACCTATTCCCCCCCCCCCATAGGTGAAGGTAGTTGACACTAGGTGGACTTTCACATATAACACCGGTGCTCCCCACAATGATGAGCTCGGTCGGACAAATACTGACTCCGCCAGCTCCTGTAGCTGCGTCCTGAACTCCGCTAGCTCCTTTGGGGCCATCCTGTACGGTGCCCGAGATATGGGCCTCACTCCTAGCACCAACTGTATGCTAAGTCCATGTCCCTGGCCGGTGGCAATCCGGGCAATTTCTCCGGAAACACGTCGGAGAAATCCCGAACCACCGGGATGTCAACAATAGAAACATCTGCTCCCGTCATCTCGAAGAAGATAATGTATACTTCATCTCCTTGCTTGTGGGCTTTGACAGCCTGTACAGATGATAATAAAAGGTGAGAAACAAGTCTAATACCTTCGATGATGACGTAGGAGTCCCCGCGCCTCAATATGATCCTCTTCGACGGGCAATCGATCTGGGCATGGTTCTAATGCAACCATGTCATGCCTAAGTCAGGTTGAAGTCAGACATCCTTAGTATCATTGCAAGCGCTTCAAATGTATTTCCGCCAATTTTTGCATCCATGTTCCACTTGTCAGATGATAATAGCACTGATCCATCAGGTAGCCGCACCCTCATCGTCGAGCCCGTGAATCGTTCCACGCCATCCAGTCCTTCCATAAAGGCTTCTGATACGAATGAGTGCGAAGCACCCGTATCGAATTGTGTATGAGTGGTCTTGCAGCTGATAAAGACTATGCCTGAGGTTGATTCGAGTTTCAAATTGGTTGTTATTCTACAAGATCAAGTACTATATATTGGAAAAATCTTAATTTCATAAAATAATTTATGTACCTGTGATGACGTCCTCAGGATTCCTCGGCTTGGCGAGGTCTAATGCGTACATCTGCTCTTGTCCTCTGCCTCGACCAAAAGGTCCTCGACCTCGACCTCATCCTCGGCCTCGGACCTGTTGTACTGGAGGTGGACGAGGTGGAGGAGGAAATGGATGAAACTGATGCGGGCACTCAGATCTAATGTGGCTCGGCTGGTGGCACCCGAAACAAACTACCGGTCACTGGACATGATCATCCTGCCTCATCTGGCCATGTGTTTGTAGTGGTGGAGGATCTGGTGCTGTGGGAGGCCTCTGCTCCAGCTTGAAGTTGGGACGATAACGTCCCCCACCCCTCTTGTGCCTCATAACTCTGCCTCTCTGTGAGCCCCGGCTATTCTCCCCGAAGAATGACCCATCCAGCAGTCTCTCTCCCCTGCTCTGCACCATCAGCTGGTCTGCCTCCAGCTTCTTGGCCATCTCTATGAACTGAGCTGAAGTGTCATGAGAGATGAACAATAGGGCCTGTCTCAAATCGTCTTTAAGGCCTCGGTAGAATCTCTTTGCGTACCTCCTATTGTCTGAATCATGTATCCCCGCAAACCTGGACAGATGGGAAAACTCCCTCTGGTACTCAATCACTGACCTGGTCCCCTGTTTGAGGTTTAAAAACCTCTCTTCTAGCTCATCCCGGTCCGTGGGGGACACAAAATGCTCCAAGAATGCCTCGCCAAACTCCTCCCAAGATATATCTGACAGAGCCCTATCTGTATAGGTGGAGTCCAGGATGGACTTCCACCACCTCTTTGCGTGGGCATCCAATGCAAAAGATGTAAAATGGACTGCCTGGCTGACAGGATAGCTGATGCCTGCCAGCATCTCATGTATAGCCTCGAGCCATTCCTCAGTCTTTACCGCATTCTCCGTCCCATGGTACATAGGCGGGGATAAACTCTTGAATGCACTCAGCCAGTTTAATCTCGGATTTGGCAGCTGTGTCGGAACCTGCTGGGCTCTGAAGGCCTCAAAAATGGTCGTCGGGGTATGACACATCTCTGTCTGTAGAAAAGGAATGAGAGCTGGAGGGGGAGGAACCACATTCTGCGGTACAACGACCTGTGGAGGCTGCTTAAAGGAAAGATTTATATTAAAATTGGCCTAACTCATTGCTTAGGTGGACTGTTTTATGTGACTTTTTACACATGGGCATACCATTGCTTTCGCTGCATAGTTTGTCTGCAAACTAAGGCTCGAGCGGGGTGGCCCAGTGTTGTAGACTTCTTCTCTTATGATCGTTTGTTCCTCTGATACCAGTTTGTAAGACCCCTCCCCCTTACCAAGGAGGCTCCCGGTCTTATGTCCAGAACCGCCGCCTTATGGTGACACTAACTCATGGGTTAGTAGGCACCGCAAGACGCCGATCATATAACCTGTTTGGCCAAATGAGAAATAGAAGTATAAAAGCAGTATATAGAAACAGCTAGTCCACAAGTCACAGCACTATCATCTAAATTAAAATGAAAGTACAAAGAGTCCAGAATGAGTACATCAAAAGAGAAAAGGGCTTATGCCCTGTACATGATATCAAATCTCTCTCTCACGAAATGACAACAAGCGGAAGCTAAACTATCGTCAAAAAACTCATCCCACCTGACGACGGGCTGCAGTAGTAGTAGGTGGCGGTGATATCAGCTCCTCACGTCCTGTCACCTCATCCTGCTGGTACTCTATCTACGCGAGCTCCTAAAATGATTAGTCACAACCGACCGTTAGTCATGAAGACTAAGTCATTTCCTCCACATCTCGCCTCCGCAACTCTGAGGCACCGGGAGGGAGGACGAAGCGGAGGACAACAAGGGGTATAACAAAAGAAGCAGGTGACAGTGGAGCTATACTAATAAGTATATATAGTATCAATTATTTCTACTCTAGCAGTTCTATATATATGACACATGAAAGGTATGAAGAACTGTACAGAAGCAAGTAAGGTGTTGTAAGTAAACAAAGTACTGAAAGAAAATAGAGTAAAGATAGCAAGTAGAATACGCTACTACTAAACTACCATCACAGAAGTACCTTAACTTATATGAATGCCCATACAAATTTATAAGTTAAGGTTTCCAGAAATATAACTTATCATATAAAAAAGCCCATACTAATTTATATGATAAGGATCTATTGTGCGTATGATCTAGTTATGAATGTATGATATGCATGCGTTTTATGGCTCATGCAAGTGCAACTCACACACATGACTCTGTGATCATAGAGCTTTAGTTCCCACTTTTTGGAGCTAGCATCACTATCTGGTACCACCGTTGTGGCTACGCCAGCAATGGAGCGGGCGTCTCCACTCCTAGGAGGGAATACACACTACCAGGCCTAAACCTCCCGTACGCCTATGAACACGTCCTAGGTGCACTCTAGAGTCTCTACATACTAATTGCTGGCTACCTACCAGTCTTTTTGGTCGAGAGTGCGTTTTTGGGGATCATCCTCCACACCACAGTGTAAAACAACCTACTGGCCCCTCAAACCCTCACACCTCGCCAAAGTCACCGTACTGCCATCGGTGTGATGATTGGCCCAGTACCGCATGACCATCCATAAGTTTATGCACATGCAAGATATTCCAACCTAAACCTCCAGCTCGCAGGACCAAACATGTCCTGATATCAAACTCCCGAGCCTCCAGCTCGCAGGACCAACCCGTCCTGAAACCCTCCAACCCATCGCGGGTGAGATTGCACATCAGTGCCTTTTTTCTGAATCCCTCCAACCCTTCACAGGTGAGAATGAACATCAATGTCATATCCTATTAGACTACTCTTGTCTAATGTTTGTTATACCTAGTGGTTTAGGGTTAATCCCAGGACTGCCCAGGGCATGCCCGGTGAAATGCTCTCGGGGCACTAGGAACTATGATGGGCTGATGCCCCAAGCTCCCTTTCTCAAGCATAATTATTTTTATTAACGTCTACCCATGATCCATACCCAGCTCTCGTTGTTACTCTGGAACGAACCTAATGACTTAAGTTATTATTGGGAAATCGGCGGTCTTCCGCCAGTCTCCGTTCTAGCTACTGTTCTTGGGGTCTTGCACTCTATCACTCGATACTATGAAGTGACCTACTAGACATCAATTAGGGTTTGTCTTCCCACTATAGTTATCAACACAACCTTCTATCGTATCCCATGTGGGTCCCAGTAACATGTGCTATATTTTTGCTAAGCGGACCCATGACCTAATGTTGACCCGTATGACGTGCCTTCCAAACTCTTGGGTCAAATGTCCCTAAATTATCTATCATGGTTGTTATGACGTATGATAATGATCGAACTAGGTTTCATTATTTTTTCTACGGGATTAAGGGCCTAAATTAATTTTTTTAATTGTGCGACCGAGGACACCTTGAACATGATGTAATACATATAATAGTTCAACCTACCTAAGGAATTTACCAGGTGTTCCAAGAGGTTAAATATCACTTCCTATCAGGTTTCATAATTTTCCCATGCAAATTTCCATTTCTTACCCATTTAATATTAAAATCTCAATTTGACCACTTTTCAAATAAAGTACATCAACTACACAACCAAAAATGCTAAGAAAATTACTGAGTATTCATGTTGATATAATAAAGGTAAATACAGAATTTCCAAATCTTAAATAGTGATTTGACCTAACTTATATCCATATGAACAAAATTATCAAAATGCCATTATTAGGGTTTTCAGCATATAGATACATCCAAAAATTCTCACTTACTTTATTAAGGATTTAATCACAGAAAATAAACTACTGTTAATTTTTTCATAATATTTAAACAGTAATTTCCCTTATTTTTAAATAATTTCCATAAGCGGTAAAATGGTAAAATCTACTTAAAATCCATGTAAACATTATTTAACAGTCCCATAAATTTTCCAGAGGTGAAATATGTCCTACTAGAGCTTCTGTCACGATTTCAGAATTTAATGAATTCATTTGCCCTATTTTCCAAATTTATTTCCTAACTAGGCATATTTTCCAATAATTCCAAATAATGGGATTTTTGATCCCAAAAATCCCAAACTTCCCATGGGAGTTATATTCTATCCCTGTGAGCTTTTGTCCAGAGTTTCATGGACATGCAATGGTCCAATTGGTCTAAATTCTTATTTTCTATTTTTACTATTGGCACCCCAAATTTGAATATGCCAATCTCATGCATGTGGAATTTCCCAGATATGCAGGTGTCAAAATGATCTGAAATATCTATCATGGTGTTATCTTGACCTAATGAACATCCCACCCAAATTTGGGGGTATTTGGAGTCATATGTCTCCAAAAATACACTTAATTTAATTATTAGTATTTCACCAAATACTATAGAAAAATTCTTACCAAAAATTCTCATTTTTGGTCAGAGACTAGCTTTACCCCTAACACAAGTCTGACCAAAATTTTAGGTCATGGTGACTTATGGTTTGGCTTGGGAATTTATTTTAAGATTTGCCCTAGCCTAGGACCAGTCTTGGTAGAATGGTCCTACAAGGAGATTTACTGTACCAAAATATGACTTTAGGGTGTCATTTTAAAGTTAAGGCAAGCCCTACATTTTTTATGTTGATAGATACCTCTGTATATGCCTCTAAGAGGCCTAAAATTGACATGAAATATCACTATTATAGTGTGACAGAAATTACACTATTCATCAAAAATCAGATTAATTAATTAAAAGGGAATATTTTGGACGGGATCGGTTCATCGTCCCCATCAGCCAACGGCTGAGAATGAACCATCCTCTGCCAAGTTTGTTGGCTTATTCCAGCCACTTGGGCCGGCGCCACTACCGACGATTATCGCCACAACCTTCGTTGAGGTGGTGGGTAGCGTTTCCCGACGGTGAGGCTGCCGGAGGCGGCTCCTCCGGCGATCCCAAGCTAGAAAAAAAGCTTGGGAAAATTCACACTTGCTCTCATGTTATCGGGCTCAATTGAGCCCGATGTCTCGCCTAATTTGAGCTAGAATGCTAGCACGGGGTGAGGTGAGGCAAAACGGACCTGTAGCCGGGCTTGGCGGCATGTGCGGTGGTTGTGCGCCATGGCCGAAGCTTGCTCCGGCGAACTAGCCCGATTCTCAATTTCTCCAGCAAAAGATTTGCTCCAGCAGTCGAACACCACTTGTTTCAACCTCCTGAAGCTGATGGTGGGCTTAGATTTGGCTGGGAGTGACTGTGGGAGTAGTTTTGATTAAGGAGGTGGTCGGCCATGGCTTTGGAATCTCATCCTAGCTACCAAGTTTCCACCAACCCTTCAACCTTGCTGGAGTAAACCTTGGAAGCTCAGCCAAGAGCTTGGGCAGAGGGAAGGAGGGCCACATGGCCTCCATCCCCTCTTTCCCTCTCTTCTCTTTCCTCATTTTCTCCAAAATTCCTAAGTTATCCCCTTGCATGCATTCTCTCTCCTAATTTTGGGGGTTAGGGGCTGACATTAACCTCTTGGGCTGGTCATGGGCCTTGACTCATGGGCTTAGCCCATGAGGGGTGGGCTTGGTTTCTTCTTTTCTCTTATAGGCCACTTGGTTGACTTGGTCAACATGGTGAGTGGGCTGACCCCACTTGAGGGTCATAGACCCTATGGCACCACCCAACTTGGGTTGGGCCAAGGTGATGCCCTACTTGGGCTAATTAGGCCTTTAAGTGTGGGTTTGGCCAAATTAGGGTTTAGGGTTGACTTGGGTCAACTTGGGTCAATAGGTGACCCAATGATGTGGCTTATGGTTCACTTAGATTGTTATTAGGGTTAAGGGTACAGTGGTGGGACCAATGTATGGCTAAGACCCCAATTTGGGCTAGTTTGACTTAGGTTAACTTGGGCCTTATAATGGGTCCCATGTGACTACACCCTAACTCCATGGTTCAAACCTAGCCTAAACATATGCCCCCACCACATGTCCTAACCCAATCTAAGTAGAGAGGTCTAATTGGAAATGAGATGTTACACCGAGCTTCCTCCTCGCGAGACTGGCTCCTCTAGCCGCCCAGCCCCCTCCTTACCCCAGAATTATAACATGGAGCCTGTGGTGAAAAACGCCGCCGGCGAGCCGGTTCTTTTGTGGGAGAAGGATGCAAACCGAGTGTTAGTGTCCACCCTCCTTCCCTCCTGGAAAGAGTGGGACCCTCCCTCCAGTCATTCCTTCTCCCTCGGGTACGGTCTCTATGTCAGCCTTGGGACCGAGCCTTTCGACAGCGAGTCGTAGCGAGACCTTATCTTAAAGATTGCCCATGCCTAGTTTCGCTCCATGGAGCTCTCGCATAGAGTCTCCTGCCGCCTTGTTTTCAATAACAAGAAGTGGAAGGAGGCCGAGGCTGGTCTTGCTGTAGAGCGCGAGAAGTCAGATTGTTGGGTATATTGGAATATATGTACCTGATTTGAAGAAGCCTCACCCTACTCAATGATATACATCAAGGTGTATTTGATGTGCTTTGAGTTTCTTTGTGCAGGTTAAGTAACTGCAGGTTTGCAGGAAAAGTTTCTAAGTCCATGTGTCGACACCTAGAAGAAAAGTGTCGACACTTAAGGAGGCTTGTGTCGACACCCAGAGAAGCTATGTCGACACTTGAAGTAATTATTTCGACACCTAGAAGGCAGAGTCGACACCAGAAGCTAAGTGTCGACACATACAGGCAGTGTCGACACACAATGAATAAATGTCTAAAGAATCAGTGTCGACACTCAGAAGCAGTGTCGACACCCAGAGGAACTTTGTCGACAGCAAAAGTGTCGACACTAGGAGGTTGTGTCGACACTCAGCAAAACTTCAACAACGTTCAAGTACATGTGTAGACACTAGGAGGCTGTGTCGACACTCAGCAAAACTTCAACAAAGTTCAAGTACAAGTGTCGACACTAGGAGGCTGTGTCGACACTCAGCAAAACTTCAACAAAGTACAAGTATATGTGTCGACACTGGGAGGCTGTGTCGACACACAGCAAACTTCAACAGAGTTTAAGTATAAGTGTCGACACAAAGGTTGTGTCGACACTCAGCAAAAGTCTCAACACATGAAAAATGTGTCGACACTGAGGAGATGTGTTGACACTTAGCAAAAGTTTCAACACAGAAGGCATGTGTCGACACAAAGAAGATGTGTCGACACTTAACAAGTTTCAACACAAGAAGATGTGTCAACACAAAGAGTTATGTCGACACTTAGCAGAAATCAACTAAGTTTTGAAGAAGAAGGACTTATATCGACACACAGGATCAGTTTCGACACATTCTGAAGAAGCAGTGTCGAGAAGTCATTTCTACAACACAAGGAGTTGTGTCGACACCATGAAGGCTAGTGTCGACACTTAGTCTACTTGTGTCGACACTTAGTCTATTTGTGTCGACACTTAAAGACTATCTGTCTTGACACTTTCAAACAGTGACAGAGATTTCAAGAAGTGACTGGATGACTTGACAGCTGCCATTTCAACCGGTCAACTGCTACTGTCAGAGCTGTCAGAAGTTGTTAGAAACCGGATCAGCCGGTCACCATGAAGAAAGCCTATATAAAGGCTTATTCCTTCAACAGAAGGCATTCAATCAAATCAGAGAATCAATCAATGAAGTGAGAAGCAACAAACAAGAAGAAGACCTTCAAGTGAAGATCTAAGAAGTTGGAGAGAGAAAGCTCCTTCTAAGAAGACAGCTATTGAACCATGCTGATAAAGAAAGTTTCAGATTGAGATCTGATTCTCAAGTCAGCAGTTGATTGAAGATCATCTGCTTAGAGATTCTACCCTACTGTGTTCTAATTCAAGAAGCTTTGAAGAAAGCCAAGGGAGGTGGATCTCTGCAAAGTTCTTTCAAGAACTCATCAAGAAGCCAGTCAACTCAACTTTCTCAATCAGAGTTGTGGTTATTAATCTTTGTACTTTTTATTTTCTATAGGATCCTAAGGGATCTGAGTTGTAAGCCTATATTTATAAAGGCTGAGTGGTAGGGCTTGTGTGCCTGAGTGTAGGAGATACATTCCTCTGAGTGTAGGCCTTGTTGAAGGCTGAGTGTAGGCCTTTTTGAAGGCTGAGTGTAGGCCTTGTTGAAGGCTGAGTGTAGGCCTTGTTGAATGTTGAGTGTAGGTCTTGGTGAAGACTGAGTGGTAGGGCTTTGTACCTGAATTGTAGGAGTGGGATCACTCTGAGTTGTAGGAACCTATTTGGGGTTCTGAGCTGTAAGATCTGTGGATCTGAGAAGTAGTGGAGAAGTTAGGCCGAATCTAGTACACTACTAGATAGGAGAAGGGGGAAAGTGGATGTACCCAGACCTTGGGGAACCACTATAAAAGCTGTGTGTACTCTGTGTGTGATTTATTCTGTGATTGCTATGCTGTTTTATATGTGCTGAATTGTTGTAGAGGATTGCATAAACAGGTTTAATAATTCAATATTTTTGCCTTAAAAGTTAAAAAGATCAAGTGCACCTATTCACCCCCCCCCCCCCCCCTCTAGGTGTTTAGGCACTAGTTCTTTCAAGTGGTATCAGAGGGAGGTTACTCAAAAAAGGACATAACAGTCTGAGTAAAGATCCTGTCGGCAGAATCAATATAATCAAGAATCAAGAAAATGGGTTCCACTGAGAATCACAAAGAGCTAGGATCCATGAAGTTGCTAATCTGCAGAAAGGAGATCTTTGGCATTTGGAAAGAAAGGGTTAGACTTTTTATGGAAGCCTCTGACCCAAGAATTTACATTACAGTCAAAAAAGGGCCTTATGTGCCAATGAAAGTATCTGTTTTAGATGCCAATCAGAGAACTCCCAAATACTATTCAGAAATGACCAAGGATGAAATAATTCTGGCCACTATGGACAAGAGGGCTCAGAATATTATTGTAAGTGCAATTGATGATGCCACATTTCAGAATCTGATTCATTGTAAAACATCAAAAGAAATGTGGGACACACTGATAGTTTACATGGAGGGATCTGAAGAAGTTAGACAAGATAGGAAGTCTTTATTAAATCAAGAGTATGAAAGCTTCAAACAAGGCAGATCTGATAGCATAACTGAATGCTACAAGAAATTCTATAGGATTGTCAATGAATTGATGTCCTATGGAAGAGAGTTCAGCAATTATGAATTGAATGATAAGTTCTTGAGATCCCTGACAAAGGACTGGGACACCAAGATTTGTGTCATAAGGGAAATGACCAAACTAGCTGATATACCTCCTCCAACATTGTTTGGAAAACTGTTATCTTATGAGATGCAGTTAATGGTAAGGAAGGAGGAAGAAAAGACTACTAGGGTGGAGCACAAAGAAAGAGCTGTGGCCTTCAAGACTGAAGCCACTAAGAAATATAGAAGCAAGTCTCCATCTCCACCACAAATAGTTACTGAGACAGTATCAGATACTTCAGATAGCAAGAAGTCAGAAAGCAGTGAAAGTGATGAAGACTTTGCTGCATTTACTAGACATTTTCAGAAGTTTCTAAAGAAGAAGCAGTGGAGGTCCAAGCCATCCACTTCACCGACAAAAGATGACTATTATCAGAACAGGAAGCCTTCAAGGAATGACAGGAGAAAGTCCAAGTCTAATAAAACTACATCCTAAAAGATAGTATGTTATTGTTGCAATAGACAAGGACATGTAATAGCTGATTGTCCAGAAAAGAGGAAAGAGTCCACTGACAAGAAGAAGACACAGTTTAAGGGCAAAAAGGAAAGGACCTTTGTTGCCAAGAAGGATAAAAGTCTGACTGATATGTCATCTTCAGAAACAGATTCAGAAGCTGAAGCCTATATTGGCTTGTTTGCTGAAGAAGAAGAAAATGAGTTCATGCAGCTAATGAACTCAATTTATGAGCAGGAGGGCATTCAGTGCAAGGGACTGATGGCCTTATCAGAAGGAGACAAAATCCAGGATCAGCCTGGACCTAGTCAGGTACAAAATTGTTCTTCAAGTTCAATTTATAGGGCTGGATCAGATTCAAATACATCAGCATCAAGTGATGTGAGTGGTTCTGAATCTGAAGGAGACATTCATCAGTTAATTGATGAATATAGAGTATTGTTGCAGGCTTTGAAGAAAAGCAAACTCTTGACCAAGACTCAGGCTAAGGAGATTGCTAGTCTTAAAGTGGCTGCAATAGATTTTGACAAGTTATTAGATCAGAAATTAAATGAAATAGCCAGACTAAAGAGTATTACAGTTATTCAGATGGGGACTATTACATTTAAAAATGATCAAATTAGAAATCTGGAGATTAGTCTTCAGAAGGAGAGAGATATTGTAGCAAGTTTTTCTAAACCAAAATCTGTTCTACCTTTGATAGATGAGTTTGTACCTCATAAGGGTAAAACTGGATTGGGGTTTACAAAACCTGCCAGGACATTACAGTCCAAGTCTAAGGGCAAAACCCCAGTACTCAACAAGAAGCCTGCTGTAGATAAAACAGCCAGGGTTGTACCTAAACAAAGGTACAACAGATTTGAGTGCTGGTGTTGTGGCAAGGTAGGCCACTTTGCCATAGATTGTTGGCATAATTCAAGTGCCAAGGTGAGTAGCAAACTGCCTGCTAGAAAAGCTACAGGTAGTTTTGTTAAGAATCAGACTAACTTGCACCAAGGACCCAAGAATTATTTGGGTTCTAAGGTTAAGTAATCTGTTTTGCGGGTGAGTCCAAGTAGCCATGCCCCAATATGGTACTTGGACAGTGGATGTTCCAGGCACATGACTGGAACTAGGGGATTGCTAAAGGACTATACACCAATCAAGGATGGTCCTAAGGTTACCTTTGGTGGTTCAGAAAAAGGAATCATCAAAGGCTTTGGTAACATTTCTAGCAACCGAATTACAATTACTCAAGTGGCTTATGTAAAGGGTTTGAAACATAACCTCATTAGCATAAGTCAGCTGAGTGATTTAGGATATGACATCTCATTTATCAAAGATGGTTGTCATATCAGTAGGTCAAGTGATCAAAAGATCATTCTGACAGGATATAGGAAGAGAAATGTCTATTGTCTAGACATTATGTGTGAGAACATAGTTTCTCCTATTTGTCTTGTAGCAGATGAGAAAGTCTCACATTGTGTTAAATGGCACAAGAGGCTGGCTCATCTTAACTATAAGATAATTGTCCAACTCTTTAGCAAAGAGTTAGTGAGGAATGGTCCTCAGGTTAAGTGTATAAAGGATGGGATATGCTCAGCTTGTCTGAAAGGCAAGCAGACCAGATCCACCTTTAATAGCATTAAGAACAAAGATGTTGTGAGGTGCCTATACCTCTTGCATATGGATCTTTTTGGTCCTATGCCAGTCCATAGCCTAGGTAGGAAGGTCTACACTTTTGTGGTTGTAGATGATTATTCAAGGTTTTCCTGGGTGTTCTTCCTAAGGCAAAAGTCTGAAACTCCTAGTATCTTTTATAGTTTTGTCAAACAAATTCAGAATGAGTTAGACAGTACAGTGGTCAAAATAAGAAGTGACCATGGTATTGAATTCCAGTCTGATAGTATGACAAAGCTATGTGAAGAGTTTGGGATATTTTAGGAATTTTCCTCACCAAGAACACCTCAGTAAAATGGTATTGCTGAGAGGAAAAATAGAACCTTGATAGAGGCTGGTAGAACCCTGTTGAGTTGCACATCTCTCCCAGAATATTTCTGGGCTGAGGCAGTTAATACTGCATGTCATGTAATCAATAGGGATACTATCACCAAGAGCCACAACAAGACCCCCTATGAGATTGTGAAGGGCAGAAAACCAAATCTATCATATTTCAGGTTCTTTGGTTGTAAATGCTATATACTTAACAATGGTAAGTCTTATTTAACCAAGTTTGTTGCCAAATCCCAAGAGGGAATCTTTGTTGGGTACAGCAATAATAGTAAGGCTTATAGGGTCTACAACTTGACTACTCAAGTTTTAGAAGAGTCAGTACATGTAGTGTTTGATGAAGCTAGACTCATTAACAATGAATTTTCTAGAAGTGTTTGCAGCTCCACAGGTATGACTGAGAAGATGGACAAGCTTACTATTGAAGAAGGTTCTACTGCAAGTCAGCAAGTGGATGATAGTGGCTGCTGTCCAGGGGGAGTACAAGATATTCCTGTTGCTGAAGAAGACCAAGAGGAGCAGCTGAATGAAGAAGCTGAAGGTGTACAACCTGAAGACAGGCTGCCTCCAGCAAATAGGCATTTAAAAGATCATCCAGCCAATCAAATTATTGGAGATCTCAGACAAGGGGTACAAACAAGGAGCAGGAATCTAAGTTCAGTTCTCTACTCCAGCTTTCTATCCCAAGTAGAGCCAAAGAAATTTGAAGAAGCTATCATAGACCCTCATTGGATTGAGGCAATGCAAGAGGAGCTGAACTAGCTCAAAAGATGCAAAGTCTGGGAGCTTGTTCCTAAACCAAAGGGCCACAACATTATTGGAACTAAGTGGATCTTTAGGAACAAGTTGGATGAAAATGGAGTAATTATAAAGAATAAAGCTAGACTAATTACTAAAGGATATAGGCAGGAAGAAGGTATTGATTTTGATCAAACTTTTGCTCCAGTAGCCAGACTGGAAGCAATAACGATGTTCCTTGCCTATGCAACATTCCAAGGACTCAAGGTATACCAAATGCATGTTAAGTCAGTTTTTCTGAATGGAAATCTGAAGGAAGAAGTCTATGTAGAACAGCCATCAGGTTTTGTTGATTCTACTAAACCTAATTATGTTTATAGACTTAGGAAGGCTTTGTATGGGTTAAAACAAGCCCCTAGGGCTTGGTATGAAACCCTGTCTAGTTTCCTCATTGAGAATAAATTCACAAGGGGGAAAATAAACAAGACTCTATTCCTTAGGGAATCCAGAGGCAAGATTATCTTAGTCCAAATATATATAGATGACATAATATTTGGGTCTACAGAAAGTAGCCTTTGCAGAAAGTTTGCAAAACTAATGCAAGGACAATTTGAAATGAGCAGTATGGGGGAACTTAAGTTCTTCTTGGGTCTACAAGTTAGACAGACTGAATATGGTTTATCCATATGCCAGTCTAAGTTCACCCTAGAATTGATAAGGAAGTATAATATGGAATCATGCACTACCATGAAAACTCCTATGGGGTCAACAATGTCTCTAAGCAAAGATGATGCATGGAAACCTGTAGATGAAACATTGTATAGAGGGATAGTTGGCTCCCTATTGTATTTGACTGCAAGTAGACCAGATATCATGTATGCTACATGTGTCTGTGCTAGGTACCAAGCTTGCCCTAAAGAATCTCACTTGACAGCAGTCAAAAGAATTCTGAGATATCTTAAGGGCACTCCTTATCTAGGCCTTTGGTACCCTAGGAATGGAGAGTTTGAACTAACAGGTTATTCAGATGCAGATTTTGCAGGCTGCAAGGAAGATAGGAAAAGTACAACAGGTACCTGTCAATTCCTAGGTGGAAGGCTGATATCATGGAGTAGCAAGAAACAAACAAGTGTGGCTATCTCCACAGCAGAATCAGAGTATGTTGCTACAGGAAGTTGTTGTGCTCAACTTCTATGGATTCAACACCAGCTAGAAGATTATGGTATTCAAGTAAGTAGAACACCTTTATTTTGTGATTCTACAAGTGCTATTTCTATTGCAAATAATCATGTCTCCCATAGTAGGACTAAGCACATAGAAATAAAATACCATTTTCTAAGAGAACATGTGGAAAAAGGATATATTTCACTAGAGTATATTAATACAGATAATCAGCTAGCTGACATGTATACTAAGCCCTTAGATGAAATCAAATTCAATAAATTTAAAATTGAATTAGGGATGATAAACTTGGAATAGTTTACAAAAAAAAATTGGCTAAGTAAAATGGTGTCGACACACAGGGTTGTATGTGTCGACACAGAGTAGTGGTGTCGACATTTCAGAGAAATGGTGTCGACACATCTAGGAAGTCTGTGTCGACACTTCAGAGAATTTGTGTCGACACATGCAGTGTAGGTGTCGACACATCCAAGGTGGTGTCGACACTTAGGCTTTACACAGAATTAGTCTTGTAAAGTCTCGACTAAGTGTCGAGCTGAGTGGTGTCGACACATATACAAGTGTCGACACATATATTCTGTCGACTATACTTGTGTCGACACATAGTTGTCGAGACATTATAAGTAAGTGTCGAAACTTTTTAACAGTGTCGACACAATTTAAGTATTTTGACGCGCCTTTTCACCTTCGATTCTAGAAAGGTATAAATAGGTTTTCCCCATTGTTTGTCGAC
This sequence comes from Platanthera guangdongensis, assembly GCA_039583875.1. Taxonomy (NCBI): domain Eukaryota; kingdom Viridiplantae; phylum Streptophyta; class Magnoliopsida; order Asparagales; family Orchidaceae; genus Platanthera; species Platanthera guangdongensis. Next base: position 113,054,927 of record CM077165.1, on the reverse strand, counting down.
ACGCTCACCAAAGTTTCGTGACCAAACTTGTGTGTCGACATCTCTCTTCTCTAAATTCAAATTTCTTCAAACCCTAATGGCGCCCAAGCTAGAAGAGAATGTTAATGAAGGATATGAACTCGTGTGACATGCCTTTGATGACGCAGAACCTGAAATCAAAGGTGTAGTAACCCTAATTGCTGAAACTGGACTGGAATACCTTGTTTCTGAACCAATCAAGATCTGGAAGAAGGAGGTCGTAGAATTTTTGAGTGCAGCTTCACTTGATGATACTGGACTCAAGATTAAATCTAGAGTTCATGGAACCAAAGTCAAGGTCACACCAAAAAGTCTGAGGAAGATACTTCAACTACCAAGAACAAAGGAGGAAGAAGATGTATCTGCTTCTAAGACCAGAGAGGCACTGAGATGGTGTGGATTGGATTCAAACTTGAAAATTGGATCGGTTTTCAACAGAAAAGTAATGAACATTCAAGGAAAATTCTTGTCGAGAATAGTTGGCAAGGTCATACTGAGCAAGCCTGGAGGACATGACAGGATTTCAGCTTATATGTTCAGTTTGATGACAAGGATTATCTTCAAACTTAATACTGATTGGTCTGCAGTTATGTTTGATAAGATAAAAGAGAGTATGAAGAAGCCCAATCTGGGAAGAATTCTGAGCTTATACCTAGCTAGAAGTATACCTGAGGTAATGAACCAAGCTGCAGGTTCAATGATTAACCACATGAGGAAGATGGATATGATAATTTTCTCTAGGTGGGATAGGGTGCTGACAAAAGAACTGCCATCTCCAGTAAAGGACACACCCCAGAAGAAGAAGAAGAAGACAGTCACTGTGGCTCTAGAATCCTCCAGCAGCTCTGAAGAGCAAGTAGTTTTTACTCCTGATGAGGAAGAAACTGGAAATGCTGGTCAGTCTCCAGCCAGACAAGAAGATGCACAGAGGCAGGGGGAGCTACCACCAGCTTGCCCAATTCACCTGGATTCACTCCAGGGGGAGCCTCTACTTGTGGAAGAGCCAACTCAACTAGAGAGTGAAAGGGCTACCCAAACCATACTTGAGGTAATCACTGAAATTAATCAATTAAATTTCACTATTGAGGAAGAAGTTTTGACTGATTTATTAAATGATATTCATCAGCAAACAAAGATACAACCTCAACCCCAAGATGTAGTCATGGAGGACACATCTGTTGTTGATAAAGTGGTTGATGAGATAAGAGATTCACCAGCCCTTCCTCAACAGGAATTTACATTAGAAGAGCTATTCCCTGATCTTCTACAAACTGATTTTGAGAAAGAGAGAGCTGCTGCTGAGGGGGAGGAGATCAATATTGAGAGGGAGCATATGGAGAATATAGAGGAAACTGCTACACAAGAGTCAGAGAAGCCAAAGAATGCTGAAGAACCACAAAGGACTGAGAAGGAGTTACCTCCTAGTCCTAAGGAAAGAGTAGACATAGTCAGCACATATGCTTCAGAGGATGAAGAGGATGTGAGAGCCAAGAAGAGAAAGTTTCAGGTCTTCAAAATAAAGAGCCAAAACTATAAGAAAGCTCTACAGACCATTGCTCCACAGCATGCCCCATCTACTGATTTCAGTTCACTGATGGTGGCTTTACAGATTAAGCTTAATGAGCAAAGGTAAGCTCTGGAAAAATATGTAGATGAATGGCATAAGTCTCTGCAGTTTGATCTGGCACAAGACATCAAGTCAATTAGATTTGAAGTGAATCTTAACAAAAAGGAAATGACTGATTGTTTCCATAAGGGAGGCAATGCAGTATTCTATCTGGCCACACATCAAGAGAAAATAAAGACAAAACTTGATGAGCTAGAAGTGAAGCAAGGCTATGTCCTGGAAAACCAGATAAGAATGAATGATAATTTGACAGCTTTACAGAATACCATAGTAACTAAAATGAAGAATATAGCTACTGGTCAGACTGCAGCAAGTGCTACTACCAAGGCTGAATTTGACAAACAGTTGCAAGAGAGCCTAACTACTGTGAAAACTGCCCTTGAAGATTCACAGAAGCTCACAACTGACAAGCTCCAAAGATTAAAACCTTTCTATAAAGATGGAGTAAACTATCTGAATGCACAGATAAGATTTCAGAAAGATGATCTGCGGGATCATATAGAGAGAGAAGTCATAAAGGGGGAGAGGGTATTAGTCAAGGCAGGCTCTGATCATGTCAAATGGATTTCAAATTCCATCAGAGCCACCCTTGGATATCCACACTTATGTGATGATGACAATGTTACAGAGTCTGGAATTAATCCTGCATACCTTGGAGGAGAGCAAGCTGAAGTAGCTCAGGTGATATACCCTCCACCAGACTTTGACATGATACATCAAGAGATACAGTCAATGTATAGTCCTCCTGAGGGAAATCAGAATGTCATCATAGAGAAAGTTGTTCAGCTTGTGCCAGAGGCAATACTGAAAGAACAAGAGGCTTTGCTAAAAGAACAAGAAGCTCAATTGTCAAAGAAAAGATTCAGAGAGCAAGCTGAATTGAGGCCTGATTTTGAACAATGGAGCCCCACTTCCAGGAATATCATCTTGACTGCATGGAAGGCTGCTAAGGACAATGTCCTGGATAGAGGCAAGTGGTATTCTGACCTGGAGTGGAGGAAGCATGAGAATAGGCAAGAGGCCATTGTACAATATAGAAGAAAGGCTAAACTGGGAAAGCTACCTCCTAATACACAGGAGCCTAGCAAGTCACTATTTTGAAAGGCAGAAGATAAAGGCTGAATAGCAGAAAAAGAAAGATCTTAAAGGGAAGAAGCCTGCTGCTGATGATGACACTGAAGCTCAAGTTCAAGCAAAGATTCAATCTGGAAAAGGGATTGTAATCAAGGAGCCAGAGCAGCCTTAGGATAACATTTTCTTTAGTTTACAAGTTGTAATTTGTAGTAAACTCTATGTAAACTTTTAATTAATGTAAATGTTGAAATTTGTAAGAACAATGTTATATGTTCATCTATTACATTAATTGTTCTGAGCTAATGTTATATACATGTTCTGTTCATGCATGTTTAAGTATTTTCCCTGTCATGTTTTACTGTTTTACATCATACTGAGAATTTGTTATGTATGGTGTATATCATTGACTAAGGGTTATGACTTCTCCAAATAGGGGGAGATTGTTGGGTACATTGGAATATATGTACCTGATTTGAAGAAGCCTCACCCTACTTAATGATATACATCAAGGTGTATTTTATGTACTTTGAGTTTCTTTGTGCAGGTTAAGTAACTGCAGGTTTGTAGGAAAAGTTTCTAAGTCCATGTGTCGACACCTAGAAGAAAAGTGTCGACACTTAAGCAGGCTTGTGTCGACACTTAAGCAGGCTTGTGTCGACACCCAGAGAAGCTGTGTCGACACTTGGAGTAATTGTGTCGACACCTGGAAGGCAGAGTCGACACCAGAAGCAAAGTGTCGACACATACAGGCAGTGTCGACACACAATGAAGACATGTCTAAAGAATCAGTGTCGATACTTAGAAGCAGTGTCGACACCCAGAGGAACTTTGTCGACAGCAAAAGTGTCGACACTAGGAGGCTGTGTCGACACTCAACAAAACTTCAACAAAGTTCAAGTACATGTGTCGACACTAGTAGGCTGTGTCGACACTCATAAAAACTTCAACAAAGTTCAAGTACAAGTGTCGACACTAGGAGGCTGTGTCGACACTCAGCAAAACTTCAACAAAGTACAAGTATAAGTGTCGACACTAGGAGGCTGTGTCGACACACAGAAACTTCAACAGAGTTTAAGTACAAGTGTCGACACAAAGGCTGTGTCAACACTCAGCAAAAGTCTCAACACATGAAAAATATGTCGACACTGAGGGGATGTGTCGACACTTAGCAAAAGTTTCAACACAGAAGGCATGTGTTGACACAAAGAAGATGTGTCGACACTTAACAAGTTTCAACATAAGAAGATGTGTCGACACAAAGGAGTTGTGTCGACACTTAGCAGAAATCAACTAAGTTTTGAAGAAGAAGGACTTGTGTCGACACACAGGATCAGTGTCGACACATTCTGAAGAAGCAGTGTCGAGAAGTAATTTCTACAACACAAGGAGTTGTGTCGACACCATGAAGGCTAGTGTCGACACTTAGTCTACTTGTGTCGACACTTAGTCTATTTGTGTCGACACTTAAAGACTATCTGTCTCGACACTTTCAGACAGTGACAGAGATTTCAAGAAGTGACTGGATGACTTGACAGCTGCCATTTCAACCGGTCAACTGCTACTGTCAGAGCTGTCAGAAGTTGTTAGAAACCGGATCAGCCGGTCACCATGAAGAAAGCCTATATAAAGGCTTATTCCTTCAACAGAAGGCATTCAATCAAATCAGAGAAGCAATCAATGAAGTGAGAAACAACAAACAAGAAGAAGACCTTCAAGTGAAGATCTAAGAAGTTGGAGAGAGAAAGCTCCTTCTAAGAAGATAGCTATTGAACCAGGCTGATAAAGAAAGTTTCAGATTGAGATCTGATTCTCAAGTCAGCAGTTGATTGAAGATCATCTGCTTAGAGATTCAACCCTACTGTGTTCTAATTCAAGAAGCTTTAAAGAAAGCCAAGGGAGGTGGATCTCTGCAAAGTTCTTTCAAGAACTCATCAAGAAGCCAGTCAACTCAACTTCTCAATCAGAGTTGTGGTTATTAATCTTTGTACTTTTATTTTCTGTAGGATCCTAAGGGATCTGAGTTGTAAGCCTATATTTATAAAGGCTGAGTGGTGGGGCTTGTGTGCCTGAGTGTAGGAGATACATTTCTCTGAGTGTAGGCCTTGTTGAAGGCTGAGTGTAGGCCTTGTTGAAGGCTGAGTGTAGGCCTTGTTGAAGGCTGAGTGTAGGACTTGTTGAAGGCTGAGTGTAGGTCTTGGTGAAGACTGAGTGGTAGGGCTTTGTGCCTGAGTTGTAGGAGTGGGATCACTTTGAGTTGTAGGAACCTATTTGGGGTTCTGAGCTGTAAGATATATGGATTTGAGAAGTAGTGGAGAAGTTAGGCCGAATCTAGTACACTACTAGATAGGCGAAGGGGGAAAGTGGATATACCCAGACCTTGGGGAACCACTATAAAAGCTGTGTGTACTCTGTGTGTGATTTATTCTGTGATTGCTGTGCTGTGTTATATTTGCTTAATTGCTATAGAGGATTGCATAAATAGGTTTAATAATTCAGTATTTCTGCCTTAAAAGTTAAAAAGATCAAGTGCACCTATTCACCCCCCTCTAGGTGTTTAGGCACTAGTTCTTTCACAGATGACCTCGAAAAGAGGCTAGCGGTCGCCGATAACCTTCTCGCTTAAAGCCAGGGTTGCATGGTAAGTCTTTTAACTATCATTCACCAGTTTCACTACCTAGTTTCTCTTACATGAATTTTTGTTGACTGATAGCCTTCTCGCAGGATGACGAGACGGCCGATCGAATGCATTCGCGCATTGCTACTTTGGAGGAGGAGAACATGAAATTGAAGGCTGAGAACGCCTGCCTTCAGGACAGCGCCTTGCTTCACTCCCATCCAAATCCGCTACAGGCTCCTCTGCCCACTCATTACTCTCTGGACGAGTTCGATGTCATTTGCTGAGATGCCAACAGCAAGAACGTTGAGCTCATCCTGAAGATGATGAAGGAGCTGGGGGTCGTTAGAGATGATGCCGAGACGGTCACAGCACGTGACCTGGTCCCCCAGCTTTTCAGCGAGACGGATAACGACTTTACTTCCAGTGACATGGAGTGAAGGGGTGTCAAGGTGTCTTGGGACTTCTCCGCCCCTCCCCCCCCCCCTTTTGTCTCTTATACTTGTATATTTTTCTGATATTGAGATGTTTCATGGGAATACCTCCCTCTTTTCGTTTTGTAATGAACAAGGAGATTTTTATTATAACCTTTCGCTCTTTATTTTATTTCATTGCGCTTTATCTATTGTCGTCTCGTGATGAACTGTAAATATGCGTATTTTTATGCACATTAATTTAGTCATTTTCATTTATTTTCGTCGTTTTTACTTATTTTTGTTCAATAAAATGTTCCTATTCTTGTAAATTTTCTCCTAACTTGTTTTATTTAATTTTGTAGAAAAATTCCAAAATCTGCCAAAATTTGGGAAGTACACGCCCGTGACACATGGGTCACGCCCGTGACCGAGCCGTGACTGTGCATTTCCCGTGAAATCGGAAAATTTCTGAAGAAAAGGCTTGACACGCCTGGCGACACGCCCGTGTCACCCGACATGGGGCGTGACCCAAGCCCGTGTCCTCTCCTCTCGACGAATTCCGCTCGACGATCGTCGAGTGTCGACACCAACTGTCACGCCCAGTGTCACGCCCGTGACCGAGGGCGTGACCCAATTTCAGCTCAACGATTTCGACTCGGACACTTTCCGCTCGACATTCGTCGAGTGTCGACCCCAACTGTCACGCCCATAGTCACGCCCGTGACATGGGGCGTGACCTTTCCAGCTGGCCCGACAAGATGCTGCCGAGGACATTTGACGCAACCCGCGCCCGGTTCTACCTCCCCGACACGCCCAGAGTCACGCCCGTGACCTGGGGCGTGACTGCTGCGAACTCAGCCCGAAGTCAACTTTGCTGTCCAATCGCCGGCCGCCTTCATGAATAGTACTGTCACGCCCCCCCTACACGCCCGTGACCGAGGGCGTGTACTTAGAAATTTTTTTCTATAAATAGCCCAGTTCTGTAAGGTCCAAGGGTTCAGATTTTTGGGCCAAGTTAGTGTCTTTTTGTGGGCTGCATCCGTGATTTTCAAGGCTATGTAAGGAGATTTTTCCTTTTTTATTTCATATCTTATTTTGTTTTAGTTTTAGCACTTGTAATAGCTTGTAATAGTTTCATTTTGATCAAATAAAATGTTAAATTTTCTCTTCATATATGGCTTTGGAATGAACACTTGTGCCCACCTTTCCTTCTCCTTTTTATTCTTAGTTTCATCTTTGTTCTTCATTTATGAAAAGTGTGTGTGTGTGTATGAGTGTAATTTGCTTACTTTACATGTCTTTTACTTGTCTTCATGCTTAAGCATGATAGTTTTCTTTCTCTTTCTCACCTTGTCTTTTTCCTTTAACAAGTTTTCATGCTTAGATTTGATTTCATCCTTATGATTCTATAAAAGAGATTTTAAAAAGTGAATTTGTTCTTTTTTTTTTACTTAGTTTTCTTTTAGGATTGTAAAACCTCTTTTGTTCTTTTCATCTTCTTTTTCACCTTTTTTTATCACTTTTATAAAATCATAGGAATGAAATTGTTGGTATTTTAATTTTCCAAAAACTTTGATTTTTAATTTGCTTTGAAAAACTTTAGTCTTCTAAAAATTGTAATTTTCTCTTTTTATTTGTTTTTGGCAAAACCTAAGCATGAAAAAGTTAAAGTTTTAATTTTTGAGCACCTTTGATTTTGACTTTATTTTGTAAAACTTTTTGCTCATTCTCTTTTTGTTTGTTCTTTTTATGTGTTTTGGGTAAGTTTTAGGAGTAGTAATCTTGTTATTTTCATTTTTAGGTAACTTTAATTTTTTCTTTGTTATTAGTGTGTGTGAGTGTATGAGAATAAATTTCCTTTTGTTCTTCTTAATCTTCATGAAGTGTGTGTGAGTGTAGGTGTATTAACTTTTATGCTTTGATTTAAATTGTGTAGAGTGTGTGAGTGTAGGTGTATAATTTTCATGCTTTGTTTTAATGCTTTCTTTTAATGCTTTGTTCAATTATGTAGAGTGTGTGAGTGTAGGTGTATAATTTTATTGCTTTCTTGAATTTCATATGGAGTGTGTGTGTTCGTGTGCATTTATTTCCGCCTACTCGTTAAGAGTTAAATGACGCATCGTTTTCATTTTCAGTCCTACTCGTTCGAGTAGGACTTGTAATTTTTCTTTCTTTATTTTTCCGCCTACTCACTTGAGTTTAAATGGCCGGACCTTTATTTCAGTCCTACTCGTTTGAGTAGGACTTGCAATTTTTCTTTCTTTATTTTTTCCGCCTACTCACTTGAGTTAAATGGCCGGACTTTTTAGCCCTGTAATCGCATTTATTTTCTCCTACTCATTTGAGTAGGACTCGCTTTCATTTCAGTCCTACTCGTTTGAGTAGGACTTGCAATTTTCAGCCTTTATTTACCGCCCCCACTCGTTTGAGTGGGACTCGCAAATTTAAATTATGCAAATTTCATTCATGTGTAACTTAGTTTCTGTTTAATTTATAATTTGGAGTGTGCGTGAGTTCTCGTTTAGTTAACTTTTTAGCTTTCTAAATTTTTTTATTTTTCTTTTGTCCCTTTCTTATAATCGTTTAGCATTTAATTTCGAACTCACGCCTCACTAAATTATAAGCCGTCCCCATACCGATGTGTGGCTAATCGCTATTAGCCTCGGCATCGAAGAGCATTGGGACATTTAAAATGATTTATAATAATTAAAGTTCTTTATTTTCATTTTAATTTAAGCACTTAGGGTTTACCCCGGGTTTACGACGCGTAGGACCACATAATCAATGTGTGGCCCCTATTTCCGTAGTCCATATGCTAGCTAGCCGAGAGGCCGTGCATATGGACCGATCACCCCTGGGTAAATAGAATTGCGTGCATACCCTCGAGAGAGGACTAGCGTAATTCTACCGGATTGGGTTCCCCACCCAATAGCGGGGTTCTTAGCGTAAAGCGGGCGTTAAGAGGAATCCTTCGTCGGACTAACGTTCGGTCGAATAGTCTTAACGTTCAGGTGAGCAATATTCCTAGAGATAAGTGCGCTCACATTTGTGGAACCTCCACGGCCAAGTTGCCTTATTATTAATTTGAAAACTAAGTCTTTTTATTATTAAAAATTGTTTTAGTCTTAATCCGATTCGATGCCGAGCGTTAACCCTTCATCGAATATTTTCTAAATCGTTTTTTCGCTCCTTTGCTTTTCCGTCTTTTATTAAAAAAAAAAAATTCATCTTTCTTTCTGTAAAATAATAGTCCTCCCGGAGGAGTAAGAATAGTCAACGCGACCCCGAGAACAATACGACCTTGGTATTCCCCCGAATATCGAGTACTACTTGCGATAGGTGCACTTGCCTACCCGAGCAAGCCCGCGGCGATCGACTCACCGAACCAACCACAGTAAGAGTCTGTTCGCGGGCACATCAAGTTTTTGGCGCCGTTGCCGGGGACTTCTCTTTTCGAGTTGCTATTTCGAATTCCGGAGTCTATTAATTTTACTTATTTTCTAAAAAACAAAAAAAACTAAAAACTTTATTTTAAAAAAAAAAAAAACAAAACAAAAGTTTATTTTTGTTTTATTTTTGTTTGGGTGTATGACCCGAGGACAACCCTCAGAGTCTGAATATTTAGACTTCGACCCTGAGATCGAACGCTCTCTTGCGCTTATCCGATCTCATCGCCGAAATCCTTCTTTAGATCCCGAGGAATCTATCGGAGAACCCACTGTTGTAGTTATGGCCGCCCCTAACCTTCCCCCGGCGGCCGAGCGTACTATGTCTTATTACGCCCGGCCTAACCTGGATGATTCTGGGTCGAGTATTGTTCGCCCTGCGGTGGCCAATAATAATTTTGAAATAAAGTCAAGTGTCATTCAAATGGTCCAAAATGTCGTGCAGTTCGATGGACTGCCGGATGAGGACCCGAATGTCCACTTGTCCAATTTCTTGGAGATATGCGACACCTTCAAGATCAATGTCGTCACTGATGACGCCATTCGTTTGCGCTTATTTCCTTTTTCCCTTAAGTCCAAAGCCAAGGCGTGGTTGAATGCCCTCCCGCGAGGATGTATCACCACGTGGGCTGAGTTGACGGAACGGTTCCTAACGAAGTACTTTCCGCCCGCCAAAACTGCAAAGTTGCGGGCGGACATTTCTTGTTTGTGCAGAACGATCCTGAGTCTCTATACGAGACTTGGGAACGATTTAAGGAATTCCTCCGCCGTTGCCCGCACCACGCGCTGCCAACGTGGTTGCAAGTTCAAATTTTTTATAATGGGCTGAATTTTCAGACGCGTCAAATGATTGACGCGTCTGCCGGGGGTACGCTTAACAACAAAACCCCCGAGGCCGCCCAGGCTTTATTCGAAGAGATGGCTATGAACGCCTATCAATGGAACGTCCCGCGGGGACGGCCAAAGCCGGCGGCTGGTCTTTTTGAAGTGGATGCCACTGCTCTCTTGACCCTTCAAGTTGAAAGGTTAACAAAGCAGGTGGCGGAGATGTCTGCTGCCTCCTCCACTCCGCCTTGTTTTATTCCCCCTAACGTCTGCGTAGCTGAAGAGTTCGTGGACTTCATGGGAAATTCGGGTCGTCCTCCCTTCAACCCCAACAACAACCCTTATAGTAATAACTATAATCCGGGTTGGAGGAATCACCCCAACTTCTCGTGGAGCAACCCGAATAATGCTCAGCGTCCCCCTATTTCTTATGCGCCCGGATTTCTTCCTCCCCCTCCTCTTCCGAAACCCTCCCCGATGGAGGAAAATTTTTCGAAGTATATTGCGTCCAACGAGTCAAATATCCGGAACATCACCGGATCGCTAAAAACACTCGAACAACAGGTTGGACAGCTGGCGAGGATGATGTCCGAGCGCGCGCTCGGGGCACTGCTGGGAAACACGGAGCCCAATCCGCGGGAGAACGCCAACGCTATAACCCTCCGTAGCGGAAAGGAGGTGGTCGATCCAAAACGGACCGACCCTCAGGTACATATTTCACCTCCGACCCCTCTTCCCCTTTCTTCGCTCACGCCGCCTTTACCTATTATAAAAGAAAAAATTATTTTAAACAAGGCTCTTCCGTATCCGCATAAGTTAGAAAACGAGCGTAAGGACGCGCAATATGAAAAATTTATTTTATTATTAAAACAAATTCACATTAATGTTCCTTTTTGCGAGGCTATCTCGCAAATGCCCAAATATGCGAAATTTTTAAAAGAAACTACTTTCTAATAAACGCAAATTAGAGGATATTTCGCATGTATCTCTCAACGCTGTCTGCTCGGCGGCCCTTACTAATAAATTGCCCGCAAAACAAAATGACCCGGGACGGTTTTCCATCCCGTGCCTTTTTGGCGATATATTAGTAAAGTACGCCTTAGCTGATTTAGGGGCTAGCATTAATCTGATGCCGTTCTCACTCTTTTTGCGTTTAGGTTTGGGTACTCCTAGTCCTACGAATATGCGCATCCAATTAGCGGATCGCTCGGTTAAGTTCCCTATCGGGGTAGTGGAGGACGTCCTTGTCCGAGTCGACAAGTTTACCTTCCCGGTAGACTTCGTCATCTTAGATATCGAGGAGGATGCCGAGGTACCAATAATACTCGGTCGCCCTTTTCTCGCCACCTCCCGCGCACTAATAGATGTTAGTAATGGTAGCCTTCTCCTCCGAGTAGGCGATGACCAAGTTACTTTCTCTATTAATCCCTCGATGGACAATTTGTCATCGAGCGACGATTTCTGCTATTCTTTAGATACTTTTTTCGGAGATCGTTCTTCTCCCATTTTCGAGTCCGTATTTTTAAATGATGATATTTATGCGCTCGAAAATTTTAACTGCGATGAGGATACGTCTATAGATTTGCCTTTCGAACCAATTGGTAAGAAAGACATAGGAATTAAAACCTCCCTAGAAGAACCGCTCATCCTAGACCTCAAACCCTTACCCGCCTCGCTCAAGTACGCTTTTTTGGGAAAAGGTGATACGCTCCCCGTTATCATTTCTTCGGACTTGAGTGATTCGGAGACTTCCGATTTATTGGAAGTTTTATTTAAACATCGCCACGCAATTGCGTGGCAAATCTCTGACCTAAAGGGGATTAGCCCCTCCTTTTGCACCCATAAGATTTTCCTAAACGATAATTGCCGCAAAACGATTCAGCCGCAGCGTCGTCTTAACCCAAACATGAAAGACGTCGTTAAAGCCGAAATCATTAAGTTATTAGATGCGGGGATTATCTACCCTATTTCGGACAGTGCATGGGTTAGTCCCGTGCATGTCGTGCCCAAAAAAGGCGGTCTTACCGTAGTGGCGAATGAGCATAACGAGCTTGTCCCAACTCGTACTGTTACGGGTTGGCGAGTGTGCATCGACTATAGGAAACTTAACGACGCCACCCGCAAGGACCATTTCCCTCTGCCATTTCTAGACCAGATTTTAGAGCGTTTATCTGGTCATCTGTATTATTGTTTTCTTGATGGTTTATCGGGGTTTTTCCAAATCCTCATTTCCCCCGATGATCAAGAGAAAACAACTTTTACTTGCCTGTTTGGCACCTTCGCCTATCGAAGAATGCCATTTGGACTCTGCAACGCGCCAGCTACATTCCAACGATGTATGCTAGCGATCTTTGGCGAGCTAGTAGAAGACATTATGGAAGTCTTTATGGATGACTTTTCTGTTTTCGGACGCTCTTTTCCCGATTGCCTTAACAATTTAGATCGTGTCCTTCAACGGTGCGAGGACACAAGCCTTGTTTTAAATTGGGAAAAATGCAACTTTATGGTTCGAGGAGGTTTGGTCCTCGGCCATATGATTTCGTCTAAGGGGATAGAGGTGGATAAGGCCAAAATAGAAATTATAGAAAAACTTCCGCATCCAACAAACGTAAAATCTATTAGGAGTTTCTTAGGCCATGCGGGCTTTTACCGACGCTTTATTCAAGATTTTTCAAAAATAACAAAGCCGCTAACTCACCTCTTGGAAAAGGAATCACGTTTCATCTTTAGTGGCGAATGCGAGTCCGCCTTTAATTTGATAAAACAAAAACTTATCTCTTCACCAATTTTAGTGGCCCCTAATTGGTCCCTTCCGTTCGAAATAATGTGCGACGCTAGTGATATTGCCTTAGGTGCCGTTCTTGGCCAACGCGTAGAAAAATATTTTCATCCTATTTATTACGCTAGCAAGATGCTCACTTCCGCACAAGTAAATTACACAACAACGGAAAAGGAACTCTTAGCCGTCGTTTTCGCTTTCGATAAGTTTTGCTCGTATATAACGCTTTCTAAAGTTATCGTTTTTACCGATCACTCCGCGCTTAAATATTTATTAGCTAAAAATGATGCGAAGCCCCGCCTTCTTCGATGGATTCTCCTCCTACAAGAGTTTGATTTGGAGATTCGAGATAAGCGGGGAGCGAAAAATCTAGCGGCGGACCACCTCTCCCGTTTAGAAAATCCAGGTGCGGAAGCGCTCGTCGAATCTGAAATAAATGACAGATTCCCCGAGGAACGCCTTCTTGCCATTAATAACTCTTCGTCATCTTCGCCTTGGTTCGCAGATTTTGCAAATTTTTTAGTAGCGCGGGTCCTTCCAAAAGAATTTTCCAGACATCAAAAGAAGAAATTCTTTTCTGACTTGAAAAATTTCTTTTGGGAGGACCCATTTCTTTTTCGTATCTGCGCGGACCAAGCGGTTCGACGATGCGTTGCGGGTGTGGAGTGCTTACAAATTCTTAAGCACTGCCACGAGGGTCCAGCCGGTGGGCATTATCAAGCCAACCGGACCGCTCGGAAGGCGCTAGAGGCGGGCTACTTTTGGCCCACTCTCTTCAAAGACGCGCATAATTTTGTGCGCGCATGTGATAGCTGTCAGCGGTCGGGTAACATCTCTCGTCGCGACGAGCTGCCCCAAAACATGTTTATAGAGTGCGAAGTCTTCGATTTGTGGGGCATAGATTTTGTTGGCCCCCTACCTCCATCTTTCAAAAATATGTATATTTTAGTGGCGGTCGACTACGTATCGAGGTGGGCGGAAGCGCAAGCTCTCCCCACCAACGATGCGCGAGTCGTCGTTACATTTCTTAAAAAATTATTTTCTCACTTCGGCACGCCTCGCGCAATTGTTAGTGATAGGGGAACGCATTTCTGTAACGCTCTTATGGCTAAGACGTTAGCTAAATACGGAGTCACGCACAAGCTTGCCACCCCCTACCACCCGCAAACAAGTGGCCAAGTCGAGGTAGTAAATCGAGAGATTAAGCGAATTTTAGAAAAAACCGTTTCGCTAAATAGGAAAGATTGGTCTGTTAAACTCGACGATGCGTTGTGGGCGTATCGGACGGCATACAAAACTGCTATTGGATGTACGGCGTTCCGGTTAGTCTACGGCAAAGCGTGCCATTTACCCGTAGAATTAGAACATCGCGCACTTTGGGCTTTAAAACTCTTAAACCTCGACTCCAACTTAGCCGCTCAGAATAGAAAACTGCAACTAAACGAGCTCGATGAATGGCGTGCGAACGCTTACGAGAGCAATAAATTCTATAAGGAGCGCTCTAAGTTATATCACGATCGACATTTAAAGTCCCCAAAAATATTTTCTCCGGGCGATCTTGTCCTTCTTTATAATTCACGCCTTAAGCTTTTCCCGGGTAAACTAAAATCTAGATGGTCCGGTCCCTTCTTAGTTGAAGAAGTCTTTCCATATGGGACGGTACTCGTCTCCCACCCGGAAAGAGGTTCGTTTAAAGTAAACGGTCATCGGCTTAAGTTATACATCGCGGGCGACCCAGTGATCGAGCATTACGAAACCATAACCCTCCTAGATTTATAAATCCGCCAAAATAAGTCAAGCTACACGACTATAAACAAAGCGCTCCTGGGAGGCACCCCTCGCTTATCTTTCTCGCTCTTTCCTCATTACCTTTGCTGCTTTTTCTAATAAACGCAGGCTTTCTGATCGGCCTTCCCCACCGCGTTTCAGGGAAGCTTCTACCCCCTTCCCTTTCTTTTCTTTGTACATATTGTTTTTCCATTCTGTTCCGCATACTTACGATACAACATTGGGGACAATGTTGGACTTAAGTATGGGGGTATTTTCGTGCTTTACTTTCTGCACTTCAATTTTTCTGCATTTCAAAAAAGAAAAATGCAAAAAAAATACATATAACAACAAAACAAAAACAAAAAAATTAAAAAACATCTTAAAATGAAACAAAAAAAATTTTAAATGAAAAAAAAACAACAAAAAAAAAAATTTAAATGAAAAAAACAAAAATCCAAAAAATTTGTTTCTTGTTTTGTTCTCTTTCTCTTTTCCAAAAACTCAAAAAACAAAACAAAAAAATTATTTTGTTTAGTTTCACTTTGTATATATTTTTTTCTCTCTCCACCTTCCTCATTCTTGTACAAACCTTTTTTCCTTTTCTCCCTTATTTTTGTACATATTATGAAAATTCTCTTAAAAAATACAAAAAAAAGATAATAGTTCAAAAAATTTTTCAAAAAAAATATTGAGAAAAACAAAAATACAAAAAAAAAGGATAATAAATGAAAAACAAACAAAAAAAAATGATAACAAAAACCATAAAAATCAAAAAAAAAAAATGTTTTGAAATAAATAAATTAAATATTCCATACTTAACTTTTCTGCTATCCAAAAATTCTGTTCTGAGTTTATTTATATGTGAATACTATTAATTCTCTGTTTGCTACCCGTTTGTTAATTATTGATTGAAACATTTAAATAGCCGGGGTTAAGTTTTAAAAGAATTCTTTATGCTTTGTTAAAACTAGCGGACTCGTTTTAGGCACTACTTCTAATTTTTCATTAATAGGAGCACGTATATTATGTTAGGAAATAACGACTATAGAATTCAATTATACTTACTTTTAGCTTTCTGAAAAATTGGAACGTACAAATTATTAAGGTTGCTCTCAAAAATTTTTAGGATTACAATCTAGTTTTCCTTTCTCCCCTTACTTTTCATGACCTACTTGGCATGAAAAATTTTATCCTTAAAAGATCTTATGTCAATGGGAACAAGATTTCGTTCCGTAAACATAGACACCCAATAATTTTAAAAGATTATATAGGGAGTAAGAGGATAAAATTCATTACTCCTACAAATTTACATTGGGTTAATTTTTCTTATGAAGTTGAAAAACAAAAATCATATTAGGAAAATAAGATTTCATTTTCCTAATAATCCAAAAGAAGAAAAGCATGGAGGTTCGAGAAAAAATTACCTCACCTCAAATATCAAAACCCTCTTCATAAACCCACTTCCCCCTTAGCCAATTACACGACTCTAGAATTAATTCAAAAATCTTTTTGAGAGCATAATTAGTAAATTGTATTATTTCCGGTAGCACTCGTATAAGCTAGAGTTCTTATAATTCCAAACTATTTTCGTTAATCTAACCATTACAAATATTGCCTTTTATTTGATTACATCAAGAAGTCTTTTGGCCAAAACTTTTGCGCTATTTAAATCATCTACATAATTTTAGGACTTAACTCTTACACCCCGTATATTTATTTCGATCTCTCTTATAATTGATTAAGCGATAGCCAAAACTTAGAGTTTTTTTTTATTCCTTATAGATTCACCTCAAACTTTTGCTCTGGAATAGCAAAAGCCTAAGTATGGGGGTATTTGATGAACTGTAAATATGCGTATTTTTATGCACATTAATTTAGTCATTTTCATTTATTTTCGTCGTTTTTACTTATTTTTGTTCAATAAAATGTTCCTATTCTTGTAAATTTTCTCCTAACTTGTTTTATTTAATTTTGCAGAAAAATTCCAAAATCTTCCAAAATTTGGGAAGTACACGCCCGTGACACATGGGTCACGCCCGTGACCGAGCCGTGACTGTGCATTTCCCGTGAAATCGGAAAATTTCTGAAGAAAAGGCTTGACACGCCTGGCAACACGCCTGTGTCACCCGACACGGGGCGTGACCCAAGCCCGTGTCCTCTCCTCTCGACGAATTCCGCTCGACGATCGTCGAGTGTCGACACCAACTGTCACGCCCAGTGTCACGCCCGTGACCGAGGGCGTGACCCAATTTCAGCTCAACGATTTCGACTCGGCACTTTCCGCTCGACATTCGTCGAGTGTCGACCCCAACTGTCACGCCCATAGTCACGCCCGTGACATGGGGCGTGACCTTTCCAGCTGGCCCGACAAGATGCTGCCGAGGACATTTGACGCAACCCGCGCCCGGTTCTACCTCCCCGACACGCCCAGAGTCACGCCCGTGACCTGGGGCGTGACTGCTGCGAACTCAGCCCGAAGTCAACTTTGCTGTCCAATCGCCGGCCGCCTTCATGAATAGTACTGTCACGCCCCCCCCCCCCCCCCCCCCTCCCCTACACGCCCGTGACCGAGGGCGTGTACTTAGAAATTTTTTTCTATAAATAGCCCAGTTCTGTAAGGTCCAAGGGTTCAGATTTTTGGGCCAAGTTAGTGTCTTTTTGTGGGCTGCATCCGTGATTTTCAAGGCTATGTAAGGAGATTTTTCCTTTTTTATTTCATATCTTGTTTTGCTTTAGTTTTAGCACTTGTAATAGCTTGTAATAGTTTCATTTTGATCAAATAAAATGTTAAATTTTCTCTTCATATATGGCTTTGGAATGAACACTTGTGCCCACCTTTCCTTCTCCTTTTTATTCTTAGTTTCATCTTTGTTCTTCATTTATGAAAAGTGTGTGTGTGTGTATGAGTGTAATTTGCTTACTTTACATGTCTTTTACTTGTCTTCATGCTTAAGCATGATAGTTTTCTTTCTCTTTCTCACCTTGTCTTTTTCCTTTAACAAGTTTTCATGCTTAGATTTTGATTTCATCCTTATGATTCTATAAAAGAGATTTTAAAAAGTGAATTTGTTCTTTTTTTTTACTTAGTTTTCTTTTAGGATTGTAAAACCTCTTTTGTTCTTTTCATCTTCTTTTTCACCTTTTTTTATCACTTTTATAAAATCATAGGAATGAAATTGTTGGTATTTTAATTTTCCAAAAACTTTGATTTTTAATTTGCTTTGAAAAACTTTAGTCTTCTAAAAATTGTAATTTTCTCTTTTTATTTGTTTTTGGCAAAACCTAAGCATGAAAAAGTTAAAGTTTTAATTTTTGAGCACCTTTGATTTTGACTTTATTTTGTAAAACTTTTTGCTCATTCTCTTTTTGTTTGTTCTTTTTATGTGTTTTGGGTAAGTTTTAGGAGTAGTAATCTTGTTATTTTCATTTTTAGGTAACTTTAATTTTTTCTTTGTTATTAGTGTGTGTGAGTGTGTGAGTGTATGAGAATAAATTTCCTTTTGTTCTTCTTAATCTTCATGAAGTGTGTGTGAGTGTAGGTGTATTAACTTTTATGCTTTGATTTAAATTGTGTAGAGTGTGTGAGTGTAGGTGTATAATTTTCATGCTTTGTTTTAATGCTTTCTTTTAATGCTTTGTTCAATTATGTAGAGTGTGTGAGTATAGGTGTATAATTTTATTGCTTTCTTGAATTTCATATGGAGTGTGTGTGTTCGTGTGCATTTATTTCCGCCTACTCGTTAAGAGTTAAATGGCGCATCATTTTCATTTTCAGTCCTACTCGTTCGAGTAGGACTTGTAATTTTTCTTTCTTTATTTTTCCGCCTACTCACTTGAGTTTAAATGGCCGGACCTTTATTTCAGTCCTACTCGTTTGAGTAGGACTTGCAATTTTTCTTTCTTTATTTTTTCCGCCTACTCACTTGAGTTAAATGGCCGGACTTTTTAGCCCTGTAATCGCATTTATTTTCTCCTACTCATTTGAGTAGGACTCGCTTTCATTTCAGTCCTACTCGTTTGAGTAGGACTTGCAATTTTCAGCCTTTATTTACCGCCCCCACTCGTTTGAGTGGGACTCGCAAATTTAAATTATGCAAATTTCATTCATGTGTAACTTAGTTTCTGTTTAATTTATAATTTGGAGTGTGCGTGAGTTCTCGTTTAGTTAACTTTTTAGCTTTCTAAATATTGTTATTTTTCTTTTGTCCCTTTTTTATAATCGTTTAGCATTTAATTTCGAACTCACGCCTCACTAAATTATAAGCCGTCCCCATACCGATGTGTGGCTAATCGCTATTAGCCTCGGCATCGAAGAGCATTGGGACATTTAAAATGATTTATAATAATTAAAGTTCTTTATTTTCATTTTAATTTAAGCACTTAGGGTTTACCCCGGGTTTACGACGCGTAGGACCACATAATCGATGTGTGGCCCCTATTTCCGTAGTCCATATGCTAGCTAGCCGAGAGGCCGTGCATATGGACCGATCACCCCTGGGTAAATAGAATTGCGTGCATACCCTCGAGAGAGGACTAGCGTAATTCTACCAGATTGGGTTCCCCACCCAATAGCGGGGTTCTTAGCGTAAAGCGGGCGTTAAGAGGAATCCTTCGTCGGACTAACGTTCGGTCGAATAGTCTTAACATTCAGGTGAGCAATATTCCTAGAGATAAGTGCGCTCACATTTGTGGAACCTCCACGGCCAAGTTGCCTTATTATTAATTTGAAAACTAAGTCTTTTTATTATTAAAAATTGTTTTAGTCTTAATCCGATTCGATGCCGAGCGTTAACCCTTCATCGAATATTTTCTAAATCGTTTTTTCGCTCCTTTGCTTTTCCGTCTTTTATTAAAAAAAAAAATCCATCTTTCTTTCTGTAAAATAATAGTCCTCCCGGAGGAGTAAGAATAGTCAACGCGACCCCGAGAACAATACGACCTCGGTATTCCCCCGAATATCGAGTACTACTTGCGATAGGTGCACTTGCCTACCCGAGCAAGCCCGCGGCGATCGACTCACCGAACCAACCACAGTAAGAGTCTGTTCGCGGGCACATCATCTCGCTTGAAAATTAGTTCAGAGTGCTAGTCGTTGGACTTCTCCTCACCCCTGCCGAGCGCGAGACCGTCTAGCCTTTTACTCTTATCTCGCCGCAAGATGAACCCAGCGCGGATAGACCTTGGAGATCCAACCGCTCTTTATGATAAGTCCCCCTTTTTATGCAAGACTTGTGTCTTAGCAGGTGAATACCCTCTCACTATGGGCGAGACCCCCTTCGCTGAGCGCCAGTCTGAAATGCTCATCCTCACTTGTATTGCCTCCAATCCTTCCTTTTCATAGGAATCTTCTACCAATTCCCTGATAAGTATAGACACCCTTCTTTGAGAGCTCTTACCACTTGACTTGCCTTTGAGTGAGTCTACGGCCCTGCCAGCTAGATGAGAGCCTGGTCAGTGGGTCTGCTCAGAGTCCCTCTCCAAACCATCTCCAACCACTGAGTGAGCCTACAGCCCTACCAGCTATATGAGAGCCTGGTCAGGGGGTCTGCTCGGGGTATCCTCTCCAAACCATCTCCAACCACCGAGTGAGCCTATATCCCTGCCAGCTAGATGAGAGCCTGGTCAAAGGGTCTGCTCGGGGTCTCCACTCCAAACCATCTTCCACCACCGAGTGAGCCAGAAGCCCTGCCGGCTAGATGAGAGCCTGGTCAGTGAGTCTGCTCGGGGTCTCCTCTCCAAACCATCTCCAACCACCAAGTGAGCCTACAGCCCTACTAGCTAGATGATAGCCTGGTCAGCAGATCTGCTCGGGGTCTCCTCTCCAAACCATCTCCAACCACCGAGTGAGCCTACAGCCCTGCCAGCTAGATGAGAGCCTGGTCAGTAGGTCTTCTCGGGGTCTCCTCCCCAAACCATCTCCAACCACCGAGTGAGCCTACAGCCCCGCCACCTAGATGAGAGCCTGGTCAGTGGGTCTGCTCGAGGTCTCGTCTCCAAACCATCTCCAACCATTGAGTGAGCCTACAGCCCTGTCGACTAGGTGAGAGCCTGGTCAGCGGGTCTGCTCGGGGTCTCCTCTCCAAACCATCTCCAACCACCGAGTGAGCCTACAGCCCTGCCAGCTAGATGAGAGCCTGGTCAGTGGGTCTGCTGTTGGGTTTCTCTATGAGGATGGCACAACACTTGTGCACGCAGCGGAAGGAAAAACATCAAGAAAAGCCCAAAGAGATGTGGATCGGGCCATGAACGTTGAATCAAGAAGTTAGCAAAACAAGTAGGCAAAAATTACCTTGGTGGCGTTGAGTCACAACTCAACGAAGATGCTCCAAACTTTGTCTTCTTGCTAGTGGCGAGTTCTACTGGAATAATATCCACGTTTCTGCAGAAGTCCACACGAGCGGGAGAACACCGGGCTTTCCGTCACACGGAAAATCGGGAAGGATGAAAGGACGGCACCTTGCTTTCCACGGACTGCTAGGTCCACGCCAGGAAAAGCAACACCAGAGACGATCGTCGGAAATGAAGAGGTAGACGAAGCGAACACGGCGGCGGCGGAACCCTTCCGACGGCGGCGGGATTCAGGATCGGCGGAACGATCGCGGAACGGAACTCTTCCGTCGCGGGTTTCGATCAGCTACCAGAGAAAATCGAGCGTGAACCTGAAAACCCTAAGTGTTGTATTTATACCAAAGGTATAAATAAACCTAGGCTTATCGCTATCCGCAGACCACCCAAGAATAAGGTTCAGAATCGGCGAGTATCAATCGGCGAGAGTCGGCGAGAATCGATCAGCGAGCATCACCATGGATCGGCGAGAATCAGAGTACAATACTCGACGATTCTCGCCGATCGTCGAGCCTCACTTGATGATACACGTCGAATCTCGTCGACCGTCGAGCCTCGGTCGACGATACATGTCGAAGTCGTCGATCGTCGAGAATCAGCATATTGATTCTCGACGATTCTCGTCGATCGGCGAGAATCAGAGAGACAATTCTCGTCGATCGGCGGGAATCAGAAGACGATTCTCGACGAATGTTATCGACCCTCGGACGACAATCCTTACCAGCCCTCCAAGGCAACATTTGCCCAACCCGACGATCCTTTAAGGCAACACTTTGCCCACAACCCCATTCATGTCGGTGATTGGCAACCTTTACCAACACAGTCAATTATCCAACTTCTCCACATCTCTTATGTGCGACCCTGCATGCTCATATCGCGTTGGCAGTGAGATTACATGTTTGATCACTTCCAGATCACAATGGTAACTCCAACAGACTCCCACTTGATCTCGAAAGTATCAAAGCAAAAACCTCACAAACAATGAGCGGCATCTAGCAATGCATCATTGCTCCCCAAGCAATAAGAGTTCATAACTCATAAGCCTTTATGACCAATGTATCAGCGTTGTCTTTGTCCCTTTGTCCCTTACATCCGGAAAGAACTAGAGGCATGGACCGTGTCACCCTCGTAATAGCTCAATCCAAGTTTCTTGATCCAGGATGGACTTCCAGAGAATGGTGAGTCCAATATCAGATATTGACTCAACCAAGCATGGCCATGCATTTCTCAGTCCAGTTCCATCAAGGGGCCCATGGATGCAACTCCTGTCATACAGGAGGACAAATCACATATATGCTCACACACAAACACCCAAATGATTCGTAACATGCCCAACAACCACCCTTATCATCAACCTTTCTCAAGGAAGACTTTAGATGGCATCAAAGCACGCTCTTCCTCACTTGATGAATGCTGTGACTTCAGGTCAAAGGAGCACAACACCATTGTCAATTGAGACCTACTCGTGATACGATTGGATGACAATCCACAGAGTAGTCTCAGGTTGGGTCTGTCCAGTACAACTTGTTCACTAACAAGTACCCACGTGATGAGTTGATATCACAATATCATGACCTGTGAGAACCGGTCATCAGTCAACGCACGTGCTAGTCTTCATGTACCATCATCACCCTTAGCTTCTATGATGATACTCGACCAGGGACCTTTAAGAATGAAGCTTCAAATAAATCATGGGCTCTCACATTCAAGTCACGTACTTGATGTCCCATGGAAGCGAACATTCTAAGGGTATCTACTATGTTAACATTTAACTATCATATAGAAAAAGACACAATAAAAGAACTTGTCATTAATTATAAGAGAAAAATTAGGTACACAGTTCATCATATGAACAAACAGCCAACAAAATACAAGATTACATGCAACCCACAAGATTCTCGCTAGAGTTGATCATTTAGGTATCGTACACCCATCGATCTAGTATGACCATCATGCTTTCTCTGCGCGAGAGGCTTTGTCAGTGGATCCGCAATATTCTCCTCAGTCGGCACTCTGCAAATGTTTACATCTCCTCGTTCGACAATCTCACGAATAAGATGAAACCGCCGAAGAATGTGCTTGGAGCGCTGATGAGATCTAGGTTCCTTAGATTGTGCAATTGCACCATTGTTATCACAGTAGAGAACTACGGGACCAACAATGCTAGGAACTACATCAAGCTCGCCGATGAATTTCCTAATCCATACAGCCTCCTTCGCCGCATTAGCTGATGCGATATACTCGGCCTCTGTTGTAGAATCAGCAACTGTCTCTTGCTTGGAACTCTTCCAGCTCACAGCTCCTCCATTCAGGCAAAACACAAAACCTGACTGAGACTTGGAGTCGTCTTTATCAGTTTGGAAGCTAGCATCTGTGTAACCACTTACAACGAGCTCTTCCTCTCCACCATACACCAAGAACACATCCTTAGTCCTTCTCAAGTACTTCAGGATATTCTTGACTGCAATCCAGTGACACTCACCGGGGTCTGACTGATACCTGCTAGTCATGCTCAAAGCAAAGGAGACATCGGGTTGAGTACATATCATCGCGTACATGATTGATCCAATTGCCGAAGCATATGGAATCAACTTCATGCGGTCCTTATCTTCACAAGACTTTGGACACTGGTCCTTAGAGAGATTCACACCATGAGACATGGGCAAAAATCCTTTCTTGGACTCAAGCATGTTGAACCGCTTCAACACCTTTTCGATGTACGTACTCTGGGTCAAACCCAGCAACTTCTTCGATCTATCTCTATAGATCTTAATACCAAGTATATAAGTCGCTTCACCCAAATCCTTCATTGAAAAGCAGTTCCCTAGGTTGTTCTTAACAACTTTCAGGGTAGGAATGTCATTCCCAATCAACAGTATGTCATCTACATACAATATCAGGAAGACAACAATGCTCCCACTGACTCGCTTGTAAACACAAGGCTCATCTTCATTCTTGATGAAACCAAACTCTTTGATTTTCTCATCAAAACGAAGATTCCAACTTCGAGAGGCCTGTTTCAGTCCATAAATGGACTTATTCAGCTTGCATATTTTAGTGGCTTCATCTGGGGATACAAAACCCTCGGGTTGTGTCATATACACTTCCTCAAGGAGGTTTCCATTAAGGAAAGCCGTTTTGACATCCATCTGCCAGATCTCGTAGTCATAATACGCAGCAACAGCAAGCAATATCCTTATGGACTTAACCATGGCAACTGGGGAAAAGGTCTCATCATAGTCAATATCATGAATTTGCTTGAAACCCTTAGCCACCAGTCGCCCTTTGAATGTCTGTACATTCCCATCCATGTCGGTCTTCTTCTTGAAGACCCACTTGCACCCTATGGGTCGTACCCCTTCAGGTGGTTCCACCAAGTTCCAAACTTGGTTTGCATACATGGAGTCCATTTCGGATTTCATAGCCTCAAGCCATTTGTCGGAGTCCGGTCCATTCATAGCCTCTTGGTAGGTTGCTGGTTCATCATCATGATCCATAAGCAACACATTACCTATTTGAGACACGAGAAATCCATATCTCTCAGGCTCAAACCTCGGTCTACCAGATCTACATAGGACTTGTGTTCCCTGAGCAGGTTCTCTAGCTACAACATCTTGTAGTCCTGTCTCAGAATCCAATTCTGGTTCATTCACTACATGTGGTTCTTGAACTTCTTCAAGCTCTACCTTTTCAGTCTTTCTTGATAAGAACTCTTTCTCCAACAAGACAACAGTACTTGCGACAAACACTTTGCCCTCAGACGGTAGGTAAAAGTAATACCCTTTCGTTTCCTTAGGATATCCCACCAGATAACATTTATCCGATTTGAGTTCCAGCTTGTCAGGCATTTGACGTCTCACGTATGCCTCACAGCCCCAAATTTTAATGAACGACATACTAGGACGCTTCCCAGTCCATATCTCATATGGTGTCTTCAGAACCGTTTTCGTTGGAGCGTGATTCAATGTCATTGCAGCAGTCTCTAAAGCAAAACCCCAAAAGGAAACAGGCAAGTCTGCATGACTCATCATCGAACGTAGCATGTCTAACAGAGTACGATTTCTCCTCTCAGACACACCATTATGTTGTGGTGTTCTAGGTGGAGTGAGCTGTGATACAATACCACACTCTTTCAGATGATCACGGAACTCATGACTCAGGTATTCGCCACCTCGATCAGATCGGAGTGCTTTAACCCTTTTACCCAATTGGTTTTCTACTTCATTCTTGAACTCTTTGAACTTTTCAAAGGTCTCGGATTTGCACTTCATAAGATACACATATCCGTATCTACTGAAATCATCAGTAAATGTAACAAAGTAGAAATACTCACCTCTAGCCATGGAACTCATGGGTCCGCATACATCACTATGTACAACACCCAAGAGATCCTCAGCCCTCTCAGTATAACCAGTGAAAGGAGCTTTAGTCATCTTGCCTAACAAACAAGACTCGCATCGCTCAAATGATTCATAATCAAATGAGTCCAAAAGTCCATCTCTATGGATCTTGGATATGCGCTTCTCGTTGATATGTCCCAAACGACAATGCCAAAGATACGTAGGGTTTGAGTCATTTGTTCTTAGTCTTTTATTATTTTCTACATTACAGATCAGATGGTCCAAGTTCAAAACATAAAGACCATTAAACAATTGGGCTACAGCATGACAAACATCATTCTTAAATATAGAACAACAATTGTTCTTAATTATAAAAGAAAATCCAATCATGTCCAAACATGAAATAGATATAATGTTTCTAGTTATGGCCGGAACAAAATAACAATTATCAAGTTCTATTACAAGCCCACTGGGCAAAGAAAGACGATAAACCCCTACGGCTACAGCAGCAACTCTTGCTCCATTGCCGACGCGGAGGTCCACCTCCCCTTTACTCAGCAATCTTCTCCTTCCCAGTTCCTGCACATTTGTACAAATGTGAGAACCACATCCGGTATCCAATACCCAAGATGAAGGAGCAGAAAGGTTTATCTCTATAACGTAAACATTTGAAGCGGAAGTCATACCTCCCCTCAATTTCTGCAGACCCTCAATGTACGAAGGACAGTTCCTCCTCCAATGACCAGCCTTGCCACAGTGGTGGCATTTCCCTTCCTTCACCGTGCTTTTCTTTTTCATCAGTGCTGAAGACTTGGGCTCAAGGTATGACTTAGGTCCCACCTTCATCTTCTTAGAGCCCTTGGCCTTGCCCTTGCCCTTATGCACCATCAGTATGGGGCTGGCAGGCTTGGCCTTCTTCATATTGATTTCGGTAGTTCTCAACATGCCTAGGAGTTCGGGCAGTGTCTTGTCTATTTCATTCATGTTGTAGTTCAAGACGAACTGCTCATAACTGTCCGGCAACGATTGCAGGATCAGATCCGTGGCCAACTCTTGACCAAGAGGAAAACCCAGCCTTTCAAGGTTCTCTATATACCCAATCATCTTGAGTACATGAGTCCCTACTGAGTCTCGAACTCCCATCTTGCACTGAAACAACGCTTTAGTGATGTCGAACCTCTCTTGATGAGCCTGCCCTTGAAACATTTTCTTGAGATGCTCGTCAATCTCCTTGCACCCCATGTTCTCATGTTGCTTCTGAAGCTCAGAGTTCATAGTGGCAAGCATAAGGCATTCGACATCTAAAGCATCGTCAGTATACTTCTTATAAGTATCCTTCTCAGCACGGGAAGAGTTCCCGGTTGGCACCTCGGGGGCTTCTTCTTCCAAGACATAGAGCTTTCGCTCTTGCCTGAGAACAATTCTCAGGTTCCTATACCAGTCCATGTAATTTGTCCCGCTGAGCTTATCCTTCTCAAGGATGGCTCTCAGAGACAACGTGGAGTGTGAAACACTTGCCATGGAATTCTACAAGAATTTATGCAGAATAAAATCAGTACCAAAATTTCAAATACAATTTATTTTAATTTGGACTTTAATTAAAAAACTCCCACTATTTTATTCGAAATGATAGCCCTTACTAACAATTCGGAGAGTTCATGCGAGCTACTCTCTTAGTGGACAAGATCCGTATTTCACCAACACTATAAGTCCGCTTTGGCGTTCCTCTCACGATGCGGTTATTTAGGTAGGCAACGCTTGCCAATTGCATCCTCATGCAATTCTTGTATGGTTGGTGAATAACTCCTTATTCGCATCCATCATATGGTGCATGCCAACCCTATGCCTCTAGGCACTCAATCTTTGAGGTCACCTAGTTAAGCTGGACCCGATGTCGACAGTGGGATATCATAATTATCCGCTCTCACCCTTACCAAGATAGATTAATGCACCTTGCTTTGACAAGCCCACACTTCATCGATCGAGGCAGGAAGAGTGTCATCCATCGGAAGGCATCCGAACACTTAATATTAGATGAAGGGATTTTCAATTATAGGTTAACAATTAACCATGATCAACATTTGATCAATGTGCACATCCAAAGAAAAACAATTCTAAACCACATGCATCCCTTATGTGCACATCCTAACACCATCAACAATTGATAGAAGGAAGGGCTAAATCTGAACATCCGGAAACTTCCAAATCCTCAGATTTACATGCATTGGACAAAGGCAAAGACAACTCAACTTAAAGCAGTAGACAAGCTCATCTCTCTTTGTTGGATTCAAAATCCAAAACAAAATCAAGGGATGGTTACTGCTAAGGAGATCACAATTTCTAACAATTAGAAATTCCACGCAATTCCAGAGGTTCTTGGCGGGGAACCAAGACTAAATCTAGGCATTTAGAACACTTCTAAATCCCTAGGTTTACACGCACTGGAATAACAAACTTCCAAAACAACGATCATGGCCGTAACCTCCCTCTGATACCACTGTTGGGTTTCTCTATGAGGATGGCACAACACTTGTGCACGCAGCGGAAGGAAAAACATCAAGAAAAACCCAAAGAGATGTGGATCGGGCCATGAACGTTGAATCAAGAAGTTAGCAAAACAAGTAGGCAAAAATTACCTTGGTGGCGTTGAGTCACAACTCAACGAAGATGCTCCAAACTTTGTCTTCTTGCTAGTGGCGAGTTCTACGTGGAATAATATCCACGTTTCTGCAGAAGTCCACACGAGCGGGAGAACACCGGGCTTTCCGTCACACGGAAAATCAGGAAGGATGAAAGGACCGCACCTTGCTTTCCACGGACTGCTAGGTCCGCGCCAGGAAAAGCAACACCAGCGACGATCGCCGTAAATGAAGAGGTCGACGGAGCGAACACGGCGACGGCGGAACCCTTCCGACGGCGGCAGGATTCGGGATCGGCGGAACGACCGCGGAACAGAACTCTTCCGTCGCGGGTTTCGATCAGCTACCAGAGAAAATCGAGCGTGAACCCGAAAACCCTAAGTGTTGTATTTATACCAAAGGTATAAATAAACCTAGGCTTATCGCTATCCGCAGACCACCCAAGAATAAGGTTCAGAATCGGCGAGTATCAATCGGCGAGAGTCGGCGAGAATCGGCGAGAATCGATCAGCGAGCATCACCATGGATCGGCGAGAATCAGATTACAATACTCGACGATTCTCGCCGATCGTCGAGCCTCACTTGATGATACACGTCGAATCTCGTCGACCGTCGAGCCGCAGTCGACGATACATGTCGAAGTCGTCGATCGTCGAGAATCAGCATATTGATTCTCGACGATTCTCGTCGATCGGCGAGAATCAGAGAGACGATTCTCGCCGATCGGCGGGAATCAGAAGACGATTCTCGACGAATGTTATCGACCCTCGGACGACAATCCTTACCAGCCCTCCAAGGCAACATTTGCCCAACCCGACGATCCTTTAAGGCAACACTTTGCCCACAACCCCATTCAGGTCGGTGATTGGCAACCTTTACCAACACAGTCAATTATCCAACTTCTCCACATCTCTTATGTGCGACCCTGCAGGCTCATATCGCGTTGGCAGTGAGATTACATGTTTGATCACTTCAAGATCACAATGGTAACTCCAACATCTGCTCGGGGTCTCCTCTCCAAACCATCTCCAACCACCGAGTGAGCCTACAGCCCTGCCAGCTAGATGAGAGCCTGGTCAGCAGGTCTTCTCGGGGTCTCCTCCCCAAACCATCTCCAACCACCGAGTGAGCCTACAGCCCCGCCAGCTAGATGAGAGCCTGGTCAGCGGGTCTGCTCGAGGTCTCATCTCCAAACCATCTCCAACCATCGAGTGAGCCTACAACCCTGCCAGCTAGATAAGAGCCTGGTCAGCGGGTCTGCTTGGGGTCTCCTCTCCAAACCATCTCTATCCACCGAGTGAGCCTACAGTCCTGCCAGTTAGATGAGAGCCTGGTCAGCGTGTCTGCTCAGGGCCTCCTCCCCAAACCATCTCCAACCACCGAGTGAGCCTACAACTCTGCTAGTTAGATGAGAGCCTGGACAGCGGGTCTGCTCGGGGTCTCCTCTCCAAACTATCTCCAACCACCGAGTGAGCCTACAACCCTGCTAGCTAGATGAGAGCCTGGTTAGCGTGTCTGCTCGGGGTTTCCATGCATCCACTTCACTCTTAATGCCATGAAAAAGGACACATGCGGTTTCATCATATCAGAAGGCCATATAGTAATTGCAAGTATTGAAAAAATTAAAAATATAATTGATAAAGTGTGTTATGGATAAAATCTCTTTAAGTCATCTTCGCTTCGGGCACGATCGAGGGGTACCCCATCCACATCCTGGAGGTGGTATCCTCCCAACTTAAAGACCTCTTTCACTATAAAGGGACCTTCCCAGTTGGGATTGAGCTTTCCTACTGATGCTCCTCTGCCTTCTGCATCCACCTTCTTGAGGACCAAGTCACCCTTCTGGAACTGCTTGATCCTTATATGCTTATCAAAGTACTTCGCCATCCGGCGCTTGACTTCCTCCTGCCGAATCAACGCCAGGTCCCAGAGTTCTTCCACGAGATTAAGTGAGAGTTTTTGCTCTTCCTCGTTCTCTGTCATCCATCCTTCATCTCCCTTCCTTGCAATGGCTACTCTTGGCAAAATGACGTCGAATTCTATGTGTATGACGGCCTCCGAGCCGTGGGAGAGTTTAAATGGAGACTCTCCCGTAGCGGTGTTTGGTGTGGTCCTCAAGGCCCAGAGGACTGGGGGGGATGTTCCACCCAACTTCCTCTCAAGTTCTCCACTTTATTCTTTAAAAGATTAATGATTATCTTGTTTGTTGCTTCCACCTGTCCATTGCTCCGTGGATGATGAACCGAGGCAAAACGGAGGTCTATGCCCAGCCGGATGCAGAAATCGACGAATTCTATGCTAGCAAATTGTGGTCTGTTATCAGTTACAATGGACAACGGTAGCCATGCTTGCAGATGATCTCTCCCCATACGAAATTTTTGACCATCTGAGATGTCACCTTAGCCAATGCCTTCACCTCCAGACATTTTGAAAAGTAATCCACCATGACCCGCAAAAACTTCCTCTGACCACTAGCCTGGGGAAAAGGACACACCAGATCTAGCCCCCATATCGCGAAGGGCCAGGGATCCGTGATTGTATGTAGCCTTTGGCCAGGAAGGAGTTGGAGGGGGGCAAACTCTTAACACTTTTGACATATTTTTGCGAATTCTTCTGCATCCTTCCTGAGGGTAGGCCAAAAGTATCCCTGCCTCAACACTCTCCCCTCTAAAGTCCGACTCCCTGAGTGACTCCCACATTCCCCTGAATGAATTTCTTCCAGTACCCTTGGAACCTCCTCCTCAGATATGCATCGAGCCAGCAAACCCGACAATGTCTTACGGTACAATGCCCCATCTTTCAACAGGTAGTACGATGATTTATACCTGACCCGCTTCTTATCGAGATCACTCTCGGGAAGTTGTCCCGAGGTCAAGAAAGTGATGAAGGGGTCCATCCAAGACCCTTGCTGGTTTATCTCCATGAGTTCTCCCTCTTCTATGGACGGCCTGAAGAGCTCTGTCACCGTTCCTCCGGCTCGAGGGTCGTATTTGGCGAGTTGGTCAGCCTGAGCACTTTCGCCCCTCGGGACGTGTTGAATCGAAAAGCTACGGAACTGCCCGATGGTGTATTTGACCTTCCCTAGGTACAACTGGAGGGTGGCCTCCCTCGCTTCGAACTCCCCTTTGATCTGGCCCGCCACCACCATATAGTTCGTTGAGACCCTAATATCTTGTATACCCAGCTCCCGAGCTAACCTGAGCCCTGCGATGATCTCCTCATATTCCGCTTGGTTGTTGGTTATCGCGAAGTGGATCTTCAAAGCCTACTCAATTCTGGTCCCCTATGGACTTACCAAGATTATCCCTCCTCCAAAAGAGTTTTTTCCTGACGCTCCATCTACCAGCATCTCCCAAGCCACTCGAGAGGGTGCTTCAGCCTCTTGGATCTCAACTATGTAATCTGCTAGGAAGTCGGCCACCGCTTGTGCCTTGATGGCAAGCCGAGGAGTAAAAGTGAGGTCGAATTCACTAAGCTCTATCGACCATTTGTCCTACCTCCCAGAGTGCTCCACGCCCTCCAAGATGCGACGGAGGGGGTGACCCGTCACCACCTGAATCGAATGGGCCTGAAAATACAGCCTAAGCTTCCTGGTCGATATGATGAGAGCAAATGCTAGCTTTTCAAGGATGGGCTACCCAAGTTCAGCCTTCTTTAGGACCCTGCTCATGTAATTAATCGGGAATTGCTTTTTTCCTTCCTCTCGTACAAGAACCGAACTCACGGCCCCAGTCCCCACTCATAGGTATAAGAACAAGACCTCCCCTTCCCTCGGCCCCTGGAGTAGAGGAGTCCGGGTGAGCTGCTGCTTTAGAGCCTGAAAAGCCTCCTTGCATTCAGGGGTCCATTCGAACTTCTTGCCTCCTCTTAATGTCCGGAAGAAAGGCGAGCATTTTTTCCCAGCCCGAGAGAGAAACCTGCTTAGTCCGACCAGCTTGGCGGTGAGACGTTGAACTTCCTTGGTATTTCTGGGAGATTCCAGTTCTAGGTTTGCCTTTACCTTATCGGGATTGGGTTCTACTCCGGATGGGGTAATGAGATGCCCTAGGAACTTTCCCCTATTGGCTCCAAAGACACATTTCAGGGGGTTGAGTTTCATTTTATATTTTCTTAAGGTTCCGAAGGTTTCCTCAAGATCCAAGACAGGAGATCTGAGATCCCAGCTTTTGATCATCAGGTCATCCACATAAACTTCGAGGTTCCATACTTTCTACTCTCGGAAGATCCGATCCATCATTATTTGATAGCCCCCCCCCCCCCCCCCCCCCCGCATTTTCAACCTAAAGGTCATCATGTTAAAATAGAAGCATCCATCCTTCGTAAAGAAGGTGAAGTCCTTGACGTCCGGAGGGTGCATGCGTATTTGGTGGTATCCTGAAAACGCGTCTAGAAAACTCATTTGTGAGAAACCGACAGTTGGGTCAACCAGTGCGTCGATTCGAGGCAGAGGGTAATAATCCTTAGGGCATGCTTTATTCAAGAGAGAGAAATCTACACACATTCTCCACTTACCCTCCTCCTTTTTTACCATTACAACATTGCTTACCCACCCCGAATACTTACATGTAGACACAAACCCTGCCTTAGGCAGGTTTTTTTACTTCCTCTCTGATGGGTCCGACCATCTTAGTGGCGATGGCCCTCTTCTTCTGTTGCACAGGACGAGTGTTGGGGTCGAGGTTGAGATGGTGGCAGGCCACATCCGCGTCGACCCCTCGCATGTCAGCCTCGCTCCAGGCGAAGACGTCAATATTCCTCTGTATGCATGCCTTGATCTCCTCCTGGTCTTCTGGACTGAGCTCGCTGCTGACCTTTATCTTCTCTTTTCTTCCTTCTTTAGTAAGGATCTCCATCTCTAGTACCTCCACGACTGCCTTTAGCCTTGACGGCTCCTCCACTTTCTCCTGTTCTCCCAGCATATCCTGTTCTCTGGCTTCCTGGTTCATTGCCTCCTGCTCTGTAACAATCACCACCATTTCTTCCCAAAGCGTGTCCATCTCCAACTCGGTAGTGTTGCCTCCTTCAAGTAGTGAAATTCTTCTTTTTTTCCAGCCGGGCTTCCCCCGAGAAACCCTCCTGCTTCCTCCATCTTTCTCTTTTCTTTCCTCCTCCCCCACCTTCCTTTGACACCTTTTCCTCTTCCACCTCCATCTCTCCATCTTTCTCTCTCGCCATTTTCGGCTCCACCGTAATGCCTCCTACCATCTCCACTCCTCTTTCTCCTCCGTCCTCCTTTTCTTCTTTCTCCTCTTCCATCCCCATCTCTCCGTCCTTCTCTCCCGTTGTTTCCGGCTCCACCGCAATGCCTCCTACCATCTCCAATTCTCTTTCTCCTCCGTCCTCCTTTTCTTCTTCCTCATCTGCTTCACCACCGAACTCCTGCTTCCATTGTTCCATCCTTTTCCCCATCTCCTCGGCCTCTCCCTGCCATAAGATGGTGTTTACCGCCATCACATAGCATTCCCTGGCCGCCTTTGGGTCTCCCCGTACTCTGAATTGGGTACCTCCGGCATTGAGCTTCAGGCACTGGTGGAAAGAGGACGGAACACATCTAAAAGCACTGATCAAGGGGCACCCAAAAATGACATTGTAACTGCTGGGGGCATCCACTATGACAAAATGACAGTTCCTGGATAGCCCCCCCAGGGTTACCTGGAGTCCCCCCCCCCCCCCCCCCCCCCGACTTCCTTCCTCCCTACCGAGAATCTGAACAATGGTCCATCCGCTGCCAGCACCCTTCGGGCCTCCACCCTCATCTTGTTAAACGCCTTTTTGAAGATAACATTTACTGAGCTTCCATTCTCAACCAGGATTCGCGATACCGTGAAGTTTTCAATGGCAGTCCAGATCACCAGTGCGTCACAGAAGGGGTCTTCATGGTCCGACATGTCTTTTCGAGAAAAGGTGATCTTCTCATCCGGGGGAGGAGCTTGTGACATCGAAGCTACACTTCGATGGTACATGGTATGAAGGCTCGCCTTTCTGGCAGCCTCGATCCCCACCCCCCATGGATTACTCTGATTCCCCCTCGGTCCCCTACATCTGCTCGATCCATACACCGGTCTTCCCCTCCGGTCCCAGTCACCTCCACTATCCGCACCGGCCTCTACTGCTCTTCTGCTCCCCTAGCTCTTCTCATTTCCAAGAATTCCGGGCAGGTAGCCATTGTGTGACCCTC
Organism: Platanthera guangdongensis; assembly: GCA_039583875.1. NCBI lineage: Eukaryota > Viridiplantae > Streptophyta > Magnoliopsida > Asparagales > Orchidaceae > Platanthera > Platanthera guangdongensis. The sequence continues at coordinate 113,020,856 of CM077165.1, read as the reverse complement.
CGCCTCGTGGAAGTCACAGTATGGCAACGCTACCTCCTCCCCTCGTCTCCCCTCCTGAGGTTTTCTCCTCCTTCCAGCTCCTGCTCCTGCTCTTCCTCTCTCTCGGCCTCTACGTCTCCCTCGGTCGATGGCCATAGCTTACTGCGGCGGGGGTAGGGGTGGTCTATGACCGTACCCCCACGCCTGCTGGTTAAACCTTCCGGGTCCTCTTGTTTGGTACCTTCCCCCTGGGGAAATCCTCTCCTTTGCCCTTGGGCAGGGCCTCCCTGCTGCCTCCATCGCAACTCCTGGTACACCAGGGCACTTTGATCTTCTCTTCTCCTCCCTTCTTGTTGTCTCCCTCCTCCTGTTTCTCTTGATTCAACCTCCGTCAGCCTTGCTAGCTTTTTTGCAAAAGCTGGATTCGTCGCCTCTGTTGTTATTTCTTTCGCAGCCTTCTCCATCAACCCTTAAAATGACAGTGGCGTCTTCCGAGTGAGGCTCATCTTGAAGAAGCACTCCCATAGTCCCACGATAAAGGCCATCTGCATGGCGAATCCAGGCACCTCCTGAATATCTAAGATCTCCTCCTGGAATCTGTCTACATACCGAGCTAGGGACTCGTCTGCCCTCTGCTTAATCAGAAAAATCGACTTCGGGTTCTTTTTCCTCTTCTTTAAATGCTCCTGCTCAGGTCTTCGAAGCTGTATATCGAGCCTGTTGGGAGCTGATGAAACCAGTCCCTAGCATTGTCCTTCAGAGTGATGGTAAAAATACGGCACTTGAACGCGTCCGTCATCGGCCTGGAAACCGCATCCTCGAAACATTGTAGGTGCTGGAGGGGATCATCTTTCCCCACATAATAGTTCATTTTGGGTTCCCTGAACCCTTCCGGGATGGGAGCTGACAGGATCAATTCGCAGAACGACGGCCCTCTCGCCCCTGGTCTCGCCGCCCCCACTCGCGCGATAATGACCCCTAGCGAGACGGCGCTCGCAGGGCTTGGGAACAACTCTCTTCCCTCCATTTCTCACCCGCCACCTTCCACCATCACTTCCTTCCCCGATCGTCTCCCTGGGGCATCTTCTACCACTCTTGCCGAGATGAGCTCTTCCTGTAGCGCGAGAGCAGGCACCTAAGGTAGCGGGGTCGAACAATCACCTTGTCGCGAGATCCCCTATAACATGTCCATAATGCCTTTGATTGACGCCATGAAATCCTCCCTTCTAATGAATCCTCCCTAGTTATCTGACCTGTATCCATCTCTGTGACCTCCTGCCATGAGGTAGCTCGAGGATCTTCCATGTGGGCTGCGGTCCACGCTCACCGCACCAAAAATGTTGGAACCAGTCACCCGATTCCGCATAGAGTTCGGCCCTGAAGCTGCAGCGCACACTTACTCTTCTCGAACCACCCTCTCGACGTGAGTCACAGGACCAGAAACAGACCGAAGGTCTCAGCTCGGAGGTCCCACCTGTTACCCGAAAGAATCTGAAATTCTCCCCCTCCCTAGCCAATGCTGAGCTAGGTGCCTCTGAGGAATATGGAAAGGTTCAACAACCAATTCAAGGCACCTTATCGGTCTATTTATAGGCCTCTGAGTTTGATCTGCAAATAACCATACTGAACCGACCTGAAATTACGAAAATACCCTAGGTTGGGACTGCCAACAACCAAACTCCGTTGTTCTTAAGGGCTATACGCAGATCACCAAGGGCAATAGGGTAAGATTACCTAGGTTAGTAGAGTAAAATCTCCCTTGGGGGTAAGAAGGTAAAAACATCTTTCTATTATATGGCGAGTGGGGAGATGACTGGCGGGCGGGACGAGCTCACCTGCTCGTCTCGCTGGCCTCCCGCCTTATGGGAGCCATCTCGCCCTCAAGTGCCAGCCCGTGCCCCAAAGGACGTCTCGCCTACTGCACTGAGCCCCATCTTGCCTCCTGTGAGTGGACCACATGGTCCCACTCGCCTCTTCAATTCCTCTCGCCAGCTTCTCCGCTCTGCTGCTTGAGCCACCTCCCGTGAGACCAAGGTTGTGCACAGTCGGCGCGCGTGCCAAGTGCGAACTTGATGAGGCCGATCACCTCCTGCAGGAAATCCTCGAGCATCCCGAGGGCTGCCAGAGGGGGAGGTGGTGGCGAGTCGGCCCTGTCAGTTCCTGATGAGGAATTTTATAGTTTTAAAATATATCCAAACTATAATCCCAAATAGGCAAGTGAACCTATCGAAATATAGTATAGGAAATGTCATATTAGACTCGGGGCCTATTGAGTACTTCTACTCACTCAAATTAATATTATTTTATCGGTAAATAACAATAGAAAATTAATAAAACTAAGAACTAAGATTAACACTTGATCTATACTTACTTTGAATTAAAATAAACTTTTCATAAAAGCAAAGTTCTAAATATCCTACTTCAACCGTGGAGGTCCCTAAATTACAAGAGCGTCTCTCTCGAGAATACGCTCTCGACTAAACTTAGGTTGATCAATTAAGACCTCTCGGCCAGTCGAAACCCCTAAGCTTGCCTTATGCGGTGAACGCCGCTATTGGATTTGACTCCAATCCAGAAGATCTGTGTCATCCTCTCTCAAGGAGTGCAGCGGCTCCTTCTACCTTTGAGTGTTCTACTCGTATCCACAACCTCTTGGTAAATCTAGGATACGAAACTAAGGACGGAAATAATTAAATCAAAGATAGATCGAAGTGAAGAAATAATAGAGTTTTTGCTAAGAAAGAAAAACTTTATTTTATTCAAAAGCTTGTCAAAATCAAGTGGTAATGAAAAGCGGCTACATGTAAAGATAAACAAAAACAAGCTTGAAATAAAAGTGCAAGAATGAAAGCTTAACTACGAAATTGAAAAGTACATAAAGTAAATGCATCAAAACAGAAAACTAAGCTACTGAACTACTCCAAGATTTGGCTCCCTCCATCCTCCTGGTCTTCTGTAAATTTCTGGAATTTATAGAATTTTCTCTGGCAGGTCACGCCTCTAGGTCATGCCCGTGACCTAGGGCATGTAAGGCTTGGAACCGTCATCTTGAAATCCCGGGAACGTTGGAGGAAAAACAGCCAAAATCTGTTAAATGACGGGTCACGCCCCTAGGTCACGCCCGTGACCTAGGGCATGTCAGATCTGTCACTGGAAAATGACAGGAAGCTGAAAATGGCGGGAATAAAATGCTCTCTATGGAGGCATCACGCCCCCAGGACACGCCCGTGACCTAGGGCGTGTCAAGCTAGAAACTACAATCTGGCGGCAACGGCAGGAACGGCTGCTATTGGCTGGAAAATGCTCCTGACACGCCCTTAGTCACGCCCGTGACCTTTGGCTCGCCATCGTATAAGTGTCTATTCGACATTCTTCGGTCGACGATGCTGGTTCTTGGGTCACGCCTATGGTACATGCCCGTGACCATTAGGTCACGCCCATGCCTGGGAGCGTGTAACTTGAAAACCACCTAGAATCGGAACTGAAGTCCCGTCAGCTAGTCATGCCTGCTGGTCATGCCCATGACCCATAGGTCATGCCCGTGAATGGGGCGTGTAACTATAATCTGATGTGGCATGTCTTTTGGAGCTCCTTCATGGGTCACGGCCAGATGTCACGCCCATGACCTGGAGATCACGCCTGTGACATGGGCGTGTAAACGTTATTTTTCATGGAATGCTCTGTCTATTCTTCTGATTAGCCTAGCATGCTCCAATTTTTTATCTGTAGCCCAATTAAACCTAAAAATATGAAAAGAAACAAATTATTAAACATATTAATATAAAACTAAATAAACCATACTATTTATTTAATAAAAACTAAACTAAAATAACTATATAAATTGACTTATCAAATACTCACATACTTAATGTTTTGCTATTCTAGAGCAAAACTATGAGAAGTATTTATAAGAAGTTAATATAATTTTTTAATCAAACAAAAAATTTATCAAATCAAAAGAAAATTAAAAGTAAAATTTAGGGATTCAAATTTTTAAGTCCTAAAATATGAAAGTAAAATGTGAAGACCTAATATTTAGCAAAGTTTTCTCTAATAAAATAATTAGAACTCAAAATTAAGTATTTAGCAAACAAAGTTAGATTAAAAATTATAAACACTTTTTTCACTAAAAAGAAACTTCAACGAAAATTCAAACCACTATTTATGCTCTCTTACAATTTTAATTTAAATCTAAAATAATAATATTGGCTATTGGATTTGGAAAAAGGAAATTGAAGAGATCTTAAATTGGGGGTGATAAATTTTATCCTCTCACCCCACACAATTTTTTCTTTTTGATGTTTTTTTTCTCTTTAAACAAAATTGCTTAGGAGTAATGAATTTTATCCTCTTACTCCTTTTTTGGGGGGTTGCATATGTGTACCAAGCAATACTTGATTCCCATGACATATGATCTAATCAAAAAAAGAAAAATTGCATATATGTACCAGGGGATAATGAATTTTATCCTCTTATCCTCATGACATATGATCTAACAAGAAAGTTAAAAACAAGGGAAAGGCTTAACAAAATTTAGATTAAATTAAAAAAACAAAGAGAGCAACTATAGTGAATTAAGGTTTTCTAAGGATCTTAAAGCATAATGTGAAAATAATTAAAATCTAAAAATTATTATACTAAGCACTATGAAATTGAAACTAATTAGAATTTGAGAGAAAAAGACTAAATAAATTTCTCTAAACAAATTTACTTCATAAATTTATTTCTTAAAATCAAATCTCCTAAAAATTAAATCTAACTAACTTTGATGAAATAAAAGATTAGAAAATTAAATATAATTATAAAAAAAATTTATAAATAAACTCAAAATAAATTTCTAAAAATCACAAAAAGATTAAGTAGGGTTTTGTTATTTTTTTTGTGTTTCCTTTTTCTCTTTTTTTATATTTTTTTGATAATAAAAAAACAATTTTTTAAAAAAATTTTAAAGATTTTTATATTTTTTTCAAAAAAATTTTAAAGATTTTTAAATTTTCGGATTTTAAAATAAAAACAATAAATAAGAATCCACCCACATACTTAAAAATAAACATTGTCCCAAATGTTAATAAGTCAAGTAGGAGGGCGGAAAGAAAACAATTTGTGAAAATTTAGAAAAATAAATTCATAAAAGTAAAAGATAAGCAAAGGGTGTCTCCCAAAAGCGCTTTTCTTTTTCCCATCTTTAAGCTAGACGGTTCGGATTAGGAGAATGGAAAATAAAATTTAAAATGAAGGGACAACTCCGTTAATTCATGCTTGGGTGAATACGCCGAAGACGTTCGACCAGCGACTCCTCCGCTTGCTTCTTGATTTTCCTTCTTTTAGTTGACTTGAAAATTTATATTCAAATCACTTATCCATACCTGAGGTGATTTGAATCTTTCTAGATGAGCGGCAAATGGGTCGGGGACAACATTTGATTGCAACGGCTCAACTTCTTTCTGCAAATTGTTAGTTGAAGAAAAATAAAAAAGAAGCGAGTCAGAAAAATCTTCGCAAGGAGGAGGTTCTTGCGAAGTTATATGATTATGTATAGGTTGTTTATTTTCTAAAATAAAATTGTTATCTAAAAATTCATTAAAAAAAATTACTGGGCACAATATTTTCATGAATTTTACTCTCTAAATATTCATAAGTAGAGTTTGAAAATTCATGAGGAGAATGAAAATCGGGAGGAATAGGAGAAGAAACATGTGTTTCTTCTATTTCGCCTGGTGTGCCCATAACTTTAAAATATTCTTGATATAATAATTCTTCTTCCTCTTCCGAATAAGGCACTATGGGGACACATGAAGATTCATGATCCTCCATAGGTGAAATATTTGAAGTTGGAGAAGTATTATTAGAAAAAAAATTAATTTCTTCTAAATTTTGGGAAGGAGGATCAACTACAAATTGTGTAAAGTCTGCAAAATTAGAAGAAGTCATGTGCTCTGGGATAAAAGAAGAATAAAAATTCAGATGTAAATATTTATTCTCATAACTCGGAAAGTTTTCTAGTTGATCTTGCGAACAAGAAAAACCAAAATCTGAGGCAGAAGAAGAAATATTTAAATCAAAATAATTATTCGCATTTGAAAATTTATTTTCATGAAAAAGTAGGTGAATTGGAAAAATTAGTTTCATGAAAATTTGAAACAGAATATGCATCAAAGTGAGGATAATTGTTAATTTCAAAATTATTTTCATAACAAAATTTTTTATAATAATAATAGCAATTATCACTATGATGAGGAGCACCACAATAATAACAAAAACTTTGGCACTTTTTTGTGGCTTCCAAATTATCTAGTTAATTTTGAATCTTGACAATTTTAGCGGCCAAATTATATAACATATTTTTTTATAAAAAAAATAAACACAACCTTTTCCTAATAGAAATGAATTTGAAAAAGAAAATTAAAAAGCGAATTGAGGATAGAGAAAGAGAGTGATAAAAGTAATACAATTTTCGCTTTCAAAATATCAACAAAAATGTCTCCGGCAACGGCGCCAAAAACTTGATGATGAATTTTATAGTTTTAAAATATATCCATACTATAATCTCAAATAGGCAAGTGAACCTATCGAAATATAGTATAGGAAATATCGTATTAGACTCGGGGCCTGTTGAGTACTTCTACTCACGCAAATTAATATTATTTTATCGGTAAATAACAATAGAAAATTAATAAAACTAAGAACTAAGATTAACACTTGATCAAGACTTACTTTGAATTAAAATAAAATTTTCATAAAAGAAAATTTCTAAATATCCTACTTCAACCGTGGAGGTTCCTAAATTACAAGAGCGCCTCTCTCGAGAATACGCTCTCGACTAAACTTAGGTTGATCGATTAAGACCTCTCGGCCAGTCGAAATCCCTAAGCTTTCCTTATGCGGTGAACCCCGCTATTGGATTTGACTCCAATCCAGAAGATCCGTATCATCCTCTCTCGAGGAGTGCATGCGGCTCCTTCTACTTTTGAGTGTTCTACTCATATCCACAACCTCTTGGTAAATCTAGGATACGAAACTAAGCACAGAAATAATTAAATCAAAGATAGATAGAAGTGAAGAAATAATAAAGTTTTTGCAAAGAAAGAAGAACTTTATTTTATTAAAAAGCTTGTCAAAATCAAGTGGTAATGAAAAGAGGCTACATGTAAACAAAACAAAAACAAGCTTGAATTAAAAGTGCAAGAATTAAAGCTTAACTACGAAATTGAAAAGTACATAAAGTAAATGCATCAAAATAGAAAACTAAGCTACTGAACTACTCCTAGATTTGGCTCCCTCCATCCTCCTGATCTCCTGCAGATTTCTGGAATTTATAGAATTTTCTCTGGCAGGTCGCGCTCCTAGGTCACACCCGTGACCTAGGGAGTGTAAGGCTTGGAACCGTCGTCTTGAAAGCCCGGGAACGTTGGAGGAGAAACCGCCAAAATCTGTTAAATGACAGGTCACACCCCTAGTCACGCCCGTGTCCTAGGGCGTGTCAGATCTGGTACTGGAAAACGACGGGAAGCTGAAAACAGCAGGAATAAAATGCTCTTGATGGAAGCGTCACGCCGCTTGGACACGCCCGTGACCTAGGGCGTGTCAAGCTGGAAACGATAATCTGGAAGGAACGGCTGCTATTATCTGGAAAACACTCCTGATACGCCCTTGGTCACGCCCGTGATCATTGGGTCACGGGCGTGTACGTGTCTGTTTGACGTTCTTCGGTCGACGATGCTGGTTCTCAGGGTTACGCCTATAGTACACGCCCGTGACCATTAGGTCACGCCCGTGCCTTGGAGTGTGTAACTTGAAAACCACCTGGAATTGGAACTAAAGTCCCGTCAGCTAGTCACGCCTGCTGGTAATGCCCATGACCCATAGGTCATGCCCGTGATCGGGGCGTATAACTATTATCCGACGTGGCATGTCTTTTGGGGCTCCTTCATAGGTCACGGCCACAGGTCACGCCCGTGACCTAGAGGTCATGCCCGTGACATGGGCGTGTAAATGTGATTTTTCATGGAATGCTCTGTCTATTCTTCTGATTAGCCTAGCATGCTCCAATTTGTTATCTGCAGCCCAAATAGACCTAAAAATATAAAAAGAAACAAATTATTAAACATATTAATATAAAACTAAATAAACCATACTATTTATTTAATAAAAACTAAACTAAAATAACCATATAAATTGACTTATCAGTTCCCTGTCCTTCACCTCCAGTCATCAAGCTCACAGAAGATTTTTGGTGCTGACCACACTCTACGCTCACCGCACCAAAATGTTAGAATCGAAGAATCGGTCTCTATGGAGTTTGACCCCTGGGGAAGGGATGATCGCACACTTAATTCACTCTCACAAGCCAAACAACCAAAGACTTAGCACAAGGAACAGAACCAAGGCTCCAGTATAGAGGTTCCACCACATACCTGAAAGATCTTAGAGCACTTCCCCTCCTTGGCCAAGTGCTGAGCTAAGGATACCTCAAAAAGAGCAAGAAGACCAGGGCACAAGTAAGCCTAAGAGTATGAAAAGCATGCCTTTTGAAGTTCCCCCTTGGGTCTATTAATAGTTTTCTGAAAACAGTCTGCAAACAGCCAACCTCCGCTGTCCCAAACCGTTATATGCAGTCCAGGTTGGCCTGCCAACAATGTAACTCCACTGTTCTGAAGGGCTAATGGCGGGCCAGCGAGGGCAAAATGGTAAAAAAAAATACATCATGCAACACTGGGTGAGTGGATATAGAAAACCTCCACTCGCATGGGTGGCGAGTGCCCGATGGTGCTAGCACTTGCCACCTCCCTATGGCCCTAAAAGAGTGCGAGCCCGAAAATGCCCCACTCGCCAACTGCCTGCTGAGATCCCTGGGCAAGTGCGAGCCTGCAGCTCCACTCGCCAACTGTTCCACTACACCCCACCTAGGCGAGCTGACGTGGCTGCCAAGATCTTACTCGACGCTAAAAAGGAAGCGTTGAGTGTCTAGGCTTCACTCAATGCCAAGAAAAATGGATCACTGAGTGACTGGGCTTCACTCAATGCCATGGAAGAGGAAACGTTGAGTGAGGTAGACCCACTTGACGCACGGGTGAATGACATCGAGTGGACTCGACGCCAGATGTGAGTGGACCCGACGCCGGGAGCTTGGCTGGTCTGGGACTTGGCTGGTCTGGCTCCTGTCGAACTCCACTCGCCGGATATGGGGTTGTACAACAACGATGTCGAGTTAGTATATTGAGCATATATGTTCCTAATCAACTTCCGTTAGTTGCGTTGAACTCATATAGTTGATATAAGCGCAATAAAACTTGTTTCGTTCTGATCCAAGGTCATTTAGAGGAAGTGACCATTTAGAGTAGCGTTGTGCATTATAACGATTTCGAGTTAGTATATTGAGCATATGTGTTCAAAATATACTTCTGTTAGTTACAGTGGACTCGCATAGTCGATACAAGTGCAACAAAACTCGTTTCATTCCAATCATAGGACATTTAGATAAAATGATAATTTTAAGTAATATTTTGCGCCGCAATGACGCCAAATTATTATACTATGGAAATGTGCTATGAATTGACTTCCATTAGTTGCATTAGACTCATATATTCAATACAAGTGCAACAAAACTCATTTTGTTCCGATCTGGAGTCATTTAGAGAAAATAATCATTTTGAGTATCATTGTGCATTGCAACGACGCCGAGTTAATAAATTGAGAAAATGTGCTCCGAATCAACTTATGTTTGTTGCAATAGACTCATATATTCGATACGAGTGCAACAAAACTCATTTAGTTCTAATTTGAGGTCATTTTGTGAAGATGACTGTTTTAGGGTATGTTATTTGTCACCATAATACTGATATTACCTTTTGGACGAATGAACTCAGAATAAATCCTAATATGTTGTATTGGGCTCGTATGATCAATATGAGAAAAATAGATTTTGGTACTTTCAATTTTAACGTCTTTTGTTCAATTTGACCAAATTGGGTCTTATCAAATCATGTGGTGTATCGAAAAGCGTGTACACACCAATATTACTCTAGCACAGTAGCATTGGCTCGTCACCCGACAACTCGAACCTACATAGACATTGACCTATCTAAGGGACCCACCCTTGGATTGATATTTGTAAAACCTACATAAAATCCTAGTTTTGGATTATTCTACACTAAACTCCATTCACTTGAGCCAAACCACCATGCCTACACCAACCCTAATGGGCTCTGAATTCAAGGCTGAATATCATGAGGCTAAACTTTGGCAAATCTAAGGTGGAGACAAATAATATCCACTCATGCTCTCCCTCACTCCTCTCTTTTTCCCTTCTCCAAGCCATGCCCCATCCTGATTTGGACACATAGAGGAACTAGCCTACCCAGATGAAGGCCAGCTCCCCATCCTAACCTTAGTTAAGGGTTAAATCAATCCCTCTCCCCAAAGGATAACCCTATATCGTGATATGGAGGGGAGGATGGTAACCTCAACCCTATATAAGGGACCCTTGCCTTAAAAGGGAAGGCGCCTCATTGCCTAGCTCAAACAAGCCCCATACCCACCTTGATGGAGCCCCACCTCATAAGAAAACCCTTCTCTGAGCCCTTATCAATCTTGCCACCTCTATGGTAGAATAACCGGAGAACTCCCGGATGCCCCCAACCAAGGTGGAACCTCCTACTCTCTCCCTTCCTAGCTCACTAAGGATCTGCATGACGCTCTTAATCGCTGGAGAGCTGCCACCACCCCCCAAGCCATGCTTTAAGCTAGGGTGCTAGCCGAGTAGTGTGAGCTTCCCAGTGCTCTAGTGAGCTGCTGGGAGGTTGTATTTCGCCCAAGAGGGGCTGATGACCCCCTTTGTGTGGAGATAAGGCGGTGGTGCCACCGAAAAATGAAGCTCTGGCGGCACTTGTACACTTACTCTCTATAAGTGTACTTTTCGAAGGGCGCCAGACCACTAAACCGCTGTCGGACCACCACTAGGAGGTGCACCGGTCCCCAACGAGTCATCCAGGGGTGGTGGCATAATAAGTTGATCAATACAAGCTAAGATGCAAAAATAATGCTAAAGCTGTGAATGCATTATTTTGTGCGTTAAATAGAATTGAGTTTAATAGGACTTGTGTTTGTGAAACTACATTTGATATTTAGAATTTACTTGAAATTACTCATGAATGTACTTTGTAGGTGAAAGATTCGAAGCTATTCCAACTGGAGTCTGAGTTTGAGAAGGTCGGAATGAAAGTTGACAAAGACATTGACTAGATGCACATCAGATTCATAAAGATCGTCAATGATTCTAAAGTGCTAGGAAAGAGCTTCACTGACGTCGCCTTTGTGAGGAAGATTCTTAGATTGCTCCCCTAAATTTCAATCCTAAAGTGACTTCCATTTAGGAGTCATACGATCTAAAAACTCTTCAAATTGAAAGCCTTATTGAGAATCTCAAAACCCATGAGGTGAAGCTAAGAATCCAACAACATAAGTACAACACAAAGTCGAAGAAAAAGGTGTTGTCTTTGAATTTGAAGAAGGATGAAGATAGTGATGCTTCTATAGATGACGAAGAAGACAAGGATAGTTTATTTGTGAAGAAATTCAAAAGGTTTATAAGGAACCCAGAGAGAATAAATTCATTTAGAAAATACTTTAACAAGGAGTCGTTAAAGAAAGGAAAAAGGAAATTTAGTGATGACGATGATGAGGAACGACCACCACCGGAATGTTATTATTGTAGAAAGGTCGGACATATCCAAAGCTAGAGCCCTAAATATCTGAAAGAGAAAAAGGATAAGGGGTACATGAAAAATGAGAATAAGAAGAAGAAGAAGGTGTTAAAGGCAAAGACATGGGATGATTCCTCATTTGAGGATTCAAGTGGATCGAGCATAGGTAATGAGGAGGAGGCCAACATGTGTTTGATGAGAAAAAACAACACCTCGTCCAACGACAAATGTAGTGTCCAAAGCGACACTGGGGAGTTAGAAAGATAGTTTTACAAACTTGCAAATTTTTCGATAAAAGTTTAAAAGATATTTATTTATTAAAATATGAAAATAAACTTTATTAAAAGAAAATAAAATTATGTAATGAAGTAAAGATATTAGGGAAAGAGAAGATGATTTATCAAGAGTGCGATCATTCTTTGGCAAGAGTGAAAGAATTGGAAGATGTTCTTGCTAAGTCTCTTTGCTCTATTGAAACTATCACTAAGGAAAAGGGGGACTTAGAAAGATCTCTTCAATCTTCTCATTCTCAGATAGAAGAAGGTAAGAAAACCTTCTCAAACTGATTACCACTCTTTAAAAGTCTGGATCCATAATTTAAATATGGCAATTAAGAAATTTGGAACTAGCCAAACATCTCTTAATGATTTTGGGAAACCAATGTCATGGATCTGCAAAGTTTGGGCTTGGATATGGTTCTGGAAGCTATCACCTGACGATAACTACTACAGTCGACGATATAAAAAATTCCAGAAAATCAAAATTTAGTAAATATTCTAAAAGTTCTATTGTTACCACATCTTCCAGGAAGAGTTCACTCAAAACTCTGAAAAGGGTCTCAACCCACTTTATTGTGTGTGCCAAATGTTATAGATTTGATCACACCACGGGCTCATGTAGGAAGAAAGGTCAACATCTTTAAACAAGTCTAGGTGCCTAAGGTTTCCACCTATTCTATGAAAGAACCACTTGGAAAGCCAAATCTTTACTCTCATCTCCTTTTTAATTGGGTTGGAAGGCTAAGGACAAATATGATGTGTGGTACTTGGACTTGAATGTTCAAAACACATGAAGGGAAGTGATAACAAGAAAGGATGGATCATGGGAATCAGTGTAGTGGGTAACAAATCTTTTACTATTTTTTTATAGATGGTTTAAAATACAACTTAATTTATATAAGTCAGTTATGCAATAAAGATTTAAATATTTTATTTGAATCATCATCTTTGCAAAATTATAGATTCTAAAATAAATAATATTGTTCTCATTGCACCTAAATTTCATAATATTTATATGATTGCTTTTCATGATCTTCCACAATCATCTATAAAATGTTTTATTTCTAAAAATGAAGAATTAGAATTGTGGCATAGGCGTCTTGGTCACTCTAGTGCCAGACTGATTTTAAAATTATCAAAATATAAATTAATTAAAGGATTACCTATATTAAATAGGAATTTATTTCTCTTTGTATGCCTTGCCAAAAAAGAAAATTTTCAAAATCTTTCCTGAAAAGTAAAAAATATTATTTATAATACTAGACCACTTATGTTTATTTATATGGATTTATTTGGACTAGTTAGCATACCAAGTTTAAGAGGTAGAAAATATTTTTTTGTCTTAATAAATGATTTTTCAAGATTTTGCTGGACTATATTTCTGACTTTCAAATCTGATACATTCTTGGAATTTAATAAATTATGTATTCGTATACAAAATGAACTTGATTTAAAAATTAAGTGTATATGCTCAGATCATTGAGGTGAATTTGAAAATGATTTTTTTTTTTTACTTTTTGCACTGATACAGGAATAAAGCATGAATTTTCTGCTTCTCGCACACCACAACAAAATGTTGTAGTGGAGAGTAAAAATAGGACTCTTCAAGAGTTTGTCAGTACTATGCTCTCTGAATATGGGTTACTTAGACTATTTTGGATCAAAGCAGTAAATACTTCATGTTATGTAATTAACCGTGGAATGCTTCATTAGTTTTTAAAAAGAACTCCTTATGAATTATATTATTCAAAGAAACCAAATGTATCTTATTTTAGAGTTTTTGGTTGCAAATGTTTTATTTTAAACACTAAAGATACATTAGGAAAATTTGATGAGAAATGTGATGAAGGAATTTTATTGGTTATTTTTTAACTAGTAAAGCTTATAGAATTTATAATAAGTGGACTAAATTAGTTTAAGAATCTATTCATGTAAGATTTGATGAGTTTGTTTCTTGTGTAGATTCTAATCTTATAGGAAATGAAGAAGAACCCCTTCCTCCTTTATAACATGTAGATGATGAATTACTTAGAGAAAAAAGAAGAAAAGGAAGAAAGAGAAGAAGAAGCGGAAGAATATGTGCCTCTAAGTGAACTCATGTTTACAAAAGATCATCTAAAGAAACTAATTATTAGAGAACCATCAAAGGGGTTTAGTACTCACTCTTTTTTACATGATTTATTTTAAAACCCATGTTTTATATCCAAAATAAAACCAAAAGATGTTTAAACCACTTTAAATGAATATTTTGGGTTTTTAGCTAATGAGAAACTTAATCCATTTGAACTTAATAAGGTTTGAAAACTTGTAGAGAGGTCATCTAATCATCCTGTTGTAGGTGTGAAATGGATTTTTAAAAAAAAAATTGATGGTGAATCTAGGATTATACAAAAGAAAGCTAGACTAATAGCACAAAGATATACACAAATCGAAGGAATAAATTTTGATGAAACTTTTGCACTCGTAGCACATCTTGAAGTTGTTAGAATTTTTCTTGCATTTGTTGGTTTTAAAAGATTTAAATTGTTTCAAATGAATGTTAAAAGTGTATTTTTAAACGGTTATATAAAATAAGAAGTGTATGTTGAATAACCCCCCAGTTTTATTAATGAACAATTTCCTGTTCATGTTATAAGATGAAAAAATCGCTTTATGGTTTAAAATAAGCGCCTCATGCTTGGCATTAAATATTAACTCTATATTTATTAAAGCGCGGTTATAAAATGGGAAGTATAGATAGTACACTCTTCATTAAGCATATTAATGATGATTTGATTATTTTGAAAATTTAGGTAAATGATATTATTTTTGGAGCCACTAATGAAGAGTTATGTAATGAAGTTATTTTGGTAATGAAAAATGAATTTGAGATGAGCATGATAAGAGAACTTACTTATTTTCTAGGATTTCAAATTAGTCAAAAACATGATAATATTTTAATTTGTAAATTTAAATATATTCATAATTTTCTTAAAAGATTTGGATTTGAAAATCTTAAACAAGGTAATACTCCTATGCGTGCATCATTAAAATTAGAAAAAGATGAAAGTGGAATTTCTATAGATCAAACTTTATATAGAGGACTGATAGGATTATTGTTGTATTTAACTGCATCTAGACCCGATATTATGTTTGTCGTTTGTTTATACGCTAGATTTCAGACTAATCTCAAAGAATCATATTTAAAAGCGGTTAAATAGATTTTTAGATATCTTATCGGTACTTTTAAACCAAGATTATGGGATCCACATAATGATTCTTTTATTTTATATGGTTATTTTGATTTAGACTATATAAGATGTTTGTTAGATCATAAGAGTACTAGTGGTATATGTCATTTTTTGGCCCTTCACTTATTTCATGATCGAGTAGGAAACAGAATTTTGATGGCCTTTCCACCACTGAGTATGAATATATTACACTAGGTAGTTGTTCTGCACAAGCCATATGGATGACTCAAAAATTAGAAGACTTTAGCATACATCGACATGATGTATAATTAAAATGTGATAATAAAAGTGTTATCAACCTAATAAATAATCTTGTACATCATTCTAGATCTAAACACATATATGCCCAACATCATTTCATTCGAGATCATATTAAAAAGGAATATGTGAAAAATTAGTTTTATAGATCTTGTTGAAAATGGTGAAGTGAAAGTGGGTGATTGGGCAACCTGTCCACGCGGTCTATGCGGAAAGGACTAGAGGATAGCCAGGTCGACGGAGCTGTTGCAGTTGGCTTGTTCCTTGGTGGCCTGGGCGGTCTGTTTGCGCGGTCTATGCGGACAGAGGTGGTGGCCAGCCAGGCCGGCTTATGCTCGGTAGGAAGTTTGTTCCCAGAAGGTAACCGGGCGGATAGCTTCTGTATCCGTAGAGTCCGGTACTGTGCGGACTGGACTGGAGCTCGGCAGATCGGCATGGTAGATGCCTTAGTCTTGCTCTGGTGGCGCGGCAGGTGGTAGCCGCAGAGTTTGCTGGTTAAAGCGGACTGGACTGGAGCTCGGCAGACCGGCATGGCAGATGTCTTGGTCTTGCTCTGGTTGCACGGCAGGTGGTAGCCGCGAAGTTTGCCAGATAGATCGTACTGGACTGGAGCTCGACAGACCGACATGACAGATGTCTTGGTCTAGCTCTGGTGGTGCGGCTGGCGGAAGTCGCGGAGTTCGTCGGTTAGAGCGAACATGTGATGGAGTTCGTCGGGGTAGGCAGACTGGTACATGTGTCTGCCATTAAGTTCGGACTGGCCCTTGTGGCCGGTGGCGTGGACTTGGTTGGTTCTTAACTAAGTCCATGTTGGCTCAGTATGGGGAGATCACGCGGTTAAGCACGGACTGCTTCTCAGTCCGCCAAGCTCGGCAGTAGTTGACTTGTGGGTTGGTAGCGAGCTTGGTGACTGCGGGCTGGAGCAGTGTCTACTTGGGCATACAGACTATATTCCTTGTCCACTAAGTCCGACAGTTGTCTTCTTGTGCCTTAGTTGCGGGCTCGGAGTGCGCGGACTGGAGTTGTGTCTGCATGGCATGCGGACTAGAGCATTGTCCACTAGCAAGCGGACATGAGCTGATGTCGCAGAGTTTGCTGGTGGCGGCTTGTGCCTGGCTTGGCCTTTAGTGACAAGGCGGATAGGGTTGCTATCCGGCCTTGGTGTTGTTGTTGGCAGTTTAGCTATCTCGCACAGGTCGTGGCATACTGGATGTGTATCTGCGGCCTGCGGATACACTTAGTGCTTGCCGTGAGATGGGGCGGTTATCCTATCGGCCAGGACGGTGACCACACTCCTCATTGTGCCTATAAAAGACCCCCCCCCCCCCCCCGTCACATCAACAGCTAAGATGAATGAATAGTAAGTGAACTCGCGGATAGTTGCTGCGGACTGGATTTTTATATCCGCGCGGTTTGATGAGGTTGGCCAGTTTGTGCTGTGTAGGTTGTGCGGATAGCGCTGGAAAGCTAGGGACTTGGTTCTGATTTTAGTTAGGGACAGTGCAGACTCTACGGACAGCAACCTGCGGTTAACAACAGGTCGCGGGTTGCGGCTAAGCGGTCTCTCTTCTACAACTAGTTTCCCGGTTCAATAAGTTATCTGCTTCTGCCAGCCTGTTCAGTTCGACAGCAGCAGATCGTACGGTCAGGAGGCTAGGCGACCTCATGGTTAGGTGGCCTGTAGATCGGCGAGTAGAGCTTGCATTGGAATAACAGGCAGTCTGCACGACTTCCGTAGTGCAGCTGTAGTTCCGGCGGTTATTCCTTGAGTCCGTGTGCACTATTTTTTGCCTTGTATTTTTTATGCTTCGTTGGATACATCGACGAATCATGTGTCACCATATATGTCTCACGGTGTAAAGAAGTTTATTATAATTCAAGATTCTTGTTCTTCTGCTTTGCATTTGGTTTATTTGGGCTCAGATAGGTTGAGTGTTCCTGCGCCTGGTTTCCCGCCTTCCGCTATATCAAATTTCAACATGGTATCAGATGGAACAGAGGCTTGTGTTGTAGATCAACCGACGGTTTGCTTCAGTGCTTCTGTGAGTCTAAGTGAATCAGGGTTAAGTGCAAAGGATGGTGATTTGTCAAGTGATCTTGAAATGGAGCTTGTTACATGGACTAACTTTGCTATCTTCTTTGCAAGGACCTTTGGGAGGTGGTTTGCAGAGCAGAATGACAAGAGGTTACTGCTGGCAATGCTTAAGCGATGAGAGATTGGAAGAAGACAAACGTGAAAGAGGAAGGTGTTCTCAAGCAAGTAATCTCATCGGAGCTCTTGGACCACATCAGCGGATGTCGGTCAGCTATGGAGTTTTGGACTTCCCTTGATGGTTTGTTCAACAAGGAGGTGAATTTGGCTGCTAAGGTTGGTCCTTATACTTCATATTAATAAGAGAGGAGTGTTTCTCCTAGGCGTGATGGGAAGAGTAAGGAATGACCAAGGTGTTATAGACGAAAGCAGCCTGGTCACCTCAGGATGGAGTGTAAGGCTGTCTTGCACTCGGTGAACGTTGCTCATGTTGGGAGTAAGGAGAAGAACTTGGTTAGGTCATCAACAAGTTCTGATGCTGATCAGATGAAGGTTAGTGATAGTGCAGCTATCTGGCATGAAATACTGGAGCATGTGGGGATGGACAAGCTAAAAACAATGGCGGTGAGGAGCCTATTGAGAGGCTTGCCTAGATTGTCATCCTATGGCTACGGTCATGCTTGCGCGGGATGTCAACACGGTGAAGCTTATCGCTTTATGTTTGATAAGATGCGGTCCAAATGCAAAGCACCTTTGGAGGTTGTCCATGGTAATCTGGTGGGACCGACCATCACCGCCAGTCTTGGAGGCAGTAGGTACATGCTGATATTGGTTGATGACTATACGAGGTATACTTTGGTATACTTCATGAAGGAGAAGTCGAACATGTTCCGCTTGTTTGTGGAGTTCAAGAAGAACGTGGAGAGCCAGCTTGTCCTGCAGATCAAGAAGTTGAGGACGGGCAACGGAGGTGAGTTCGGCTCAACCTTGTTCTCAAACTATTACAGGAAGCATGAGATCTGAAGGGTGCTCTCTCGTGGACATACTTCACAATAAGGTGGTGTTTCAGATCGGATGATCCGTCTTTTGACGAGACCTGCAAGTGTTGGCTTCAGTGCAAAGGCATTCCTAAGGCCTTTTGGGTGGAAGGGATGGCATGCGGCTCATGTCATCAATCATATGCCTCTGAGTTCGATCATCATAAAGAATCCAGTTGAGCTGATGTTCGAGGTGAAACCCAGTGTGAAGCACCTACGGTTGTTTGGTTCTACCTGCTACGGACATGCTCTGGATGCTCACAAGACGAAGCTAGTCTTTGTTGGGTATGATGAGAAGAAGAGGAGATCTATGTGTATAGATCCTACGATGAAGAGGTTCATTGTGTCGAGAGATGTTGTCTTCGATGAGTTGACGTTGTATTGGGGCAGCTCATGTGTGGAGCTAAAAAAGAGCAGGTCAGACAGTGGGCTGGAGGAGACTGTTATTAAGGCTCAGATGGAGCTGTCTGTGTCACTAGGAGCTCCAGGTTGTTCTAGCTCCGGGCCATAGGCGTCTGGTTCAAGAAGCAGGGGGAGCGTTGCTCTAGGTGATTCTGGTTCAAGTACAAAGGATTTTGGTTCAGGAAGTAAGGGGAGCGATGTTCCAGGCTGTTCTAATTCAAGAGCGGAGGCTTCTGGTTCAGGATGCAGGGGGAGCAATGCTCTAGGTGCTTCTGGTTCCAGTGCAGTGGCTTCTTATTCAGGAAGCAAGGGGAGTATTGTTCCGGGTTTGCCCGGGAATGGAGATGGTTCAGAAGAAGTAGAGGAGGTGGTTAGCCGTGATTAAGCTCTTCGGAGGTCGAAGAGGATCATCAACCCACCAGCTCGATATTGCGTAGTAAACTCGGTGAGCTTGGTATCATGCTTCTTTACAGGCCCTCTAGTCAAGCGAGTACCTTCTAGTTGTGTTGACATCATTGGAGTCAAGGAGGTGGATGACGCCAAGGTTGAGGAGGTGACTACCCTCAGAGGAAACGAGGCTTTGGGCCATGTGCCCAAGATTGTTGATGATACTCCTGTGACGTACAAGTGGAGGTCGAAGCTGAAGAAGAAGGCAGAAGGAAGCATGACTCCTTTTGGGAGATGCTGGAGGGATCCCTTATGGTCCAGGATATGTTGGGCGAGGACTATGTCTGGGACATCTTTTCGATGGCACTATCGGAGGGATCAGGTGCAAGGTTACGAGAACTGCAGGGGTTATTCACCACTTCTCACTTCAAGGGAGAGTGTTGAAAATGGTGAAGTGAAAGTGGGTGATTGGGCAACCTAGGCGACTTGTCCGCGGAGTCTATGCGGAAAGGACTAGAGGATAGCCAGGTCGGCGGAGTTGTTGCAATCGTCTTGTTCCTTGGCAGCCTAGGCGGTCTGTTCGCGGGGTCTGTGCGGACAGAGGGGGCAGCCAGCCAGGCTGGCTTATGATCGGCAGGAAGTTTGTTACCAGAAGGTAACCAGGCGGATAGCTTCTATATCTGCGGAGTCCGGCAAGGTGCGGACTGAACTGGAGCTCGGCAAACCGGCATGACAGATTCTTTGGTCTTACTCTGGTGGCGCGGTAGGTGGTAGCCGTGGAATTCGTCGGTTAGAGCGGACTGGACTGGAGCTCGGCAGACCGGTATGGCAGATGCCTTGGTCTTGCTCTGGTGGCGCGGCAAGTGGTAGTCGCGAAGTTCACCTGATAGAGCGGACTAGACTGGAGCTCGACATACCGGCATAGCAGATGCCTTGGTCTTGCTCTGGTATCGCGGCAGGCGGAAGTTGCAGAGTTCACCGGTTAGAGCGGACAGGTGATGGACTACGCTGGGGTAGGCGTACTGGTGTCTGTTTCCGCCAGTAAGTGCAGACATGCCCTTGTGGCCGGTGGTGTGGACTTGGTTGGTTCTGAACCAAGTCCATGTTGGCTCAGTCCGGGGAGATCATGTGGTTAAGCGCGGACTGCTTCTTAGTCTGCCAAGCTCGGTAGCAGTTGACTTGTGGGTTGGTTGCGAGCTTGGTACATGCGGACTGTAGAAGTGTCTGCTTGGGCGTGAAGACTGTATTTCTTGTCTGCTGAGTCCGGCAGCTGTCTGCTTGTGCCTTGGCTGTGGGCTCGGTGTTCGAAGACTGGAGTTGTGTCAGCAGGGAATGCGGACTAGAGCGGTGTCTGCTAACATGCGGACAGGAGCTGATGTCGTAGAGTTTGCTGGTGGAGGCTTGTCCCTGGCTTGGCCTTTAGTGAAAAAGCGTATAGGGTTGCTATCCGGCCTTGGTGATGCTGTTGGCGGTTTGGCTATCTCGCACAGGTCGCAGCGGGCTGGATGTGTATCCGTGGCCTGCGGATATACTTGGTGCTTGCCATGAGATGGGGCGGTTATCCTATCGGCTAGGACGGTCACCACACTCCTCATTGTGCCTATAAAATGCCCCCCCCCCCCCCCGTCACATCAACAGCAGAGACGAATGAACAGTAAGTGAACTCGCGGATTGTTGCTGTGGACTGGATTTTTGTATCCGCAAGGATTGAAGAGTTTGATCGGTTTTTGTTGTGCAGTTTGTGAGGATAACGCTGGAAAGCCAGGGACTTGGTTCTGATTTCGGTCATGGACAGTGCGGACTCTACGGACAGTAACCAGCGGTTAACAGCAGGTCATTGGTTGCGGCTAGGAGGTCTCTCTTCTGCAACTAGATTCCCGGTTCAATAAGTTTTCCGCTTTTGGCGGCCTATTTAGTTCGGTAGCAGTAGATCGTGCGGCCAGGCGGCTAGGCGGCCTCGCGGTTAGGCGGCCTGCAGATCGGCGAGTGGAGCTTGCATTGGAATAACGGGCAGTCCTATTAAATTTTCTCAACGTGGTCAGCAAGATAGCCCAAACGCCAAATTAATATCTTCGGAACTACCCAGTTCTCACGTTGAACCAGCAGAACCCAAGGATCAAAGGTTCAAAGGTTAATCCCAACAAACAATGGAAGCACAAGCAGGTCTTTTATACATTTACTTCTTTACAACACGAGGCATACATAGCGAGACATGATTTCGCTAGTATAACAGCTGTAAACAGAAAGCACCAAAAAACAAGCCGGGCGGACAGCACCGGAGTCCGCCGAGACCGCGAGGTCGCCGAGGTCGCCGAGACCGCTGAGCTCGCCCGAGCTATGATGCAATTCGCCGAATAGACACGGAGTCCGCCGAAGCCGCGAGGCCGCGCGGACACACCGTTATTCGCCTCCTGCTGAACCTGAACTGAGGAACACCCCTACCCGCCTAAAGCCGGCGGACAGGTTATTGAAGCTGGCAAAGATGAAACAGAACTGACAAGCCGCAGAGCGACCTCCTGCTGAGTCCGCAGAGACCGCACACTTCCAAGCACTTGACCAAAGTCACAGCCAAACTCCTGGCTCCTTGAAGCTATCCGCGCGACCTACACACAGCAAACTGTCAGCCTGAACAATCCGCGCGGACTCACAAACACAGACCGCAGCACTTCGCTCAACCCAACTTACTGTTCACTCTAGTTACTTAGGTTATGCCAGAGGGGTCCTATTTTTGGGCAAGGTGAGGAGTGTGGTCACCGCCCAAGAGATAGCGTCACCACCCCAGCCACGCGATAGCAAACCTCCGTCCGCCGAGTCCGCATGGACTTAGCCGGATACCAAGGGAAACCGCCAGGAGCAAGGCAACCATTGACGAACCCTCTCCAGTCCGCCCAAGCTATGCGGACAAGGCATCAGCCCGCAAAGCTCCAACCACTGCAAGACAGCAACCCCCTTCAATGGCAGTCCGCACCAACCCGAGGCAGTCCGCAAGACTCACACCTCAATCTGCCACAAGTACACGACCAAAGGCAGATAGCAACCGTCCGCCCGGTCACAGCGGACTTGGCGGATACCGCGGACACCATGGCCTTGGCACAAAGTGTGACCAAGTCCAAAACCATCAAGGGCCAATGCGAGCATGGCGGACTCAAATTCCCATCCGCCAAACACACTAGCACAGACCGCCATCAGTCCGCGAGCTAGCACTTCTGTCCAAAACAGCAGCCAATCCCCGGACTCCAAACCCAGTCCACCAATCGATCTCCACAGCAAATTGCCTGCTGTGCCACCAGAGCTCGACAAGGCCTCAGCCAAGCTCTAAGCCCAGTCCGCAACAGCCCACACCGCGGACACTCCAGTCCGCAAGCTACCCGCGGACACGAGCCAAACCACCTATCAGCACAAGCTTGCACCCGCGGCCACTGAGCAATGCACCAGTCCGCAAGCCTTTATCCGCTCAGGCCGCTCCTTGGCAAAGCCAATCAGCAAACACACTATCCGCAGAAACCAGGCCGCATAGTCCACGGACTCAACCCGTGCAAACCGCCCAGAAGAACAACTGGCTTCTCACTAGACCTTCCACCAGGCCGCAAATCACAGTCCGCCCAGTCCACCTAGTCGCCAAAGCTGTCCGCCCCAGGCCGCCTGGCCTGTCCCGTCACCCACTTCCACTTCACAAATTTCAACACTCCCCCTTGAAGTGGGAAGTGGTGACCAAGCCCAGCAAGCTGCGCAAGCGTTCAAAGGGCCCCTTTGACAGTGGCTTCGTGAAGATGTCAGCAAGATTATCTTCACTCCGAACATGCCCGACCAGCAGAGACCCCTCCAACACCTTCTCCCTGATGAAGTGGTGATCAATCTCTATATGCTTGGTCCTGGCATGACATACTAGATTGTTTACCAGTTTGAGAGCACTCTCATTGTCACCCCGGAGTAAAGTAGGCCCTTGCACTTCTTCATGAACATCCTCTATAAGCCTCCTCAACCAAACGGCTTCCCGAGCAGCCAAGGCCGAAGCCTTATACTCTGCCTCCGTGGTTGAAACCGACACCGAGTCCTGCTTCTTGCTACACCACGAGATGCCAGCTGAACCGCAAGTGAACACATAACCAGAAGTAGACCTTCGATCATCTGAATCACCGCCATAGTCAGCATCCGTGTACCCGAGCAACGCAAACTCCGCGTCCCTTCTATAGAGGAGTCCCATGTCAGAAGAAGCTTTGACATACTTCAGAATTCCTTTTGCCGCCACTAGATGAGATTGTCTTGGTTCAGCCATATACCGACTTACTCGGCCAACAACATAAGCAATATCCGGCCTTGTAATCGTCAGGTAAATCAAGCTCCCAACAAGAGCCCTGAACACCAAGGGATCATGAAGAACCCTTCCCTCATCTCGTCGAAGCTTCAGCCCAGATTCCAGTGGAGTAGAGCACTTCTTCCCTTCGCCCATGCCAAACCGCTTCACAATGCGATCAGCATAACCTTTCTGGCTAATGAGAACCCCGCACTCCTTCCTCTCCACTTCCAGACCGAGAAAGTGATGCAACTCTCCCAAGTCTTTCATCTCGAAGCGTATAGCAAGCTCAGTCCTGAGCCTTGCTACTTCCCCCTCTGAGTTCCCTGTGATGATCATGTCATCCACATACAGCAGAACCAAGACTCGTAGCTCTCCCTTCTTCTTGACGAACAAGCTTGAATCCGACTTGGAAGCAAGGTATCCACAGAATTGCAAGTACTCTGCAATCTTCCCATACCACGCTCTAGGAGCTTGCTTCAACCCATAGAGAGCCTTCCTGAGTTTGCAAACATAGTCCGGATGCTTCTCAGAGACAAAACCAAGCGGCTGATCCATGAAGATGTCCTTGTCAATCTCTCCGTAAAGAAAGGCATTCTTCACATCGAGTTGCCACAACCTCCATCCCTTGCTAGCAGCCAAGGCGATCACCACTCTTACAGAAGTCATCTTCGCAACTGGACTAAATGTCTCCTCATAGTCTTCTCCATACTGTTGTGAGAATCCTCTAGCGACCAGGCGAGCCTTGAACCGATCAATGCTCCCATCAGCCTTCTTCTTCAACTTATACACTCACTTGCAAGTAACCGGAGTAATGCCATTAACCTTGGGCACAAGGTCCCAGGTTTCATTCTTCTTCAGAGCATCAATCTCTTCTTTCATGGCATCATCCCACTCCTTCACTCCAGTGGCCTCGTTGAAGTTTTCAGGCTCTCGCTCATCCAGAGGACCTGAAAAGAAGCAGGAGACAAAGCTCACTGCATTCCCATCACAGTACCGAGCCGGTGGCTTAACCACCCTCTTCGATCTCCGAAGACACGGCTCCTTGCTCACGGCTTCCGTTGCTTATTCGGGCTCCACTCCTACCTGGGGTAAGCATTGAGCAGTGCTCCCCCTGCTTCCTGAGCCAGAAGGCTCAGCCTCGGAGTTCGAAGCAACAGGAGCTGCTGGTGAAACAGCAAGCTCCTCTTCCAAGCCTTCAGCAGCCTCCACTGGTGCTTCATCAATCTTGCTACTTTCGGTTAGCTCCACCGAGCCACCACCATATGACGTCAGCTCGTCAAAGACAACGTCTCTTGACACCACGAACTTCTTCGTCACAGGGTCCATGCATTTCCATCACTTCTTCCGCTCATCATAGCCAACAAAGACAAGTTTCCTTGCCTTCGCATCCAGCTTTATCCGTGAAGCATCCGGGACATGCACGTAGCAAGTTGAACCGAACACCCTAAGGTGTCCAACACTCGGCTTCTCCTTCAGCAACAGCTCAATAGGAGTCTTCATGTTGATAGGGCTGAGTGGCATCCGGTTGATAACATAAGTAGCACAAGACATTCCATCCGCCCAAAAGGACCTTGGGATATCTTTCGCATGAAGCCAGCATTTGCAGGTCTCCGTCAGATAACGGATCTTCCGCTCCGCTACCCCCATTTTGTTGTGGAGTGTGAGCACAAGTAAGCTCTCGTTGGATCCCGTGCTTCCTGCAGAAGTTAGAAAACTCGGAGGAGACAAATTCACCCCCGTTATCAGTTCTAAACTTCTTAATCCGCAAGCCAAGCCGGCCTTCTACCAACTCCTTGAACTCCACGAACAAACGGAAGGCTTCCGACTTCTCCTTTAAGAAGTACACCCAAGTATACCTTGAGTAGTCATCAACCAAGACAAGCATGTATCTGCTTCCACCAAGGCAGGCAGTAACCGTCAGTCCCATCATGTCGCCATGAATACACTCCAATGGTTTCTTGCTCCTTGTTTGTGATTTATCAAATGGAAGGCGATGTGCCTTACCGTATTGACAGCCCGCACAAACATGCCCATCACCAAAGGAGGACAACTTCGGCAACCCCCTCACCAGACTTCTACTAGCCATCGCCTTCAGCTTGTCCATGCCAACATGCCCCAGCCTCTCATGCCAGATAGCAGCGCTATCATTGGCCCTCATCTTATCAACATAAGCATTGGTGGAAAGAACAAATAAGTTCTTCACCCTCCTCCCAACATGAGCAACATCAGCCTTCACCGCTGATACGTTGCGAAGGAACCTCACGTCTGTTGGCCCAAACAGAATGTGATACCCAGCGTCCACCGCATTGGTCACCGAGAAGAGGTTTTTCTTCATGCCCGGCACATGATACACACTCCTTAACGTGAGTGGCCCCTGATCACTACCCAAATACACGACCCCCTCTTTCTCTACTGCATAAACAGTATTATCAGCAGTGATAATAGCTTCATTACCTGAGTAAGCCTGCATGGAGGTGAACTTCGATTTGTCTCCAGTGAGGTGATGACCACACCCGGAGTCCACGATCCACTCGCTGTTGAAGTCCTCAGCACACAAGGCCCGGACACAAGTGCCCGTCATGAAAGCTCCGCCACATTCTGCTTCTTCACTTCTCGAGCAAGCTTCCTCCTTTCCCGCAGCATGCCCAGGCTGCAGTTTGACCTTGCAGTCCCGCTTGAAGTGCCCTCGCTGATGACACCAGTAGCACTTCAAGTTCTTCTTCCAGTCCTTAGGAGCATTGCTCCTCTCCGGTGGATATGAAGTTGAAGTCTCCTTCTCACCAGCGGCCTGCACCTTCTTCTTCTTCTTCCCTTCCCATCCTTTCTTCTTTCCTGAGAAGAGAGCTTCGCTGCCTTCCTGATTCAGGTTCACTCCAGCCATCTGCCTTGCTAAGCTCTCCTGCGAGGCAAGCAGATTCTCCAGCTCCAGCAACGACGGCTGAGTAGCCCACCCTTGAACAGATGTAACAAAGGCCACATACTCCTTCCGCAAGCCACGGATGATGTGCCTTTTCATCTTTGCCTCAGAGATAGGCTCATCAGGATCCAGTGCCGACAGCTCAGCACACAAGCTCTTCATCTTTAAGAAGTAGTTGGAGATGGAAAGGTCTCCCTGAGTTGCCCTGGCCAACTCATTCTCCAGGAACTGAAGCCGCGCCACATTCTTCCTATTGAACAACTCATCAATGGTTGTCCAAATATCAGCAGCCGACTCACACCCAACGATGTGATCAAATAGTTCCGGAGACACGGCTCTCTTCAGAATGAACTCCGCCTTAGCATTTGTTCTTCTCCAGAGCCTAACCTGCTCAGCAGTACCGAAAGCAGCAGTGACTTCCTGCCAGTCGTCACCACCGACGACTTCCTGCCTGTCGTCACCACCGACGACTTCCCACAGCTCCTCGCCAAGAAGATAACTCTTCATGCACGACTTCCACTTCTTGAAGTTAGTCGGCGTTAAGAGTTCAATGCCAAGACCTCTTGCAAAACTCCCTTCCATTGCAACACTTGTTGGCAACCTTTCAGCAGCTCCGAGCAACAACACAGGTTGATCACCACTCAATCACTGAGTAACAACACTGGCTGACTTCCGCTCACGCAACTGAACCTCAGAAACCTCGCTCTGATACCATGTTAAATTTTCTCAACGTGGTCAGCAAGATAGCCCAAACGCCAAATTAATATCTTCGGAACTACCCAGTTCTCACGTTGAACCAGCGGAACCCAAGGATCAAAGGTTCAAAGGTTAATCCCAACAAACAATGGAAGCACAAGCAGGTCTTTTATACATTTACTTCTTTACAACACGAGGCATACATAGCGAGACATGATTTCGCTAGTATAACAGCTGTAAACAGAAAGCACCAAAAAACAAGCCGGGCGGACAGCACCGGAGTCCGCCGAGACCGCGAGGTCGCCGAGGTCGCCGAGACCGCTGAGCTCGCCCGAGCTATGATGCAATTCGCCGAATAGACACGGAGTCCGCCGAAGCCGCGAGGCCGCGCGGACACACCGTTATTCGCCTCCTGCTGAACCTGAACTGAGGAACACCCCTACCCGCCTGAAGCCGGCGGACAGGTTATTGAAGCTGGCAAAGATGAAACAGAACTGACAAGCCGCAGAGCGACCTCCTGCTGAGTCCGCAGAGACCGCACACTTCCAAGCACTTGACCGAAGTCACAGCCAAACTCCTGGCTCCTTGAAGCTATCCGCGCGACCTGCACACAGCAAACTGTCAGCCTGAACAATCCGCGCGCACTGACAAACACAGACCGCAGCACTTCGCTCAACCCAACTTACTGTTCACTCTAGTTACTTAGGTTATGCCAGGGGGGTCCTATTTATAGGCAAGGTGAGGAGTGTGGTCACCGCCCAAGAGATAGCGTCACCACCCCAGCCCGCGCGATAGCAAACCTCCGTCCGCCGAGTCCGCATGGACTTAGCCGGATACCAAGGGAAACCGCCAGGAGCAAGGCGACCATTGACGAACCCTCTCCAGTCCGCCCAAGCTATGCGGACAAGGCATCAGCCCGCAAAGCTCCAACCACTGCAAGACAGCAACCTCCTTCAATGGCAGTCCGCACCAACCCGAGGCAGTCCGCAAGACTCACACCTCAATCCGCCACAAGTCCACGACCAAAGGCAGATAGCAATCGTCCGCCCGGTCACAGCGGACTTGGCGGATACCGCGGACACCATGGCCTTGGCACAAAGTGTGACCAAGTCCAAAACCATCAAGGGCCAATGCGAGCATGGCGGACTCAAATTCCCGTCCGCCAAACACACTAGCACAGACCGCCATCAGTCCGCGAGCTCGCACTTCTGTCCAAAACAGCAGCCAATCCCCGGACTCCAAACCCAGTCCGCCAATCGATCTCCACACCAAATCGTCTGCTGTGCCACCAGAGCTCGACAAGGCCTCAGCCAAGCTCTAAGCCCAGTCCGCAACAGCCCACACCGCGGACACTCCAGTCCGCAAGCTACCCGCGGACACGAGCCAAACCGCCTATCAGCACAAGCTTGCACCCGCGGCCACTGAGCAATGCACTAGTCCGCAAGCCTTTATCCGCTCAGGCCGCACCTTGGCAAAGCCAATCAGCAAACACACTATCCGCAGAAACCAGGCCGCATAGTCTGCGGACTCAACCCATGCAAACCACCCAGAAGAACAACTGGCTTCTCACTAGACCTTCCACCAGGCCGCAAATCACAGTCCGCCCAGTCCGCCTAGTTCGCCAAAGCTGTCCGCCCCAGGCCGCCCGGCCTGTCCCGTCACCCACTTCCACTTCACAAATTTCAACAAGTCCGCGTGGCCTGGTTGTGGTCTGGCGACTAGGCGGACTGAGCGGACTCCGTAGTGCAGCAGTAGTTCCGGCGGTTACTCCTTGAGTCCGCACGGACTGTTTTTTGCCTTGTAATTTTTATGCTTTGTTGGATACATCGGCGAATCATGTCTCGCCATGTATGTCTCGCGGTGTAAAGAAGTTGATTATAGTACAAGATTCTTGCTCTTCTGTTTTGCATTTGCTTTATTTGGGCTCGGATTGGTTGAGTGTTCCTGCGCCTGATTTCCCGTCTTCCGCTATATCAAATTTCAACAAATTTGACTCACAACTTGCATCCATTTTCATAAAACCACTTCCCTATTCATGTTTCACAATGCTAAGATTAGAATTATGAATCTTAGATATTTCTAGCTGAAGCTCTTAAATTTTTTTTTAAGAAAATTGTTTATTTATTTTATCACATTTTAAAAAAAATTATTTGATCTAAATAGGATTCTTCCATAATATCCGGTACATAAAAACAGAAATAAAGGATAATGAATATCACCAATGATAGTAAGATATCGCCCAGTGATATTAAATATACGTCAAACACCTACATAAAGTATCTAGTTGTTCTTCACTTGAACTTTGACCTCTATCCCTCTGTCATCGAGTGTGACGTATTGCGTGTCGTGGCAGATCCACCACAGGACTCTTCCATTCCCGTTCTTCTCGTTGTGTAGGTTTTAAATCCTCCAATGAGGAACTTAAGCATCTTTAGTATCCCAGTCAATTTCTTCGTGGCTTCCTCTTTATGCTCTTCAAATGAGTCTCGTAAGTCATGAAATGACTCACACAAAGTGATCCACTTCTAGGAAGTAGCGGCCCCGAAGATGTAGACGGTACACTCTGTACTAGTGGCAGTTGTATCAAGTTCATATTATATATGACAGGGAAATTATCATTCATATAAAAATCATGAGCAATCCACTCATACTTACTATAAAGGACCCGTTGTATGATACCTCCCAATGGGATTGTATTTAATCTCTTTCTAGATGGACCTTTCATTTTATAAGTATAACAGATAATGGACAATATCAAATCTGCCACATAAAATTTCTCATACTCTATTATGTGATAAGTCACTAAACTCAGTTGTGCAATAATTGTCCTTTTGTCCTCGGATGCGAGCATAATTGTATGCCTCGTGATATCTTGTACCATGTAGGCATTCAGAGTCAACATGAAAGTAGTTTGAAATGTTTTTTTTGGAATTACTTCCACGCAGTGTCTGATTCAATTGAGTTCAATCTCGCATTTTTTGTTATTTTTCAACGACATACAATTCAGTATCACTCTCTACCAATCCAAACTCATTTTGTAGATCATCGTGCATGATCTCTACCATATATCCTTGAATTTTTAGTCTTACACCGTCATTTATTTCTATATGAGTTGAATCTTCTAAATAGTTGTAAAATTCTCTAACTGGCGCGGATGAGAACATATCTGGAATAATGATGGACATTATACTTGACTCGGCAAGTATATTATAGACGTGTGGATGATCAGTTAGGTTAAACTCCACCATATTTGCAATGCCAACCATTTCTTTTTTGATACCCCGCCTTCTTTTGATAATATCAAAAGGGGGAGAATTAATTGAAGAAATTTATTATTTAGAGTATTTAGGGGGAGTACATTGAAAACTTAAAATGCATTTAAGTAGGGGAGCATCCATATAGGGGGAGACTTTGCATGTTTTATCTCACTTATCATATTCTATAAACAACACTAGAGTCATAATTGATTTCTTTTAAAAAAATTTTGTTATTATTAAAAGGGGAGATAATTAGAGCATGTGTTCCACATTCCTTTTGTTTGAGAATAACAAATCTCAAATGTATTTAATCATAGTTTATTTATGGTATGCAAATATAACATGTACAATACTCATATGGATGAGAATCGAAGAAAAAAAGGCTAATTCTGTAGATAGCGATATCGCGGGAGATATCTTCATATCACCAATGATAGCCTAGATAACACAAGCCATGTCCCACATGATCCATCCATGGTGTGCATGTTTCTGAGATATCACAGGGTGATATATAGATATCGTCGGCAATATCCCCATGATTTATCCACATTCGCTGATCAACCAACCATAATCTCTTTGGCGTGGGACACATGTCAAAACGAGGAGATACCTCCAGCGATGACTGGTTATCGCCGATGATATCGACTATTTCTAAAAAAAGGCAGAGACTTCGTGCATTCAAGGTTACACAACTCCCAGAGCTTTCATTCTTATGCACTCTCAACCTATTCATCTCTAAATTCAGACAACTCTCAACTTCCTTCATAGTTCAAGAGCAAAGAGGAGACTTTCGTGTGTTTCAACTCTGGAAATCTTCACGGTGCTTCATCATCTCTTATAGAGCTCCACGCTAGACGAAGTTTTAGTTTCAAATTTTAATTTTTGTATTCTTTCATTTATTCTTGTAAATGGTAGAGAATCCGTCGCCTTGTGAGCGGCGACTAGGTCCTTATGCGGCTTAAGGGGTAATTCATCGTCTTTTGTGCAGCGACTATGTCAAGGAGAGATATAGGGGAGGCTAAAGGCTGCATCTAAGGAGAGATAGGCTATAGCTGCCCGGTACTTGGGAAAAGGACGGGTGAAATCACAAAAAGGATTTTTTACTCATAGCCTCAGTTTCAAGTTTTATTAAAATAAACAGTCTATGTATTTTTCATTGTGAAATAAAATCATCATTTTATCATATTTGAATTTATAAGTGTTTATTTTATATAAGTTTTTGTTAGTAACATCTATATTTGACACTTTAATTCTTTGTGAAAAATTCCTAAGTTTTTCCTAAAAGCAAAAAGCCCTCATTCACCCCCCCCCCCCCCCAAGGGTGCACCATAAGATCCAACACATACATGAATAAGATAATGAAATCCTCTAGTGCAAATTGCTTTACAAACACGCAGTGATCAAGCATGGCCCTTCTAAAGCCCATTTTCACCATAAAAACATTGAACTTCTTATACCATTGTCATGGGTATGTTTCATGTCATACAAACTCTTCTTCATGCGGCATACTAAGCTCTCCATCACTTTCACTTTGAAGCCCTCAGGATGCTCCTTATATAACTACTCTTCGAGATTGTCATGCAAAAAGGTGGTCTTGACATCCATCTGCTCAATCCGCATAGATGACATCTAGGTTGCAGCATGGCTATAAACAACCCGAATAGACGACATCTTCACAACGTGGGAGATGATTTCATCGAAATAAACACCATATTTTTGACTAAAACCCTTCAATGCTAATTTTGTCTTGTATCTGAGTAGTGTTGAGGGGGTCTCTCTACGTTACTTTAAAAATTTATCGACTCTTCAGAGCCCTTTTTCCCTTAGGCAATAACATCAACACATAAGAATGGTTCTCATCCAGAGAATGCATCTCCTACTCCATAACAATCATCCACTCAGTTAATAAAATACCTCATCAAATCACTTGGGCTCCCCACATCAAATCACTTGGGCTCCCCACATCAAATACCTTATCTGAGCTCTATACTACCTCATCAAATCACTTGGGCTCCCCACATCAGTTAATAAAATACACTTGGTAGTGGATTATCTCAAAGATGTGTGTCTGACTCTATCATACCACTATAGAGTAAGTTTGTTGCTGGTGTAGGCACATTATCAATAATGTCCTTTGTAGGCTCATTATCAGTAGTGTTCTCATAATTTGGAAGTGGCTCGGTGTCATGTATCAGCTCAATCTCTACAGCCTCCTCAATATCATCACCTCTAATTATGGGAGACTCTGTATTAGTATGAGAGTTAGCCTCATCAGTCTTCTCAGGATCAACTATAATTCGATCCTTAGTAAATATAACATCGCAACTGACTATAGGTTTCATTTCAATCAGATCAAAGAACATGTAGGCAAACTCATTATAACGTGCATATCTTAAAAATATGTGTTGTCAAGTCTTTGAATCCAACATTGATCTTTTTTTGAGGGACGTGCATAAAGGCTCTACAACCAAAGACCCTCAAATGACTATATGAAGGGTTCTTCCTATACCAAACCCTATCAGAAACATCATCTTTTAATGCAAAACTATATGAGATATTGATGGTGTATGCAGCTATATACAAAGCCTCACCCAAAAAGATGTTAGGTAGCTTTGCCCTAGACAACATGCACCGCATTCTCTCCATCAACATCTTGTTCATTCTTTGTACTACACCATTCAATTGCGGAGTCTTAGAGGGAGCATTATCATGCATGATCCCATAATTTCTATAATAGTCATCAAAAGGACCAATGTACCATCCCCCATTATTTGACCTGATGCACTTTAGATTTCTTCAAGGCTGTTTTTCCACCTTAGCGTGGAATCTCTAAAACGTTTTGAGGACCTCATCTTTTGTCTTAATAGCGTAGATCCAAAATTTTCTCGAATGATTAGTAATGAACATCATAAAGTACAATGCTCCTCCTCTCATTTGGACCTTTAGTGAACTGCACACATCAGCATGTACGAGCTCTAGCAACTCAAATCACTTGGTGGAAGTGTAGTTTTGGAATGATACTCTATTTTATTTCTCAACCATACAATGGCCTTTATAATTGATCTATAAATATATTAGTGAACATCTTCTTCTTGGCGAGATATATCAGACCCTTCTAGCTAATGTGACATGGTCTTCTGTGTCATAGGGATGTGGATACATTATCTCTGACATTGTTGATATGAGCAGCTTTTGGTCTCCCCACCATGTAGTATAAACTCGTGTCTTTATAAGCTATGTCCACTACTAGCAACCTCTTGTTAATCTTACAAAAATCTCCACCAAATGCATTCAAGTGTCCCTCATCTCCTAGATTCCTAAGTGAAACCAGGTTGAATCAAAGGCCAGGTACATATTGCACATCTTTTAGGATCATAAATCCTCCAGTGTTCATCTTCAGGTGCATGTCTGTTGGGTACATTGGTCAAATGTACCTGATTTGAAGAAGCCTCACCCAACTCAATGATATACATCATAATGTATTTGATGTATGTTTGAGTTACTTGTGCAGGTTAAGAAAGTACTGGACTGAAGCAAAAAGTTTCTAAGTCCATGTGTCGACACCCAGAGAAAAAGTGTCGACACTTAAGAAAGCTTGTGTCGACACCCAGACAAGCAGTGTCGACACTTGGAGTCATTGTGTCGACACCTGGGATGCAGAGTCGACACCAGACAGAAAGTGTCGACACTTGGAGCTGTGTCGACACTCAGTGAAGAAAAGTGCAGACAGAAAGTGTCGACACAAGGAGCTGTGTCGACACTCAGTGAAGCTGTGTCTACACCAGAAAGTGTCGACACTTGGAGCTGTGTCGACACTCAGCAAAAGTCTGTAGAGACTAAGTACAAGTGTCGACACTCAACACAATGTGTCAACACTATGCAGAAGAGTCAGCACTTGAAGTAAGTGTCGACACTTAACACAATGTGTCGACACTCAACAGAAGACTCAACACTTGAAGAAAGTGTCGACACAAGAAGCTGTGTCGACACTTAGCAAAGAAAAGAATTATCAACAAAATATTCTAAGTACAAGGGTCGACACTAAGGGAATGTGTCGACATTCAGCTGAAGTCTCAACAACAAGAAGGTGTGTCGACACAAGGAGCTGTGTCGACACTCAGCAAGATTCAACATAGAAGACTATGTGTCGACACCAAGAAGCAGTGTCGACACTTGACAGATTCAACACAAGAAGATGTGTCGACACAAAGGAGATGTGTCGACACATAGAAGAATTCAGCAAAAGCTAGAAGAACAAGTACTTGTGTCGACACTCAATTTCAGTGTCGATACATGCAGAAGAATCTGTGTCGAGACATACAAGGAGTTGTGTCGACACCTTGTAGACTTGTGTCGACACTTACACAACATGTGTCGACACTTAGACTATAAGTGTCGACACTTAAAGACAGAAAGTCTCGACACTTTCAGACAGTTAGAGAATTTCAAGAAATGACTGGATGATTTGACAGATGCCGTTCCAGCCGGTCTACAGCACCTGTCAGAGATATCAGAAGTCAGTTATGGACCGGACCAGCCGGTTACCATGAAGAAGGCCTATAAATAGGCACCTACAGTTTACAGAAACTGTTGTTGAAAGTAGTTCAGAGTTGTTGAAAGTTGTTCAAAGTTGTTGAAGTTGTTGATCAGATTATTGTTGAAGTAATTATAGTGTTACAAAGAGAATCAACACAAGAAGATCTAGCAGTTCAAGTGCAGATCTAAGAAGTTGGAGAGAGAGGGCTCCATCCAAGAAATCAGCCTCTGGAACTAGGCTGAGAAGAAGGATTCAGATTCAATTCTGGATCTTAAGTGGCAGAGGTCAAGGAACAACTGCAGAGGATTCAGTCTAATTCAGTTCTACTCAAGAAGCTTTGAAGAAAGCTAAGTCAGGGTGAATCCAGCTGAGTTCTTCCAAGAACTCATCAAGAATCTCTCAACTCCCCTCCTTTAATTCTGAGTTGTAGAGTTATTATTTGTATTACATTTTAACTTGTAGGATCCTTTGGATCTGAGTGATTTGTAAGCCTGTATTTATAAAGGCTGAGGGTAGGGCTTGTTAGCCTGATTGTAGGAGATAGAGATCTCTGAGTGTAGGCCTTGTTGGCTGAGAGTAGGCCTTAGTTGGCTGAGTGTAGGCCTTGATTGGCTGAGTGTAGGCTTTGGGATAAAGCTGAGTTGTAAGGCTTTGGGCCTGAGGTAGGAACCAATTTGGGTTCTGAGACAGTGGAGAAGTTTGGCTGAATCTAGTACACTGCTAGATAGGCGAAGGGGGAAAGTGGATGTACCCATATCTTGGGGAACCACTATAAAACACTGTGTGCTGTGCTGTGATTGTGCTGTGGATTAGCTGTGTATGTTTTGTTATTGCTGTTTGCTGTGCATAAGTAGTTAGAAATCTGTGATATAACTGTTTGGCTGCCAACAAAGTTAGAAAAGGATTAGGTCACCTATTCACCCCCCCCCCCTCTAGGTGTTTAGGTACCATATCTTTCAAGTGTTATCAGAGGGAGGTTCCTCAAAACAAGGACAAACAGTCTGAGGAGATCCTGTTTGGCAGATTCAGTGTAAGGGAAAACACAGATTCAAGAAATTCAAGAAAATCAAGAAACATGGGTTCCTATGAGAATCACAATAAATTGGGTTCCATGAAATTACCCATATGCAGGAAGGAGATCTTTAGGATCTGGAAAGAAAGGGTAAGGCTATTTATGGAGGCCTCAGACCCTAGAATCTACATCACAGTAAAGGAAGGGTCTTATGTGCCCATGAAGATTTCAGTTCTAGATGCAAACCAGAGAACTCCAAAGGATTTCTCTGAGATGACTAAGGATGAAATTGTCCTGGCCACCATGGACAAGAGGGCACAAAACATAATAGTGAGTGTCATTGATGATGAAACTTTTCAGAACCTTATACACTGCAAGACAGCCAAAGAGATGTGAGATACTCTCATTGTCTATATGGAAGGTTCTGAAGAAGTTAGGCAAGATAGGAAGTCCTTGCTAAATCAGGAGTATGAAAGCTTTAGGCAAGGAAAGGGTGATAGCATCACTGAGTGCTATAAGAAATTTTACAGAATAGTTAATGAACTCATGTCTTATGGAAGAGAGTTCAGTAACTATGAACTAAATGACAAGTTCTTAAGGTCCCTAACCAAAGATTGGGACACCAAGATCTGTGCCATAAGAGAAATGGCTAAGTTGGGGGAAATTCCTCCTCCCACACTGTTTGGCAAGCTATTGTCTTATGAAATACAGTTAACAGTGAGAAAAGAGGAGGAGAAATCAACAAGGACTGAGCACAAAGAGAGAACTGTTGCTTTCAAGACAGAAGTTCCCAGAAAGTGCAGGAATAAGTCTTTAACTCCACCTCCAGAGGTAGTTGAATCAGAGTCTGATGAGTCTGTCAGCACAAAGTCTAAGAGCAGTGAAAGTGATGAAGACTTTGCTGCTTTCACTAGACACTTTCAGAAGTTTTTGAAAAAGAAACAGTGGAGGTCAAGGCCTTCTACATCACAAGGAAAGGAAGACTCTTATCAGAAAAAGAGTTCTTCAAAGAATGACAAGATAAGGACAAAATCAAGCAAGGCAACTGGTTCAAAGATTGTTTGCTATTGCTGCAATAGACAGGGCCATGTTATTGCAGATTGTCCAGAGAAGAGAAATGAATCTGGTGACAGGAAAAAGACTCACTTCAAAGGGAAGAAAGAAAAGTCTTTTGTTGCTAAGAAGGAGAAAACTCTATCAGATATCTCTTCTTCAGAAACTGAGTCTGAGGCTGAAGCGTACATAGGGCTGTTTGCTGAAGAAGAAGAGGAAGAATTCATGCAGATCTTGGAGTCAATTTATGAACAAGAAGACAGTCATTGCCAAGGGCTAATGGCTTTGACAGAAAGTGCCAAAATCCTGGAGCAGCCAGGACCCAGTCAGGTACAAAGTTCAAGTTTAAATTCAGTCTCTTGTTCTAGTTCAGATTCAGATTCTTCTTCATCAAGTGATGAGAATGTATCTGAGTCTGAGGATGATATTCATCAACTTATAGATGAATATAGAGTGTTGTTGCAAGCTTACAAGAAAAGCAAGTCCCTTGTCAAAAGTCAGGCAAAGGAAATTGCTGATCTTAAAGCTGCAGCAACAGATTTTGAGAAGCAATTTGATCAAAAACTGAATGAGATAGCCAGGCTGAAACACATAACAGTGATTCAGATGGGAACTATCACTTTTAAGAATGATCAAATTAAGTGTCTGGAGAACAATCTTCAGAAGGAGAAGGACTTGGTTGCTAGGTTTTCTAAACCTAAGTCAGTGTTACCCATAATTGATGAATTTGTTCATCACAAGGGTAAAGCTGGACTGGGCTTTATTAGACCTGCAAGGACTGAGCAGTTCAAGTCTAAGTCCAAGGGCAAAGCCCCAGCATTCAACAAGAATGCTGTAGATAATACAGCAAAGGCTGTACCTAAGCAAAGGTACAACAAGTTTGAATGTTGGTGCTGTGGCAAAATTGGCCACTTTGCAGTGGACTGTTGGCACAATGCCAGTGCCAAAGTGAGTTGCAAATTACCTGCTGGAAAGCCAGTAGGTAGGTTTGTCAAATTGCAAACTAACAATCACCAAGGACCCAAGAATACTTTGGGTTCTAAGGTTCATTAATTTGTTTTGCAGGTCAGTTCAAGTGGCCATACCCCTACATGGTACTTGGACAGTGGATGTTCCAGACATATGACTGGAACTAGGGGACTACTGAAGGACTACATTCCAATAAAAAATGGTCCTAAAGTGACCTTTGGTGGTTCTGAAAAAGGAATCATCAAAGGGTTTGGTAACATTTCTTCAAACTTAGTTACCATTACTCAAGTGGCTTATGTTAAAGGGTTGAAACACAACCTAATAAGTATAAGTCAATTAAGTGATGTAGGGTATGACATCTCATTTGTTAAAAATGGTTGTCATATCAAGAGGTCAAGTGATCAAGAGATCATTTTGACGGGATATAGGAAGAGGAATGTCTACTGCCTAGACATTATGATTGAGAACAATGGTTCTCCAGTTTGTCTTGTAGCTGATGAGACAGTCTCTCATTGTGTCAAATGGCACAAGAGACTAGCCCATCTTAACTACAAGACTATTAGCAAACTCTTTAGCAAAGAGTTAGTGAGGAATGGTCCTCAAGTTAAGTGTGTCAAAGATGGTATTTGCTCAGCTTGTCAAAAGGGCAAGCAGACTAAATCCACCTTTAAAAGCATAGAAAACAAAGATATTGTGAGGTGTTTGTACCTCTTGCATTTGGATCTCTTTGGCCCAATGCCAGTTCACAGCTTAGGCAGGAAGGTCTATACCTTTGTAGTTGTAGATGACTACTCAAGGTTTTCCTGGGTGTTCTTCTTAAGACAGAAATCTGAAACACCTAGTGTCTTCTATAACTTTGTCAAGCAAATTCAGTATGAACTAAATAGTACAGTGGTCAAGATTAGAAGTGACCATGGTACTGAGTTTCAGTCTGAAAGCATGAAAAAACTATGTGAAGACTTTGGGATATTTCAAGAATTCTCTTCACCTAGAACACCTCAGCAAAATGGCATTGCTGAGAGGAAAAATAGAACCTTGATAGAGGCTGGTAGAACCCTATTGAGTGATACATCACTGCCAGAGTATTTCTGGGCTGAAGCAGTTAACACTACATGTCATGTTATAAAAAGGGCTACCATCACTAAAAGGCTATACAAGACCCCCTATGAAGTTGTGAAAGGCAGGAAACCAAACCTATCCTACTTCAGGATCTTTGGTTGCAAATGCTTCATACTTAACAATGGGAAGTCTTACTTAACTAAGTTTGCTGCCAAGTCCCAAGAGAGAATTTTTGTTAGGTACAGCAATAATAGTAAGGCTTATAGAGTCTATAACTTGACTACACAAGTTATATAAGAATCAGTGCATGTAGTTTTTGATGAGACTAAACTTATTAATAATGAGTTGTCTAGCAATGTATGCAGCCCCACAGGTTTGACAAAGAAAATGGACAAGCTTACTATAGAAGAAGTGTCTGCTGCAAGACAGCAAGGAGAGGAGAGTAGCTGTTGTCCAGGGGGAGAACTACATGTGCCAATTGCTGAAGAAATCCAAGGAATACAGCATGATGCAGATGCTGAAATGGTTCAACCAGAAGTGAGGATGCCTCCAGCCCACAGGCATCTTAGAGATCATCCAGTAGAGCTGATTATTGGAGATCCAAGACAAGGAGTTCAAACAAGGAGCAGATACCAGAATGCTACAATCTATTCCAGCTTTCTGTCACAAGTTGAACCTAAGAAATTTGAAGAAGCAATACAAGATCCACAATGGACTGAAGCAATGTAAGAAGAGCTTAATCAGTTCAAGAGGTGCAAGGTTTGGGAACTTGTTCCTAAACCTAAAGACCACAATGTAATAGGAGTTAAGTGGATCTACAGGAATAAGATGGATGAACAAGGGGTCATCATTAAGAATAAAGCTAGACTGGTTGCTAAAGGATATAGGCAAGAAGAAGGTATTGACTTTGATCAAACCTTTGCTCCAGTAGCCAGACTGGAAGCCATAAGGATGTTCTTAGCCTATGCAACCTATCAAGGATTCAAGGTATACCAAATGGATGTCAAGTCAGCATTCCTGAATGGTATTCTTAAGGAAGAAGTCTATGTGGAACAGCCTGCAAGTTTTGTTGATCCAACTCTACCTCATTATGTCTATAGACTTAGGAAAGCTTTATATGGGTTGAAGCAAGCCCCTAGGGCTTGGTATGAAACTCTATCTAGTTTCCTCATTGAGAACAAGTTCTCAAGGGGGAAAATAGATAAGACTCTATTCCTTAGGGAATCTAGAGGCAAAGTCATACTAGTCCAAATATATGTAGATGACATAATATTTGGGTCTACTGAAAGCAGCCTTTGCAAAAAGTTTGCAAAACTTATGCAAGGTGAGTTTGAGATGAGTAGTATGGGAGAGCTGAAGTTTTTCTTGGGTCTCCAAGTTAAACAGACTGAAAGTGGTTTATCCATATGTCAGTCCAAGTTCACCCTAGAACTCATAAGGAAATATGGTATGGATTCATCCAGCACCATGAAGACTCCTATGGGGTCAAGTATGTCTCTTAGCAAGGATGATGCAGGGAAACCTGTAGATGAAACCTT
The DNA here is from genome assembly GCA_039583875.1 of Platanthera guangdongensis. NCBI lineage: Eukaryota > Viridiplantae > Streptophyta > Magnoliopsida > Asparagales > Orchidaceae > Platanthera > Platanthera guangdongensis. Next base: position 112,980,216 of record CM077165.1, on the reverse strand, counting down.
GTATAGAGGGATAGTTGGCTCCCTATTATACTTGACTGCTAGTAGACCAGACATCATGTATGCTACATGTGTTTGTGCAAGGTATCAAGCCTGCCCTAAAGAGTCTCATTTGACTGCAGTCAAAAGAATATTGAGATATCTAAAGGGCACTTCCTATCTAGGCCTCTGGTACCCTAGGAATGGATATTTTGATCTAACAGGTTATTCAGATGCAGACTTTGCAGGATGCAAAGAGGATAGAAAGAGCACTACTGGAACCTGTCAATTCCTAGGTGGGAGACTAATTTCATGGAGCAGCAAAAAGCAAACCAGTGTGGCTATCTCCACAGCTGAGTCAGAGTATGTGGCTGCAGGAAGTTGCTGTGCTCAACTTCTGTGGATTCAACATCAGCTAGAGGACTATGGATTTCAGGTAAGTAGAACTCCACTTTTCTGTGATTCTACTAGTGCTATTTCAATAGCTAATAACCCTGTATCCCATAGTAGGACAAAACATATTGAGATTAAATATCATTTTCTTAGGGAGCATGTAGAAAGAGAAGATATTTTATTAGAATATGTTAAAACAGATGAACAAGTAGCTGATATGTTTACTAAGCCACTAGAAGAAGCTAAGTTCAATAGATTCAAAATTGAACTAGGAATGATAAACTTAGAGTAAGTTTACAGATTTGAAAATGACTAAGTCAAAAGGTGTCGACACATAGACAAGTCTATGTCGACACAGAATAGTGGTGTCGACACTTCAGGAAAAAGGTGTCGACACATCTAGGAATGTGGTGTCGACACTTCAGAATGTTAGTGTCGACACATGTCAAGTAGGTGTCGACACATCCAATATGGTGTCGACACTTAAGTTTTACTCAGAATTTTTCTAAGTAAAGTCTCGACAATGTGTCGAGTTATGTTGTGTCGACACATAACTAAGTGTCGACACATAAAATCTGTTGACTAAACTTGTGTCGACACATGTGTGTCGAGACATTATTAGTCAGTGTCGACACTTATTGCCAGTGTCGACACATTTTAAGCTAGCTGTCCCGCCTGTTCGTCTTCAAAATCAGAAAGGTATAAATAGGGTTCTGATTTTGTTTGTCGACACGCTTTCAAAGTTTCGAGACCAAAACTACTGTGTCGACATCTCTCTTTTCTAAAGACTAATTCTCCAAACCCTAATGGCTCCTAAGCTTGAGGAGAATGTTAACGAGGGTTATGAGCTAGTGCGAGGCGCGTTCGATGAAGCTGATCAAGAAATCAAGTCGGTGGTAACCCTAGTCGCCAATTCTGGACTAGAATACTTGGTTTCAGAACCAACAAAGATTTGGAAAAAGGAAGTTCTTGAATTCCTTAATGGAGCTGCTGTAGATGAATCTGGATACAGAATCAAATCCAGAGTTCATGGATCTAAGGTCAAGATTTCACCAAAAAGTCTGAGGAAGGTACTCCAGCTACCTAAAACACAAGATGAAGAAGAAGTAACTGCATCCAAGACCAGGGAAGCTCTTACCTGGTGTGGTCTTGATCCTAAGATGAAGATAGGATCTGTATTCAACAGGAAAGGCATGAATAACCAAGGAAAGTTCATGTCTGAAATTGTAGGAAAAGTCTTACTCAGCAAGACTGGAGGGCATGACAGAGTGTCTGCCTACATGTTTGAAATCATGACAAGAATAATCTTCACTCTGAAAACAGATTGGTCTCAAGTGGTGTATGAGAAAATCAAGGAGAGTCTGAAGAAGCCCAACCTGGGCAGAATACTTAGTCTCTACCTAGCTGGTACCATACCAGAGGTAATGAATACAGCTGCAGGAAGTAAGATCAACCACATGAGGAAGATGGATCAAAGGATATTTTCCAGATGGGACAGGGTGTTGTCCAAGGAAATGCCTACTCCAGAGAAGCCAGTTACTAAGAAAGATTCTCCTCCAAGGAAGAAAAGGAAGACAGCTCCTGTGACACAGGAGTCCTCCAGCAATTCAGGGAGTGAAGAACAAGTTGTTTTCACTCCTGATGATCAAGATGAAGTGGCTACAGAGAAGACCCTTGCTGCTCAAGATGTAGCTGAGATCCAGGGGGAGCTGCCTCAAGCTAGCCCCATCCATAGGGATCACAGCCAGGGGGAGCTTCCAGGTGTAGAAGAACACTCTACACTGGAGAGTGAACAAGCCACTAACATCATACAAGAGGTACTCATTGACCTAAATACATTGAATTTTTCTATAGTAGATTCTGATTTGTCTGATGTACATCAGCAAACTCAGCTAGACAGTCAAGTTCCAGATGTTACTTCTCAAGTGGTTGAAGAACCAAGAACTTCTCCTGCACAGTCTCCACCTGAATATACAATGGAAGATTTGTTTCTAAATCTAGATCAAGAAGATTTTAACATGGACAAGGATGTTGCTGCTGAAGATAAGAGTGCTGCTGCTGAGGGGGAGCAACTGACAGTTCTGGAAGAGCCTTTAAGGCCAGAAAGTGAGAAAGCACCTGATGTGCAAGCTGACAAACCTCCAAGCCCTAGGGAAAGGGTTGAAATAGCCAGCACTTCAGAATCTGAAGAAGATGAGGCTGCAAAGGCTAAGAAGAAGAAACTCTATGTCTTCAAGAGGAGAAGTCAGAGTTATAAGAAAGCCTTGCAATCCATTGCCCCACAGCCTATAGTTCAGCAAGCTCCAACTGCTGATTATAGTGCTTTAATGGTTGCACTACAGATCAAATTGGATGAGCAAAGAAAGGCAATTGAGACATATGTGGATGAAGGGCACAAGACCCTACAGTTTGATCTTGCACAAGAGATAAAGTCTATAAGGTTTGAAATGAACCTTAACAAGAAAGAGATGGCAGACTGCTTCCATAAGGGTGGCAATGCAGTGGTGTATCTGGCAACACACCAAGAGAAGATCAAAGCCCAGGTAGATGATATAGCATTGAAGCAAGGGTATGTACTGGAAAATCAGTTAAGGATGAATGACAACTTGACTGCTTCACACAATGCTATAGTCACTGAATTGAAGAATAAGACTGCTGAACCTTCTATATCTGCTGCTGCAGTAAAGGCTGACTTTGATAAAGTATTTCAAGCTGAGATTACTGCTGTCAAGACTGCAATTCAAGATTCCCAGAAGGCCATCTCTGAACAGCTCACTAAGCTCAAACCTTACTTTAAAGATGGAATCAGATACTTAGATAGTCAAATCAGATTCCAGAAGGATGATGTAAGAGATCATGTTGCCCAAGAAGTCATAAAGGGGGAGAGAGTATTAGTCAAAGCTAGCTCTGACCATGCCAAATGGATATCTAACTCCATCAGAGCTACACTAGGCTATCCTCCACTCTGTGATGATGATAATGTTGCTGAATCTGAGATTCAAAGTGCATATCTTGGAGGTGAGCAACCAGAGGTAGCTCAGGTCATATATCCTCCCCCAAATTTTGACATGGTGCAAGCTGATATTCACCAGATGTATAGCCCAACTGCTGGGAAGTCAAATGTTGTCCTGGACAAGGTTGTTCAACCTATTTCTGCAGCTATGCAAGAGGCATTAGAGAAAGAAGAAGAGACAAGGCTGTCAAAGAAGAGCTTTAGGGAACAAGCAGAACAAAAGCCAGATTTTGAACAGTGGAGCCCTACCTCTAGGAATATAATTTTAACTGCCTGGAAAGCTGCCAAGGACAATGCTCATGAAAGGAACAAGTGGTTCTCTGAAGCAGAATGGAGGAAACATGAAATAAGACAGGAGGCCATTGTTCAGTATAGAAGGAAGGCTTAGATGGGAAAGCTACCTCCTACTGCAGTGGAGCCTAGCAAGTACTTCCCTAAGCCATATCATTATTTTGAGAGGCAGAAAATCAAAGCAGAAGAGCTGAAGAAGAAGGACTTAAAAGGCAAGAAGCCTGCTGATGCTGCAACTACTGAAGCCACTGTCAAAGCTCAAGTCCAACCTGGCAAAGGAATTGTTATCAAAGAACCAGACCAGAAATAGATTAGGAATTGAATTGAAGATTGTTGTAATCTTTTGAATGAAAAACATTTTTGTAAACCATTGAAGATGTATTAGAAAAATGTTAGAACAATATATGATAAATATATTTCATGATTGTTCTGAGAATATGTCTATTTCTTGTTTGTTCTGCAATGTTGAATGTGTATACATGTGTGAAATATTACATGTTTATGTTTACCCTGCTGAATATAATCTGCTGTACATCATTTTGTAATCTTTAATTATGAATGGTGTATATCATTGACTAAGGGTTATGACTTCTCCAAATAGGGGGAGATTGTTGGGTACATTGGTCAAATGTACCTGATTTGAAGAAGCCTCACCCAACTCAATGATATACATCATAATGTATTTGATGTATGTTTGAGTTACTTGTGCATGTTAAGAAAGTACTGGACTGAAGCAAAAAGTTTCTAAGTCCATGTGTCGACACCCAGAGGAAAAGTGTCGACACTTAAGAAAGCTTGTGTCGACACCCAGACAAGCAGTGTCGACACTTGGAGTCATTGTGTCGACACCTGGGATGCAGAGTCGACACCAGACAGAAAGTGTCGACACTTGGAGCTGTGTCGACACTCAGTGAAGAAAAGTGCAGACAGAAAGTGTCGACACAAGGAGCTGTGTCGACACTCAGTGAAGCTGTGTCTACACCAGAAAGTGTCGACACTTGGAGCTGTGTCGACACTCAGCAAAAGTCTATAGAGACTAAGTACAAGTGTCGACACTCAACACAATGTGTCAACACTATGCAGAAGAGTCAGCACTTGAAGTAAGTGTCGACACTTAACACAATGTGTCGACACTCAACAGAAGACTCAACACTTGAAGAAAGTGTCGACACAAGAAGCTGTGTCGACACTTAGCAAAGAAAAGAATTATCAACAAAATATTCTAAGTACAAGTGTCGACACTAAGGGAATGTGTCGACATTCAGCTGAAGTCTCAACAACAAGAAGGTGTGTCGACACAAGGAGCTGTGTCGACACTCAGCAAGATTCAACATAGAAGACTATGTGTCGACACCAAGAAGCAGTGTCGACACTTGACAGATTCAACACAAGAAGATGTGTCGACACAAAGGAGATGTGTCGACACATAGAAGAATTCAGCAAAAGCTAGAAGAACAAGTACTTGTGTCGACACTCAATTTCAGTGTCGATACATGCAGAAGAATCTGTGTCGAGACATACAAGGAGTTGTGTCGACACCTTGTAGACTTGTGTCGACACTTACACAACATGTGTCGACACTTAGACTATAAGTATCGACACTTAAAGACAGAAAGTCTCGACACTTTCAGACAATTAGAGAATTTCAAGAAATGACTGGATGATTTGACAGATGCCGTTCCAGCCGGTCTACAGCACCTGTCAGAGATATCAGAAGTCAGTTATGGACCGGACCAGCCGGTTACCATGAAGAAGGCCTATAAATAGGCACCTACAGTTTACAGAAACTGTTGTTGAAAGTAGTTCAGAGTTGTTGAAAGTTGTTCAAAGTTGTTGAAGTTGTTGATCAGATTATTGTTGAAGTAATTATAGTGTTACAAAGAGAATCAACATAAGAAGATCTAGCAGTTCAAGTACAGATCTAAGAAGTTGGAGAGAGAGGGCTCCATCCAAGAAATCAGCCTCTGGAACTAGGCTGAGAAGAAGGATTCAGATTCAATTCTGGATCTTAAGTGGCAGAGGTCAAGGAACAACTGCAGAGGATTCAGTCTAATTCTGTTCTACTCAAGAAGCTTTGAAGAAAGCTAAGTCAGGGTGAATTCAGCTGAGTTCTTCCAAGAACTCATCAAGAATCTCTCAACTCCCCTCCTTTAATTCTGAGTTGTAGAGTTATTATTTGTATTACATTTTAACTTGTAGGATCCTTTGGATCTGAGTGATTTGTAAGCCTGTATTTATAAAGGCTGAGGGTAGGGCTTGTTAGCCTGAGTGTAGGAGATAGAGATCTCTGAGTGTAGGCCTTGTTGGCTGAGAGTAGGCCTTGGTTGGCTGAGTGTAGGCCTTGATTGGCTGAGTGTAGGCTTTGGGATAAAGCTGAGTTGTAAGGCTTTGGGCCTGAGGTAGGAACCAATTTGGGTTCTGAGACAGTGGAGAAGTTTGGCTGAATCTAGTACACTGCTAGATAGGCGAAGGGGGAAAGTGGATGTACCCATATCTTGGGGAACCACTATAAAACACTGTGTGCTGTGCTGTGATTGTGCTGTGGATTAGCTGTGTATGTTTTGTTATTGCTGTTTGCTGTGCATAAGTAGTTAGAAATCTGTGATATAACTGTTTGGCTGCCAACAAAGTTAGAAAAGGATTAGGTCACCTATTCACCCCCCCCCCCCCCCCCTCTAGGTGTTTAGGTACCATATCTTTCAATGTCTCCTCTTTCAGTGACTTTAGATGTGTCAACATTGCCAATCTTAAGCACTCTATATTGTTAGGATATTTGGTTATATGTCCGCGCGTGTAAGGACTGACTCGGAACGACCCTTTGGGTTTCGTGTCACTAGAGTGTAACGGCTCTACGCTGGAGATACTATATAAGGCCATTCCACACCGATGATCCTTAGTGGACTATCTTGAGCGGAGCCGTCTTTGATAAGTTGTAAATATACCTATTTTTGTGTACATTAATTTAGTTGTTTTCATTTATTTTTGTCGTTTTTACTTATTTTTATTCAATAAAATGCTCCTATTTTTGTAAATATTATACTAACTTTGTTTATTTTATTTTTCAGGAAAAATGAAAAATCTGCCAAAATTTGACATGTCACGCCCGTGACAAATTGGTCACGCCCGTGACCAGGGCGTGACACGTCAAAAGCCGTGAAATCAGCAATTTTCTGAAGTTCAAAGCCTGACACGCCCGGGGTCACGCCCGTGTCACCCGACACGGGGCGTGACCCAAGCCCGTGTTCACTCAACTCGACACTTTCTGCTCGACGATCGTCGAGTGTCGACACCAGCCGACACGCCCCGAGTCACGCCCGTGACCTAGGGCGTGACCACTGCGCCTGGCCGACAAGACCTGCCCGAAGACTTTCGGCGCGCACCGCGCCCAGATCCACCTGCCTGTCACGCCCCCTGTCACGCCCGTGACCAAGGGCGTGACCACTGCGAGACCGCCACGTGTCCAGCCCGAAGTCAACTTTCCCGTCAAATCGCCGGCCGCCTTCCAAATAGTACTGTCACGCCCCATGTCACGCCCGTGACCAAGGGCGTGACTCATGAAAATTTTTTCTATAAATTCAGAGGTTCTGCTCTGAAATTCTGTTCCCTTTTGGGCACCATTTTGCTTAGGTGTTATGCTGTCGGGATGCCTCCAAAGTCTATGTAAGGGATATTTTTCCCCCTCTCCTTAGCTTTTATTTTCATGTCTTTGTAACCCGTGTTTTTAGTTAATAAAATTTGTCTCCATTTTCTTCTCTTATTATAGCTTTGGAATGGATCTTTACAATCTCCCCTATGCAATCTTATCTTTTTTTCATTTTGTTTTAACTTAGTTTTTGTCTTTTTAAAAGGCGTGTGTGAGTGTATGAGTATAGTTTTCACTTTTATGTTTTCAATTTCTTACTTAGTTTTGTTAATTTAGATTTTTATAGCTTTTATTTCATTCCTATAACCCATAAAAACGCTTTAAAGTGTCTTTCTTTTTTTCTTTAACTTAGCTTTTTCGTTTTAGGTTGTAAAACGTTTTCTTTCTTTTTACTATATTTACACTTTTTTAGCGTTTTTATCAAGTTATAGGAATGATAACATAGTTATTTTAATTTTTCGTAAACTTAGTTTTTTTCATTTAAAACTTTTGTCCGTTTAATTTTTTCGTCTTCTTTTTACGCATTTCTACCGCATTCTAGCGGTAGAAATGTATTCGTTTTAATTTTTCGATCACTTGCATTTTTTCGTTTATTTGCAAAACTTTCTTCCCGTTTAATTTTTATATCAGCTTTTTATGCATTTCTACCGCATTCTAGCGGTAGAAATGCAGTTGTTTTCAATTTTAGATAACTTAGTTTTTTGCAATTTTTTATGTATGCGCATTTATTTCCGCCTACTCGTTAAGAGTTAAATGGCGCCTGCTTATTTTACTTTCTGTAGAGTGCGTGAGTTTGTAGTTTTCCTTTTTTCCGCCTACTCACTTGAGTTTAATGGCTGGATTTCATTTCAGTAGAGTGCGTGTGTTTTCATTTATGTCGAGAGAGAGTGTGCGTGCGTTGCATTTATTTTGTCCTACTCGTTTGAGTAGGACCCGTATTTATTTTCTCCTACTCATTTGAGTAGGACTTGCGTGTGTGTGTTTTACTGCTTTCATTTCTCCCGCCCACGCAGTTGCGCCGGGACTCGCAATTTACAGCTTTCTTCAGTCCTACTCGTTTGGGTAGGACTTGCAATTTTCTGCTTTATTTTCCTGCTTTCATTTACTGCTTTCATTTCCTGCTTTCTTTATTGCTTTCTTTTCTGCTTTTCCCGCAAGCCGTCCCCATTCCGATGAGTGGCTAACCATTCTTAGCCCTCGGCATCGAAGAGCATTGGGACAGATAAAATAGCTTAAAATAACTAAAGGTCTAATCTTTCTAATTAATTAATAGCACTTAAGGTTTGCCCGGGGTTAACGACGCGTAGGACCACATATCGATGTGTGGGCCCTATTTTCGTTTTCCATACGCTCGCCGAGAGGCCGTGCGTATGGACAGATCACCCCTTGGCAAAGAGAGTTCCGCACTAACCCTCGAGAGAGGAGGCGCGCCAACTCTACCGGATTGGGTTCCCCACCCAATAGCGGGGTTCTTAGCGTAATGCGGGCGTTAAGAGGAATCCTTCGTCGGACTAACGTTCGGTCGAATAGTCTTAGCGTTCAGGTGAGCGATAGTCCTAGAGATAGGTGAGCTCATTTTAGTGGAACCTCCACGGCCAAGTCTCCGCCTTAATTAATTAGAAATTTAGGAGCTCTTTTTATTTAAAGTCTATTTTAGTTCATTTATTTTTTCGGTGCCATCGAGCTAAGCTCTTCATCGGCACCACCTTCAAGCTTTCTTTTTATTGCTTTCATTTTCTTTCCGCCATTTTCTGTATTTTTATATAAAATATCCCGACAAGATAATTATCGGTAAAATAATAGTCCCCTCCAAGGAAGAGTAGAAATAATCGAACCGGACCCGAGAACAATACGACCTCGATATTCCACCCGGAATATCCTGTACTACTCACGATAGGTGCACTTGCCTCCTTTCGTTAAAACTCGATTTCTAAACCTTTTTTATATCCAAAATAAATAAATAAATACGCGCGCCCCGTTTTCTTAAATAAATTCACTTCCGCCTTTTTCCTCAAATAAAAACCGCCGGGTCGCCGCGTGACCGCTAATAATTTTGGAGTTTTAACACATCAGTCTTACATTCTCAAGATATTCGTTTAGGGTTTCTGCTCATCCGTCCTCTTTTCTCGTTCTCCTGATCGAAAAATTTTGCCGCCGCTCTCACGAGTTCTCAGCGCCGCTCCTGCACCAATCGTTTTCCGCTCGTTGTCGATCGGAAGAGAAAGGATCACAGATCTCTGCATCGGTCGGTTCCCGGGAATAAGTCGTTATAGATCTCGCTCTTTTCCAATTGTCGCTCTTCTCAATCGAAGTCCAGAAATTTTTCAGATCGGGAGTTTCTCTCCCATGTTCTTGTGCTTTTGCTCCTTCTCGTTTCTTTCACTATCAGCGAGGAAGACGATCTCAGCTGCTCTAGCTTTGGGCTAGGAGCCAGATCCCGCCGCTGGATTTTCGTACAGATCAAAAAAAGGGGAAGATCTAAAGCTCCAAGGTGCAGATCTATCTGATCGTGGAGGAGTAATCTGTGTACTCCACTCCTAGATCTGCGATCTACAGCAGCCTGTGGGCGTCTTGTAGGGAGAAAGTGCAGCTATCTTTTCTCTAATTTTCAAGATCTGGTTGTTGTTGTTGGGCCGATCCAAAGGAGGAAGGAAAATTGGTTCCTTTTCCTCATGCTTACCGAATACTTTCAGATCTGGCTAAAGGAAAAGTAGGGCTGACCACCACTATTAGATCCATAAATATTAAGGAGATCTGATTGAAGCAGGCCTGTACCTTTTTCTCTACAGTGGGTTGGTCAATACTAGTGGGGATTGGCAATGAATCCTTGTCTCTGATCCAGAAGAACAACATATCCATTCTGATCTGGAGTGAATCTTTGCCTCTGATTGAAGAAGCCAAACATTATGGATTGAGGATTCGTTGATATTTTTTTTCGAAATTATTTTTCAGTCGAAGAGGAGGAGCAAATTATCTCTGGATTGTATCTGAAGGTTTTTCTGACATCTTCACACGGCTAAGGTGACCCCGTTCTAGCATTTTTGTTTTTGTTTTAAATCTAGAACTATGTCGAAGAAAAGCACGCTCGACACCATAAAACTGCAATCGTTCGACGCCTCCGACTTTCTCAGCTGGAAAATTCAAGTCCAACTACTAATGAAGGAACGCGAGATTTTTTACACCGTTCAGAGCGATTTCGCTTCTACCGTCGATGACGTGTATGAGTACCAGTGGAATAAGGATGAGGATTTCTGCAGGGATTACCTGTTCAATTCTCTGAATCCCTGGCTCGCGTTGACCTACCACGCTTACAAATCTGCGAAGGAAATATGGGATCGTCTGAACGCGCATTTCCAGAAAGAGTAAGGATTGTCAAAGTCGCTCATTGGAGAGAAGTTCCTTAACTTTTGATTCAAAGCGAACGTGTCTATCACTTCTCAACTCTTGGAGTTGGTCAACCTGCGTCAGAAACTGGATGATGATCATTCGAAGATGAACGACAGCCTCTTTGTGTACATGATTCTGAGTAAGCTGCCTTCTGAGAGGCTCTTTTTCAAGACCGAGATGGACCGACTGAAAGAAAAGATCATTTTTGACGAACTCAAAATGTTCATTTATATTGAGGACCAAAACATTGCTGGGAAAAGCTTGGAGCAGGTTGCACAGCCCTCACAGGCTGTCAAATTCGTTTCACATCCTAGTAAGCCTTCTCGGAAGCCTCCGGCACCTAAGGGTGATACTCCAGCACCATTGGCGGTCAAAAATCCTTCTCTCAAAAGGAAGAAGGGCAATTGCCACAACTGCGGCAAATAGGGTCACTGGGCCGCTGAATGTAGGGGTACGAAGAAGCAAAAAGAGGAAGCCCCACAAAATGTGGCACACATGTTGGTTGACAACTCTGATCCCAAGTCCTCCGTGGCTATGATTGGGAGTAGTCACAGCAGTGCGTCTTCTGAGTGGTGGCTGGATAGAGGTGCGACCTGTCACGTCACAAATGACAGCTGTCCAACACGATGGTCTTCTATTTCAATTGGTATTAGAGTCTCCTGATCAAATGACTCTCCCCACATGACTTGCACATCACGGGATAGCCAGCCGACCACGGAGATAAAGCCACGTCTTATCACATCACAATCTATAGTCATTCCTACCCTAATCCATCATTTGTACTGCAACGTCCCCGCGCACCAAGGAAACCATCTACCGCCAATGTGGAACTAACCTTGTCCACCAAGGAAATCATATACCGCCATTGCAGAACTAACCTTGTCCGGTTCCGGCTACACGTACTCACTCGAGAAAAGGGGGAAAACACAAACATCACAAACGGCATCTTGCCGCAACGGATTTCTACAAAATCCTTAAGGCTCGTTATGCAACATCACCGAGTTGGACTAACGGTCTCGACCACGGATTCACCCACCATGCCTAATCCACTAACGGAGCGGATCTCTAATGCAAAATCATGACGGGGATGGACTCAATCGACCCGGAGGTTCCTCTTGAACCATGGCGGCCCAAAGCCCTCTCATTTGAGAGATTTGGTGCCCAAAAGCTTGAACGAAAAGTTGTTAAACATGCATCCTAAAACCAATAGGAGAAGTTTCGTTACCTTACGGCCTGTCTTCCTAGCCATGGTAACTTAGCCAGATGAAAACCACCGCAACGGACTTGTCTCTGCGGATCTGGACTCGACTCGCGATTTGGGGCTCCGAAGCTTCTCCGGTAGCCGGATCTCTCCTTCACCTTCTTCCTTGCTCTCCCTTCTCTCTAAAACCTTAGAAAGAGAAACTTGAAGAAGAAATGAGGGTTTCAAACCCTATTCCCGGACATAACTCAGCCAGGACAGCCCTGAACAATCAGATCCTAAAAGAAGGAAATGAACGGCCACGATTCGCACTTAAAACCAAAATTTCTGGGCCAAACATGGCTTGAGACACGCCCGTATCCAAGGCCGTATGCCTCAATCGACGCCGAAACCATCGCACCCAGAACAGGACACGGGCTCTGAAAACGCCCGTGTCAACATTGACACGCTCGTGTCACAAAGTACACGTCTGTGTGTCTGGGCGTGTTCCTTCATCGACACAGGACCAAACACAACCCGAGAAGAACACAGGTTCTCAACACGCCCGTGTCACATTTGACACGCCCGTGTCAAACACGAACACGCCTGGGCTCTAGGCCGTGTTTATCCCCTCACACGGCCAGGCTAAAAACCTGAGCAGGACACGGCCTGGGACATGCCTGTGTCTCAGGCCGTGTTCGTCCTGTCGACGATCAGCGAGCGCATTTTCGTCGACCACGTGATAATCGTCAAACCTGAACACGACAAGGCTATGGACACGCCCGTGTCCTAGGTCGTGTTCACTGTCTCGACACTTCGTCGAGCACAGTTCGTCGACCACCCGAGTTATTTATCGAACCCGAGCACAACACGGCCTTGGACACGCCCGTGTCCCAGGCCGTGTGACCCCTTTCCAAGACCCAAACTTGGCTCTGAACGTTGTCCGTCCCTCTTTTGAAATTTGTGGCGTTACAACTCTCTCCCCCTTAAAAGAATTTCGTCCCGAAATTACAGAAAGCAAAAGGGGTACACAAAACTTAAATGATACCTGAATGGAAGAACCCTGGATACTCCTCCAGCATGGTTTGTTCTCGCTCCCAAGAGAGCTCCTCACGACCGCAGTTGTCCCATCGGACTTTTACGAGTTTGACCTCTTTGTTCCGCAATTGCCGAATTTCTGAATCCTCTATAGCAATGGGACGAACTCCCGTCCTCAAGTCCTCTTCTATCGGCACTGATGCTGATTCAATCACCACACTAGCCTCCACTAAGGCTTTCCTCAAGACGGAGACATGGAAGACGTCGTGTAATCCACTCAGCTTTGTAGACAACGCCAACTGGTACGCTACTTCTCCCACCTGTTCTATAACTTCGAAAGGTCCCAAAAATTTTGGACTCAACTTCTTGAGTCGGCAAATGCGTGAAACGCCTTTGAACTGCTTCATCTTTAAATAGATCCAGTCGCCTACCGCGAACTCCAGTTTCCGATGGCGAGCATTAAAATATTTTGCCTGCCAATTTTGAGCCACCTTCATGCACTCTTGAATGGTTCGCACCAACTCACAAGCATTAGCAACCACTTCTTTTCCCAAAAGTTTGGTGTCTCCCGCCTCTGTCTAAGACATCGGTATTCGACACCGCCTCCCATACAAAGCTTCATATGGCGCCATCTTGATACTTGCTTGGTAATTACTATTATAAGCGAACTCTACCATGAAGAGGTGATCCTCCCACTTCTTGTCAAAGTCAAGAATGCACATTCTCATCATATCCTCCATAGTACGGTTCTTTCTTTTGGTTTGCCCGTCAGTTTGAGGATGGAAAGCCGTACTGAACTTTAGCTTCGTGCCCAGACTCTTCTGAACCAACCTCCCGTCCTTGGACGTGAAACGTCCATCGCGATCACTAACTATACTCTTAGGAATCCCATGTAGCCGCACAATGTTGCGAACATATAACTCTACCAGCTTCTCCACGCTGTCCTCCTTCCGATTTGGGATGAAGTGAGCCACTTTGGTTAAGCGATCCACAATCACACAAATCGTGCTGTTACCCTGTTGTGATCTAAGTAACCCATGAACAAAGTCCATGGAGATGTCATCGAATTTCCACTCGGGGATTGGAAGAGTCTTCAGGAATCTGCCCGGCTTCTGACACTCGGCCTTCACCATGGCACAAGTTTGGCATTGACTCACGTACAAAGCTACGTCCCGCTTCAGTCTAGGCCACCAAAAGGATTTCTTCATATCCAAGCACATCTTTGTACTGCCCGGGTGAATGGAGTACTTTGTGAAGTGAGCCTCGAACATTAACTCCTCACGGAGCTTGTCGAACTGGGTATATAGATCCTTCCGTAATTCCTTAGAATACTATCAATTATCTCCCAGGCGCCGCTCTCGCCCGTTTGAGCTTCCGCCACGTAAGGCTGAAACTCCACATCCAAATGAGTCGCTTCGCGAATACGATGAGACAAATCGTTCTGCATTTCAATCCAGTTCAATCGAGTCATGCTAGACTCGCCCCTTGCTACGCACTCCAAGCCAAGGGACTCCTAGTCCAGCACCAACCGCTCATCATGAGCTTCGATCCAATTCCCTTGCCCCGAGTATTTTCTACTCAAGGCATCTGCCACCACATTGGCTTTGCCTGGCGTATACTGAATCGCCACCTCGTAGTCTCCAAGGAACTCGACCCACCTGTGCTGTCGTATATTCAAGTCCTTCTGATCTAGGAGATACTTCATGCTTTTATGATTTGTGAAGATCTCCACCTTCGCACCATAAACATAGTGCCACCACAATTTCGACGCAAAAATTACCGTTGCCAACTCCAAGTCATGGACGGAGTAATTCCTCTCATGAGGCTTCAGCTGCCTAGACCCATAGGCTATCACACTGTCATGTTGCACCAATACGCAACCCAAACCGCATCCTGATGCGTCACTAAAAATTTGAAATCCTTCGGTCCCTTTCGGTAGACTTAGGATTGGATCTGTCATCAGTTTTTCCTTCAGTGTCTCAAATGCCTGACTGCACTCCTAAGTCCACACAAACTTATGATCATTACGAGTTAGTGATGTGAGGGGTAGAGCAATCCGCGAAAAGTTTTCTATGAATCTTCTATAGTACCCGGTTAGTCCAAGAAAACTTCGGACTTCCGCTACGGTTCTCAAAATCGGCCAATCTCTGATGGCTTTCACTTTTGTTGGATCTACCGTCAACCCATCCCAACTAATCATGTGGCCCAAAAATGCCACCTTCTCTGGCCAGAACTTGCACTTCGAGAACTTTGCATAAAGCTGGTTCTCTCTCAACACTTGCAAGACTACTCTCAAGTGAGTCTCATGTTCCACCTCCGATTTGCAGTACACCAGAATGTCATCAATAAAGACAACTACAAAAGAGTCCAAGTATTCCTGAAATACTCGATTCATCAAATCCATGAATACGGATGGTGCGTTCGTCAGCCAGAATGGCATCACCGAGAACTCAAAGTGACCATACCTCGTACTAAACGCTGTCTTGGGTATGTCCTCATCTCAAATTCGCAACTGATAGTATCTTGACTTCAAGTCCAACTTTGAATACACCATCGACCCCACCAGCTGGTCAAACCGGTCGTCTATCCGATGAATCAGATACTTATTCTTGACAGTCAATTTATCCAACTCTCGGTAGTCTATGCACAACCACATACTACCATCTTTCTTCTTCACGAACAACACAGGCGCGCTC
Organism: Platanthera guangdongensis; assembly: GCA_039583875.1. Lineage (NCBI taxonomy): Eukaryota > Viridiplantae > Streptophyta > Magnoliopsida > Asparagales > Orchidaceae > Platanthera > Platanthera guangdongensis. Next base: position 112,964,599 of record CM077165.1, on the reverse strand, counting down.
CATGGTGAAGAACTAGGTCTGATATAACCCTGCTCCAACAGTTCTTGCAACTGTACCCTGAGTTCGGCCAACTCCTTTGGTGCCATACTAAACGGAGGACGTGACACCGGCCTAGCCTCTAGCACTAACTCAATCGAGAAATCAATCTGTCGTCGAGGAGGCGCTCCAGGAAGTTCATCCGGAAACACATCCTTGAACTCTGCCACTACGGGCACTTCCCCAAGTGATAACTTGGAAAGGCGAACTTCCAATAATGCTACAAAGGCTACTCCCCCTGGTTAACTGTCTGCACCAACTGCATGGCCGAAATTAGGGAACAGGCCACTCCGTTAAGGCCCTCAAACTTGACTTCTGTCTGCCCTTCGCTTCTTAGGGTCACCACCTTGGATAGGCAATCAATACTGGCACGCTGCTCTGCTAGCCAGTCCATTCTCAATATCACATCAAACTCAACCAAAGGTAGGAATGCTGCTATCAACACGAAGTCAACTCTGCCTAGCTCCCAGCAAATGCGCCCTTTCTCCCCGGTGGTCATGGATGACCCATTGGGCATGCTCACCTTCAGCTCTGCATCCGCCTAGAACGACTCAACTCCAATTCTCCGGATGAAGCTTTTCGCAAGGAAAGAGTGCGACGCTCCCGTATCAAACAATACCCTAGTGGGGTATCTGGAAACTAACACAAAGCCTAAAACATAGACATCAAATATAACGGTCTGAAAGTATGGAGCACGAGGTTAAACTTAAACTTCCTCATACCTGTCACCACATCGGGTTGGTGGATCGCTTCCTGCTGTCCAAGGTTGTAAGCCCTTGGTTGCACGGTTGGAACCGAGAAGCGTTAGACTCCACCATCTTCCCTTTCTCTGCGGCACAGGGGCCGGAGTGCACAGTCTGCTCCTGCCTTGGCTCCTGCTCCGCACCTCCTTGAGTACAAAAACGAGCTATGTACCCCACCTTACCACAATTGAAGCACGTCGGTGGTCCCTCAGATTGAGACCCTCCGGACGTCCATTTGCTTTTCTCATCGGACTTGAATGGTTGAGGCTTTTTCCTCCACCTATTCCCTTCAGACTTTCCTTAGGATTGGGAAGGCTTCCCTTCCCCTTGCTTCGGCGCAAAACCCTTACGATGTTGGCTTCGCTCTAGATCACTCTCCAATGTCCTGACAGCCTCAACCAACTCATTGAAACCAGCTCTCTTCATGGCGATGAGGGGTTGCATTAGATTCTCCATCACCCCCTGGTAGAAGAGGTTATCCCTCTCCTCATCGTCTGTCATTGTCGTTCCTGCATAACGACCCAACCGAGTGAACTCATGTACATACTCGTTCACTATCTTATCACGTTGCACCAAGTGCAGAAACTGTCTTTGGAGGGCCAACCTTGTCGAAACAAGAATGTACTTCTTTAGGAAAGCATTCCCGAACTCTTCCATGGACGGGGTACGTCCGGTAAACTGGCAGCCGCTATGGCTCACCCACCACAACTTCGCGTCTCCCTCCAACATGAAGGCCGCAAACTCAGATTTCTTCTCCTCTGGCATTTCTGCCGCCCTCAGAAGCTCTTGCATCCATGCCCACAAATCCTCTGCATCAGTCGGCGTACCGAATCCCTTGAACGTTGGAGGATGGAAGCTCAGAAAATACTTCATCTGCCGGTCTCCATGCCCGACAACCACCCTTTCGGCCAACGGCTCTGCTCGCCTGGCTTCTTCGCCCGACACGGCCGTTGCCGTATTCGGGGAAGCAGGAGTTGCTACTTGAGCAACAGTGGTTGCTACTTGAGCTGTCGCTGCAGCTTGGGCTGCCACCATTTCTTCTGCAAGCATGCGAAAGAAATCGGCCAGGTTTACACTCATGCCCAAAGGACCCTGAGCAGTGGCGCTGCTCGCAGAAAGCTCTTCTCGTGGTCTCGACGTACCCGCCTCATTGCTTGCACTCTTAAGAAAAGCAAGGAAACAAGAAATTAGTCTCTTACTCGCAAGACTCAAACATAAAGACACTCATGGTCCCGCATTACTCCTATGTGGATAACTTCTATACGCGATCCGATTACGTTGAATCGACCGCCCTAACTGACCTTGGACGAAACCTCGCTCTGATACCAAATTGTAACACATCCCTTGTAATGACCGTATAATATGGGTCTGGCCTGGGCCCCACAACATACAGACGCCACAGCTTTAGCATTAAAAGATGATATGAACTACCCAATCTCAAAACTCAAAACAAAACAACAGCGGAAACAGTAAACAAGAACAGAAGTTATCCACATATACGAGTATTGAAACGGTCTTAGGGCCTTACAGCAAAAGAGAGTCCAACACTCCAAAAAGATAACATCCGACATCAATGTGCAAAAGCACTCTTAGACTACCTCGGCATGCAAGCCGGAAAAACAAGAGCATCAAACATACAATGCCACAAAATAGAGCTAGTACGAAACTTGAAACACTTCGTGAGGCTTAGGCCTTTTTGGCCGGCGAGGTAGCTCCTGCTTGCGATCCTTGCCCTGTAAAAATTGGTTGTAACGTGGGTCAGCAAACGCTGACCTCAAACTGTGTAACAAACACATCTCCTCCCGGCCGCCCCTAACGGACCCCGAGGTATCCCTTCAACCTGCAAGTCAGCACTTCGTATACCATATACATAAACAAGTAAAGCTCTAAAAGAATAGGTTTTGATGTCTCAAGCAACAAACACATTTTATGTTTAGCATAAAATAAAAAGGGGCCTACTATGCAGCATGTATGCAAAACCCGGGCTTCACCCAAGGCACCCTATTGCGTATGCAACTAGCACATCATCATAACATCTGGGTACTTCCAATTTCCCCATTGGCGTTAAGCCACAAACAAAAGGGTACTGCCATTCCCCTAACGGCATACAAGCCGCCACACGGAACTCTTGCCAAAGCCCCACCCGCTCATGGTTCTTAGACCCGGGCTTGCCTGCAAGCTCTGACTTCTCGCATCAGGATTCTGTCTCACACACTAACCAATTCTAAGAACCCTTGCTGGACCCCACCCGCTCGTGGCCTCATTGCACGGGCTTGCCCCATGCTTGGTGTTCCCATCAGTCTCACAAAAGAGGACTAGTCTCGTTGGGGCACTCTCCCCACACGACTTGCACGTCACGGGATAGCCAGCCGACCACTGAGACAAAGCCGCGCCTTAGCACATCACAATCCATAGTCATTCCTACCCTAATCCATCATTTGTACTGCAACGTCCCCGCGCACCAAGGAAACCATCTACCGCCAATGCGGAGCTAACCTTGTCCACCAAGGAAATCATCTACCGCCATTGCGGAGCTAACCTTGTCCGGTCCTGGCTACACGTACTCACTCGAGAAAAGGGGGAAAACACAAATATCACAAACGGCATCTTGCCGCAATGGATTTCTACGAAATCCTTAAGCCTCGTTATGCAACATCACAGAGTCGGACTAACGGTTGAGACCACGGCTTCACCCACCATGCCTAATTCACTAATGGAGCGGATCTCTAATGCAAAATCATGTCGGGGATGGACTCAATCGACCAGGAGGTTCCTCTTGAACCATGGCGACCCAAACTCCTCTCATTTGAGAGATTTGGTGCCCAAAAGCTTGAAACAAATGATGCTAAACACGCATCCTAAAACCAAGAGGAGAAGTATTGTTACCTTACGGCCCCTCTTCCTAGCCATGGGAACTTAGCCGGATGAAAACCACCGCAACGGACTTGCCTCTACGGATCTGGACTCGACTCGCGATTTGGGGCTCCGAAGCTTCTCCGACAGTCGGATCTCTCATTCACCTTCTTCTTTGCTCTCCCTTATCTCTAAAACCTTAGAAAGAGAAACTTGAAGAAGAAATGAGGGTTTCAAACCCTATTCCCGGACATAACTCAGCCAGGACAGCCCTGAACCATCAGATCCTAAAAGAAGGAAATGAACGGCCACGATTCGCACTTAAAACCAAAATTTTTGGGCCGAACACGGCTTGGGACACGCCCGTGTCCAAGGCCGTGTGCCTCAATCGGTGCTGAAACTGTCGCACCTAGAACAGGACACGGGCTCTGAACACTCCCATGTCAACGTTGACACGCCCGTGTCACCAAGTACACGCCCGTGTGCCTGGGCGTGTTCCTCCATCGACGCAGGACCATACACAACCCGAGAAGAACACGGGTACTCAACATGCCCGTGTCATATTTGACACGCCCGTGTCAAACACGAACACGCTTGGGCTCCAGACTGTGTTTATCCCCTCACACGGCCCGGCTAAAATCCCGAGAAGGACACGGCCTGGGACACGCCCGTGTCTCAGGCCGTGTTCGTCCTCTCGACGATCATCTAGTGCATTTTCGTCGACCACGTGAAAGTCGTCGAACCCGAACACGACACGGCCATGGACACGCCCGTGTCCTAGGCCGTGTTCACTGTCTCGACACTTCGTCGAGGGCAGTTCGTCGACCACCCGAGTTCTCCATCGAACCTGAGCACGACATGGCCTTGGACACGCCCGTGTCCCAGGCCGTATGACCCCTTACCAAGACCCAAACTTGGCTCTGAACGTTGTCCGTCGCTCTTTCGAATTTTGTGGAGTTACACATCGCTCCCCCTGCTTCCTGAACTAGAAGCCTCTGCCCTAGAGCTTGAAACACCTGGATATCCTGGTGATACAGGCAGCTCCACCTGAAGATCTTCAGCAGCCTCCTTCTGCCCTTCATCATACATGCTCTCCTACATCTCAACAGAGCCACCTCCATACGATGTCAGCTCATCAAAGACAATGTCTCTTGATACAACAACCTTCCTTATCGCAGGATCCATACACTTTCATTCCTTCTTCCGCTCATCATAACCCATAAAGATAAGCTTCCTCACCTTTACATCAAACTTGGTCCTCAGAGCATCCATGACGTGTACATAGCAGGTTGATCCAAACACTCGAAGGTGTTCCATGCTAGGCTTATCCTTGAACATCATCTCAACAGGAGAATTCATGTTGATCGGACTTTGAGGTATATGATTGATGACATAGGTTGTGCAGGCCATTCCTTCTACCCAAAAGGACCAGGGAATGCCCTTTGCACAATGCCAACATTTTCAGGTTTCCGTCAAATGACATATCTTTCTCTCTGTTACTCTATTTTGTTGTGGAGTATGAGCACAAGTGAGCTCTCCTGGATCTCGTTCTTCCTGTATAAATTAGAGAACTCGGATGAAACAAACTCACCTCCATTGTTCGATCTAAACTTCTTGATCTGCAGGCCAAGCCGGGCCTCCACCAGCTCCTTGAACTCCACAACCAATCGGAAAGTATCTGACTTCTCCTTCATGAAATACACCCAAGTGTATCTTGAATAGTCATCAATCACTACCTGCATGTATCTGCTGCCTCCAAGACTAGCGGTGACAGTTGGCTCCATCAGATCACCATGGATACACTCCGATGGTGCCTTACTCCTTTTTTGTGACTTGTCAAACGGAAGGCGATGAGCCATTACATACTGACACCCCGTGCAAACATGGCCATGGCCGACATATGACAACCTAGGCAAGCCACTCACAAGACTTTTATCTGCCATAACTTTCAACTTGTTCATCCTGACGTGTCCTAGTCTTTCATGCCATATAGCAGTGCTATCGTTGGCCCTCATCCGATCAACATAAGGGATTGTTGATAAAACAAACAAGTCTCTAACTCTTCTCCTTACATGAGCAACATCAGCCTTTACCGCTGATACATTGCAGAGAAATTTCACTTCTGTTAGACTAAACAGAACGTGATAGCCTACGTCAACCGCATTGGTCATAGAGAAAAGGTTCTTCTTCATGCCAGGTACGTGATAGACACTCCTTAACGTGAGTGAACCCTTAGCACTATCCAAAGATACTACACCCTCCTTCTCTACAGTATGAACAAAATCATCGGCGGTTATAGTAGCTTCATTACTTGAGAACTTTTGCAGTGATGAGAACTTTGACTCGTCTCCAGTGAGGTGATGACCACACCCCGAGTTAACTATCCAGTCATCTTGGTAGTGGATGGTAGAAAGAGCACAGACACATGTGCCCGTTAGAAAAACTCCTCCCCACACGGCCTCCTCAGCACTAGAACCAGCTCCCTCCTTATCTGCAACATGCCCAGGCTGTAGCTTGACCTTGCAGTTACGTTTGAAGTGTCGTGGATGATTACACTTGTAGCACTTCAACTCCTTCTTCCAGTTCATCATAGGAGTAGTGCTCCTCTCTTGCTGATAGAAAGTTGAAGACCCATCCTCAGCAGTAGTCTTCTTCTTCTTCTCCCATCTCTTCTTCTTCTTACTAGTGAAACGAGCCTCAATACCTCCTTCAGAGATAGTAACCCTGACCATCTGCCTGGCCAGGATCTCCTGCGACAGCAGCAGGTTCTCCAACTCCAGCAAGGGTGGCTGAGTAGCCCAGCCTTGAACAGAAGTCACGAAGGCCATATATTCCATCCGCAAACCGCAAATTATGTTCCTCTTCAACTTAGCTTCAGAAATGGGCACATCAGGATCCAGCGCTGAGATCTCAGCGCACAGGTTCTTTATCTTAAGAAAGAACTTTGAGATGGGCAGATATCCTTGAGTTGCTCTAGCCAACTAATTCTCTAAGAACTGTAGCCGACCTACATTCTTCATGTTGAACAATCCATTGATGGGCTTCCAAATCTCAGCAGCAGACTCACATCCTAAGATGTGATCAAAGAGTTCATGTGAGATAGCCAGCTTGAGAGCAAACTCTACTTTCACGTTGGTCTTTCTCCAAGCTCTCACCTGTTCAGCAATGCCAATTACAGCAGTAACTTCTTGTTTGTTGTCACCACCGACGACTTCCCACAACTCATCACCCAGAAGATAGCTCTTCATACATGACTTCCACTTTTTAAAGTTAGTTGATATAAGAAGATCAATACCAATACCTCTTGTTTAACCACCTTCCATTGCAGCAATCACTGATCTAATAGCTTCCAGAAGCGTAGAGCACAACTGAGGTTGATCACTGCTCAAGACTCTATTCCCTCTGATACCATGTTAAAATTTCTCAAGATGACCAGGAGATAGCTCTGATACCAAGTAAAGCTTTCAGAGCTATCAAGATGACACCTTGATCAAGTGTAAAGCGGGAACCAGGCACAGGAACACTCCAACTATAAACTGAGCTCAATAAACCGGATGTAATAGAAAGAACAACAAAGTCTTGTATTAAAAATAATCTTCATTACAAGACAGGACATACATGGAGAGACATGATTTTGCCAAGTAAAATAGGGAAGCAGAAAACAACAAACAAGAAACCGGGCAGACAAAAGCTAAGACCGCCGAGTTCGTCGAGACTGCTGAGGTCGCCAAGCCGCTGCTGCACTGAACTGAGCTACGAAGTACGCGAAGACCGCGGACAACCCATTATTCTGCTGAACACCTTATCCACTCTCTGCAAGCCGCCTAATCACAGAGGTTACCTAGCTGCCAGAGTCCGTAAACAAGAGTCGTTGCCGAACTGAAGAACAGACCACCGAGACCGGCGGACAAGTTATTGAACTGGAAAGCTAGAGAGAAGACTGGCTAGCCACAAATGCGACCTGCTGCAAAACTGCTGATTGTTAACTGCAAGCTCCACTGATCCCTGACCCTAATAAGAACCATAATCCGGGCTTCTCAGTGCTAGCCACACAACCTACAAACAACAAACCAGTTAACCTTCTCAAACCGCACGAACAGAAAATTTGAGTATGCAGCTTTTAACCCAAGCTCAACTTACTGTTCATTCAGTTAAAACTAATGTGACCGGGGGTCCCATTTATAGGCGCGGAGAGGAGTGTGTCACCGCCCTAGTGGATAGAAACACCACCCCAGCTCGCAGCTAGCACCAAGCAGTCCGTCCAGTCCGCATGGACAAGGCCGAAGACCAGCCTATCTGCCTGCTATCAAGGAGGCCGGACAGGAAGCCAGTCCGCATCCCTGCAGACACCGCACCAGCCCGCAATAAACAAAGTCCACGACTAAAGAAACAAACCTCCCGGTCAACAAGCGGACATTGTGGACTCTGCGATCAAGAAACGAACTTGTCACAGAAGACCAAGTGACAAACCGGAGAAAAACTCTACCGCGAGCTATACGGATAAGAGCACGATCCGCCAGCTACCAAGGCAGTACTCCAACCCGCTAGCTCCTTGGTAACCTCCTAACCGTACCATCAAAAAATAGGAGAACAAGGGCACAGTCAGCCATCTCCTGATCTCTAAAAGCAGTCTGCATTAAGCAGACTCCGCGAACTAAGAAAGAGTCCGCCCCTCTCGCAGATAGACCACCTATCTGCACGGTTACTCCAGGTAACAGCCAACTATAGAACCAACAAGCCGAACTGGCTGGTCACTATCACCAGGCCGCAACAAACAGACCACCCAGGCCGCACCATCAGTCCTCAGGACTGTAAGCCTAGGACGTGCGGTCTTTCTGATCAACCCCCACTTTCACTTCATAATTTTCAACAAAAGCCCCCCCCCCCCCCCCCCCTTTTTTGATGAACAGTCTCGAATCTAAATCAGAGCCAAAATAACCACATAACTGTAGGTATTTTGCGATCTTCTCATACCATCCCCATGTTACCTGCTTCAATCCATAAAGCGCTTTTTGGAGCTTGCAGAGGTATCATGGATAATCTTCAGACATGTATCCCGGTGACTGGACCATGAAGATGTCTTTATTAATCTCCCCGTAAAGAAAAGCATTCTTTATGTCCAGCTGCCACATCTTCCGGCCTTGGCAAGCCGCCAAGGCCATCACCACCTGCACAGAAGTCATTTTTACAACAGGACTAAATGTCTCTTCATAGTTTTCTTCGTACTATTGAGAGAACCCTCGAGCTACAAGGAGAGCATTGTATCGCTCGATGCTCTCATCTATCTTCTTCTTCAGCTTATACACTCACTTGCATGTCACAGGAGTAATGCCTTCGACCTTGGGCACAAGGTCCCAAGTATCATTTTTCTCGAGGGAAGCCATCTCCTCATCCATGGCGTAATCCTACTCTTTGACTCCAAAGGCGTCTTCAATGCTAGAAGGCTCTCGCTCATCTAGAGGGCTTGTGAAGAAATAAGAGATGAACCTCACCGTGTTTCCTTCGTTATAACGAACTGGTGGTTTGATGGCCCTCTTCAATCTCTGAAGAGTCCCACCATTGCTGACCACCTCCACTAGTTCTTCTAAACCAGCTTCGTTCCCAAGAAAACTTGGAGTATTGCTCCCCCTGGTTTCTGAACCAGAAGCCTCCGCCCCGGAGCTAGAAACACTTGGAGCTCCCTAGTGACACAGGCAGATCCACCAAAAGATCCTTAGTAGCCTCCTCCTGCCCGTCGTACGACCTGCTTTCTTATAGCTCTATAGTAGAGCCACCTCCATATGACGTCAATTCATCGAAGACCACGTCTCTCGAGACGATGAACTTCTTCATCACTGGATCCATACACTTCCATCCCTACTTTCGCAGGTCATAGCCCACGAAGATAAGCTTCCTCGCCTTTGCATCCAGCTTTGCCTTGAGAACATCTGAGACGTGTACATAGCAGGTAGATCTGAACACCTGAAGGTGTCCAACTACAAGCTTCTCCTTAAACATCATCTCATGAAGAGACTTCATGTTGATCGGACTTAGAGGCATCCGATTGATGACATAAGTTGTGCAGGCCATCCATTATGCCCAAAAGGACCTTGAAATGCCTTTGAAATGAAGCCAACACTTGCAGGTCTCTGTCAAATAACGGATCTTCCGCTCTGCTACTCTTTTTTGTTATGGAGTATGCGCACAAGTGAGCTCTCTCTGGATCTCGTACTTCTTGTAGAAGTTAGAGAAATCATTTGAGACGAGCTCACCTCTGTTGTCCGTTATCAATTTCTTAATCCGCAGGACAAGCCGACCCTCCACCAGCTCCTTGAACTCCACAAACAAACGGAATGCGTCCAAATTCTCCTTCATGAAGTACACCCAAGTGTACCTTGTGTAGTCATCAATCAACACCAGCATGTACCTGCAGCCTCCAAGACTGGCGGTGATGGTCAGCTCCATCAGATCACCATGGATAGAATACAATGGTGCTTTACTCCTGGTCTGCGAATTGTCAAATGGAAGGCAATGAGGCTTTCCATATTGACACCTCGCGCAGACATAATCGTCGCTAAAGGATGACAATTTAGGCAAGCCTTTCACAAGGCTCTTCACTGTATAGTTTTCAACTTTTCCATCCCAACGTGTCCCAACCGCTCATTCCAGATAGCTACACTATTATTGGCTCTCATCTGATCAATATAGGAACTTTTTGATAGTACAAATAAGTCACTTACCCTTCTCCCCACATGAGAAACGTCAGCCTTTACCGCTGACACGTTGCAGAGAAACTTCACTTCTGTTAGATAGAACAGAACGTGATAGCTCGCATCCATTATGATGGTCACTGAGAAGAGGTTATTCTTCATGCCCGATACATAATAAACACTCCTCAAGGTAAATGGACATTTATCACTACCTAAAGAAACGACAGCCTCCTTCTTGACTACAAGAACAGTATCATCAACAATTATGATAGCTTCGTTACCTAAGAATGTTCGCAGAAAAGAGAACTTTGACTCGTCCCCAGTAAGGTGGTGACCACACCCCGAGTCCACTATCCAGTCATATTTGTAGTCGATGGTGGACAAGGTACATACACATGTGCCTGTCATGAACGCATTCCCCCATTCGACTTCATCAGCACTAGAACCAGCTTCCTCTTTATCTGCAATATGCCCCGGCTGTAGCTTGACCTTACAGTCCTTCTTGAAGTGACCCGGCTGGTCGCACCTGTAGCACCTCAGCCCTTCCTTCTTCTTCTAATCACACTTAGGAGCATAACTCCTCTCTTGCTGATATGAAGTTGAAGGGACATCACCAGCAGCAGGATTCTTCTTCTTCTCTGATCTCTTCTTCTTCCCTGAGAAGAGCGTCTCACTACCTATTTTAGAGATAGTGACTCCAGCCATCTATCTAACTAAGCTCTCCTGCAAAGTCAGTAGGTTCTCCAGCTCCAGCAAAGACGACTGAGTGGTCTAGCCTTGAACAGAAGTAACAAAGGCCACATATTCCTTCCGCAAATCGCGGATTATGTGTCTTTTCAGCTTCGCTTCCGAAAAATGCTCATCATGGTCTAACGCTGAGATCTCAGCGCACAAGTTCTTCATCTTCAACAAGTACATTAAGGTGGGCAAATCTCCTTGAGTGGCTCTCGCCAACTCATTCTCTAGGAATTATAGCCGAGCTACATTCTTCCTATTGAACAACCCATCATGGGAAGTCTAAATCTCCGCAGCTGACCGACATCTGATGATGTGGTCGAATAGTTCCGGTGAGATAACCCGCTTGAGAGTAAACTCAGCTTTCGTGTTTGTCTTCCTCCAGGCTAGCTCTCACCGCTTCAGCATTGTCAGCGGCATCAGTCACCTCTTGACTATCGTCTCTGCAGACGACCTCCCATAGTTCCTCGCCCAAAAGATAGCTTTTAATACATGATCTCCACTTCTTGAAGTTGGTCGATGTAAGAATCTCAATTCTAAGACCTCTTGCCAGTCCACCTTCCATTGCACTAACCCTGGTTCACTTAGACTTCTAGAAGCAATAAAGCAAACTGATGGTTGATCGCTGCTCAAGCCTCTGTTCTCTCTGATACCATGTAAAATATTGTGAACCACGAAAAACGAGAAACCAGGCGCAGGAACACTCCAACCAAAACCAAGCCAAGTAAACCAGATGGACTAGAAGAGCAAGAAAACTTTGTACAACCAATAATATTTACAAGGCGATGAATACATGGAGAGACATGATTCGCTGATGTATCTGATGGGAGCAAAACAAGAAAATATTAAACTAGTTGCGCAGTCTCTATGAGTAACTGTCGACTCTGTCGAGAAGTCTGCGAAGTCCGCTGAAGCCGTCAAGTCGCCAGATTGCAACCTAGCTGTGCGGACAACCTATTATTCCAATGTTAAACTATGTCTGCTAATCCGCAAGACGCCTGACCGCGAGGTCGCCTAGCCGCCATATCGCCTCAAACAGCTGCTGCCGAACTGAACAATTCGCCAGAAGCGGACAACTTATTGAACTGGGAAAAGGTTGCCGAAAAAAGAAGACTGGTTGGCCGCAAGTCGCGAGCTGCTGCTAACCGCCGATTGCTAACCGCAGAGTCCGCATTGATCCCTGACCAAAGTCAGAACCAAATCTTTGGCTCCTTAGCGTTGTCCGCACAACCTGCACAGCAAACACCGGTCAAATCTTCAAACCACGCAAACACAAAATCTTGCCCACAGCAACCACCCGAGCTCACTTATTGTTCATTTAGTTATACTATTGATGTGACGGGGGAGTCCTATTTATAGGTGTGGAGAGGAGTGTGATCACCGCCCTAGCCGATATAATCACCACCTTATCTCGCGGCGAGAACAGAGTGTATCGTCCAAACCGCGGATACAATGACAGTCTGCCTTGTCGCCATGACTAGCTAGACAGCCAGTTCGCCAAGGTCGCACAACCAAGGCCGGATAGAAATCATATCTGTCTTGTCGCCATAAAGTAAAGATAGGACTTGTCCGCCACACCAGCAGACCCTGCAGAAACTCCACCAGTCCCCACACTAGAGGACATAGCTCCAGTCCGCATGCACCTGCGGACACTACTACAGTCCGCACACTCCAAGCCCGCAACCAAAGCACACAAGGCTGACAGCTGCCGAACTCGGCGGACAAAGAAAGTAGTCCGCGCTAATCGCGTGATCTCCCAGACTGAGCACACCTAGACTTGGTACAAAACCAGACTAAATCCACACCACCAGCCATCCCTGGTGCGAACACATCACCAGCGGATACAAATGTCAGTCGGCACAAAACCGGCAGACTCCAGAACCAGTCCGCACAAACTGGCGAACTGTGCGGATAACGATCCTATCCGCCCGCAACAAATCTTACAAAGATAATATATTTTAGACAACACTAGAATAAGTACCACCTGGTCTCTTCAGTTAGAGATGTCACTTAAAACAGAAATTTGTAAACCTAACCAAAATCATAGAGAATTGAAATGAACCATCCGTGATTTATTTAATTCTGACTTGAATTTTGAAACTGTAAATAACAATGATCTGAATACATTTACTTTATTTTATTATCTAGATTGGAACCGCAACATACTAGTCCCGAACGGCTTAGATACGATATGAACCGGACCGAAACAGAACCGAGTCGTTCATTATTATTTTATTATAATATCTTTTTATTATGCAGTATTATAATATAGTTTTACTATATAATATTATAATATATGTTTACAATATAATATTACTATTTTATTATAATATAATTTTATTATTATTCAAGTCAATTCTTTCATGCTTTCACAAAAATATATTAATAACCAAGTTTTTAAAGCTCGGATCGGACCGGCCGGTTCAACCGGTCGAACCGAAAACCAGACCCACGGTCGGTCCGATCAAGGGTCAAGATCCGCTATAGCAGCGGACCGCACAAGAACCGCTAAATCGGGCGGGCAGACCGGCTAATCGCAAACCGAGTACGGGTTGGCAGAATAGGCGGGCCACAACCCAGAATTTAATCCCCAAAAAAAGGAATCGCCAAGTTTCGAACCCAGATCAATTCATGCCCATCGTGAGTGAGGACCACTACACCACTTAGTATTTGCTAAACTATAAGAATTATCAAATATATAATATATACACACATACTAATATAAAATTAAATTTTATTGAGCATATTGAATTATCTTTAGAAAATATTATTATGAAAAATCTAAAATATATTTGTAATCTATATATACCCATCAAATATATTTAAAAATATATGAAATAATAATATATGATATAAAATTATACATATCTTTCAAAGTTCAAATATATAATATACATATACATATTTATTTAAGAATAAATTTTATTGAGCATTAATATTTTAATATATTAAATTTCCTTCGAAATTTAATTTTATAATAAATTTAAGATATATTTATAATATATATGCATAGATAATGAATATACCATGTATATATATACCATATGAATATGTCATATATATACCATGTTTGATTCGACCCCGGTTGAACAGATCAAACCGATTCAACCTTGAACCTTTCACTTCACCGGTTTGATGACCGGTCCGATTTTCAAATCGTTGTTAATAACAGATTAATAGTAGCAAGTGCACCAACACTTCATTACATAATAATATTATAATATACCTTATTGTTGAACTCAGAAATCACAGTTCAACGAGTTCGGATCTGGCGGTAGCTCGTCTTTACTTTCCTCAAGCTAATGCCTCGGCTGTGGACTTAGAGTTTGGAAACGTTTCCACCATAACAACCTCAAACAGACCCCGAGTCACGGTGAGGAGGTCCCGCCACACACCCGTAAGATCTTAAATTGTTTTCCTTCCCGAACCAAAGTTGGACCGAGTACCTTTGGAGAGCCAAAGGAGCTTCCGACCACCCACCCAGACACCACGGTGAATGATGAACTGAAGCTCCTTCCAACCAAAGCTAGTCAGGGTAGAGGAAAACTCAGAAATAGGTGCTCTTCAAAGGTGCCCTTGGGATTCTATTTATAGTTTTCTCGGGATGGTTTTTCAATAGGAAGATCTCGCCTTCTAGAAATTGTTAAATGCAGTCCAAAGTGGTCTGCCAATAGCGAGATCCCGCTGTCTCGAGCAGCTAAAGGCAGACCAGAAACGAATTATCGGAAAAAAGGAAAATGGAAATGAATATCTGCTAATGGAGAGTCGGCGCACCTCAGCCCACTCACCTAGGTGGCGCGAACTCAATGGGACTGAGTTCTCGTCACTCGCCCGGTCGGCGAGCATCGGAACACAGATGGGCACTCGCCACCTTGCTTCTCGCCTACAAGCGAGATCTCAACTCCCAGGCTTTGTTTGCCTATTACTACACTAAATAAGCAGCGAGCGCCTGATAAACTGACTTCTTGCTCCCTGCCTTTGGGCCAGCCGGGCCCACAGGACAAATACTGGGTTGTACACTTTTGTCCATAATAAAATGTATCTGGTCAACCCGTGAGGTTGTCGCCTGTTTGTGAATCTCTCGGTTCTATCAAAACTCCCTAAAAACTCTTCTCACGATAATCTTGCCTCTACCAGTTCCGCTGTGACTCGCTGGCCGCAGCTCCGCATGTTCTAGTCTCCTATCTCTCTCTCCATCAATGTGAAGTCAATGATCATTCGAGCTTCAACTCCAAGGAGTTATCAGATCCTCTGTGTTTTATGAGATTTCCTTTGTTTCTAGCTCTGTTTTCATAGTTTTTATTAATGAACTCATTTTTGGAGCACATGTATTTATATACACTCAAAATAAATGAAATATCTTTTTTTTTAAATCTTAAAATCAAATGTGTTTTCGTGTTTTGGATAGTGAGCTCTCCAACGGTTAGAGTACAAATTCAATAAGATGGTTGGTTCTCAATGACTGGAAGTGCCCAGTCTATGTCAAGTGGAGCTTGGAGTGGAGGACACGGGAAGGGGGAGGGTAAAGTGCAGCGCGATTCGACGGATGCGAGCTGCTGCACTTTACCAATCTGACAGATGCAAGCACATAGAGATGTGGGCACACTTTGAGATGTGTGCGTTGAGATGTGCACACATCTCCGCTGAGATGTGCACACATCTCCGCGCGAGCTAAGAAGGACTCGCAGCCGTCGGATCGCCCGCACTTTACCGTACAGTGCATTTTCTGCACTTTACTCTCCCCGAACCCGGAGGAGACGGTCGACATCTTGGAAATGAACAAAGATGT